>JBAIAA010001258.1:0-306230 GCA_037893245.1 Crossaster papposus
TCCAGATTCCTGATCCAGATCAATTTGAAAATTTAATGGAATCATCCTTGACCTATAAGCTATCTACTCAACAAGTTTTGTAATCCTGCTAACAAACAAACAGAGAGACAGACAAACAAACGCCGGCAAAAACATAACCTCCTTGGTGGAGGTAATTAGGATTTTAAATGATGACATTTCAAATGATGACTTATAGGACGTTGATCTTACTTCTTAATTTCTTCCCAGGCTATTTTGCTTACCTTGAGACCTCTAACCCCATCGTCACCGGCCAGCTTGCTCGCTTGCTCAGCCCTGTCTTTGAAGACTCTACTGGAGAATGTCTTCACATGTGGTATCACATGTTTGGTAATGGCATCGGCGATCTTAAAGTCTACGGCTACGATACGATCACCCAAGTGGAAACTGGTCCTCTCTTCCAGATTTCAGGTAAACAATGTCTGCTTATGTGTACACCGTCACACTGAAAACAATTACAGGTTGACTCGGGTAGGGCTCGCTGAAACTCACGACCTACTGCGTGTTAGTGCAGACATCTTACCGCTCGACCACCAAGCTTGCCGGGGTCGACAATTATGGCTTCACAAAATAATACATTAAAGTTCTCGGGTCATTCCTTTTATTGTCTTAGGTGGACAGTTTAACGAGTGGCGTTTCATCGAAATCTCCTTCCAGGCGGCTCACCGATACCAGATAATTCTTGAAGGAACTAAAGGGGCTAACTACCAAGGAGACATCGCGGTTGATGATCTGAGGCTGACTACAGGAGCTTGCAACAGGCCAGGTATGGACTTGGCATGCACAGACTAGAGAGGGCGCTTTGATGCCTCATACAAGAGCAAGTTCGGTTGGGCGACTAGAATCATCTAGTTGTCACTCGAACTCTGCGTGGTTTGACTAGCTAGTCCAACTGGATCAACCTAGCCCCGGGCCATTGTTTCTCTAGTCACTTGCAATTTTTCCAAAGTTTACGATTCATTTCTCCAATGATGATAACTCTTTACAATAATTATTTATTGCACAAAATTAAGTGGCAAAAATATTATAAATAAATAATAAGAAATAGGAAAATTTCGTTCCGACATTTTACTTCATTAACAAGTTCGCACCGGATGACGAAACGCAAAGTTTTCCCCAAATTTAAAACGGATGACGCATAAACACGCCAAGTTCAAGTTCAAGTTCGGAAATGTCTGTCAGCAGCGAGCAAGGCCAAAAATGCGTGGGTGTGCTTCCCGGCACTATCGGCCTGAACCTGCTTCGCCTCTGGGCTCGGTGATGTTAAAATAATCCTGGCGTGAACTGGTTAACAACGTGAAGGCCTGTCGTCTGCTCATAAACTAGATTTGACGTCATTGATCGACTAGACGCGTTCGAGTGAAAAAACGCATGTGACCGCGCATGCGTAAAGTTGAATCAGACATTGACAAAGTGGACTAGATCAGCAGCACTCGAACTTGCTCCAAGCTGACATTTTAAATCGGTTTAACCAAAAAAATGCATCTTTCTGAATTTTTTTCAAATTTCAGATATTCTACAACAAATGTTGGGCTTATCTTAATAGAATCTCAGTACAATAAACATGTAAATGTCAACTTTGTTCCCAGGTTTCTGTGACTTCGAACAGAACATTTGCGGTTGGAGCCAAGACACTGCCAACGATGATTGGGATTGGCTGAGGCTAAGGGGTGCCACTCCCAGCATAAACACGGGACCCAGTGTGGACCACACCACAAATTCTGATAACGGTTAGCTGGTTAGATTTTAACTTTTTAGCTTATAGTAGGCAGTGTGCAAAACTGTCTTTTAGAGCTATGGCTATGTCCATTGTCCGCTTGCTCCCACATAGTTGTAACTGATTAAGCCCTAGCCATTAGTTCTAGGATACGGCTTTACAGTACCGTAATTTCCTGCGGTAAAGCCGCACGGCGGTTAAGGCGCAGGTCCCTAAAATCACCCAAAAAAATTCAAACGCCAACAGATAAGGCGCACTGCCGAATAAGGCGCATGCTTGAACGCACCCAAAAGAACACCAGGCGCCACCCGGTGTAGGTACATCGCCAGAAAGGGGTCATTTTGTTGCCTTAGAACGATCCCATTATTCCAAGCATGAATTAAACCGTAACCCCATGGGCTGGTCCCATGAAGAAAAAACCCAAAGTACCTTTATCCATCGAGCCAACGCTGTGCATGATTGGGGTTATTTTGTTGCCTTAGAACGATCCCACTATTCCAAGCATGAATTAAACCGTAACCCCATGGGCTGGTCCCATGAAGAAAAAATCCAAAGTACCTTTAATTATCCATCGAGCCAAAGCTAGCTGTGCGTGATTGCGGTTTCTGACCCTGCAATGGTGCGTCTTTTTCCAAAAGAAATAAGGTTCAATGAACTAAAACCATTGAGTGAGCCGACACGAAATGTATCAACAATCGCAAACACCAGATGTTCCTGACCGCAGAGTTTATACAATGGAAGCCGATACACGTGCCTCTCCCACAGATATCGGGTTTCAAAACCACGTTTAATGTTTTGGTCCGTGGGATTATAAATTAATTCAGTACCGGTAGTACCGGTAAGTTCAGTCAGTCAGTGATTATAGTTTCTTTCCAGACAACGTAATCAGACAACATAGAGTTGACTTAATATATGGAAGGGATTTATTAGAGGGGATTTGTTTTTAAATAAAGTTCTTTTCCTTTATTTCAAACCTATAATTTGTTAATCACGTTCATAAGATATTTGTTTAATACATCACTACTCTTAGTGTTAGTTTTGTTTTGAAGATCATTAAACTATTTAATATCTTACTAATAAAATAAACGAAACAGACACATGAACCATCTCTTTTCTCGTTTGGTCGTCCTGATAAGGACGGTTTGTTTTGTTTGACTCTTCAACATTTATTGGAAGCTATATGCTTATTGAGGGCGCCCTTAATTATCGCCAGATTCGTATAGGGGAACGATTATGGCGAAATAAATCAATTCGCTCGAGAAATACATTGACAAACGCCTTTTAAATAAATTAAATAACTGCCAGGCGAGGGTTAGTGTAAGTAAATACAATGTATCTTTGTTGGAGATAAGCGGGCCGGGACAACATTTATTGAGAAGCAGTTTGTGTTGAGAGAACGTCAACACCCAATGGTAATGAAGATTTTTTTAACTGGACTTCAGGGTTGGATAACGATTTTGTCACTGGGGAAGTAGTGAGCGGTGCTGAGGGCTTTGATGTTGGTCTTTTCAAGAAACTTGGTCGGCTCATCACTCAGTCACCCTGAATAATAAGATAATATTACGTTAAATTCTTATAATACTTTCTCAAACAAACATCTAAAATGAAGATATAATAAAACACCCTCAACGTTCACACAATAGAGGTTGGGTGAATGCGAATTCCAAACGTTTAAGTAATTCTGTTGCAGCATTTTCGGAATGAAAGAAAACGGCCAGAAAGAAAATGGGGGTCGACACATTGCGGCATTGTTGGAATAAAAGCACGGTCGTGGGGGGGGGGGGGGGGGGAATCAACACATCGTGGCATTGTTGGAGGGTAAGCACATTCATAGGGGATCAACACATCACGGCATTGTTAGAATGGAAACACGGTCACAATGTCCGAAGAGTTGAGCTAATTGGTTGACCGCATTATTGAGTAAGATTACGGCGTTCAAAGAATTCTTCACACAAAGACCGCCACTTTGAAATCAAGCGACATCATATAAGGCGCACCGAAAGATAAGGCGCGGCGATGTTTTTGTGGTCTAGAAAGTCAGATAAGCCGCGGCTTTACCGCAGGAAATTACGGTAACTATAGTTTTACAGTAACTATAGTTCGACATCAAAATCCGGCATGAGACAATTAACAACCATTTTTTACATGAATATTTTTAACCTGTTAATTAATATTGTTGCGTTCCCGCATACAGCGAGTGGTCTTTATTTCTTTCCTAACCAACGCGCAGCGCGTAGTTCTTGTAGTGATCTGTGTACCCTCACACAGTGCGAAGTTAATCACAGACCACTACCCTGTACTATACATGTAGGTATGCGTGTACAGCACATGGTACAGTACGATATTGTAAAGCGCGCAATGCATCCAGCATGTACATGTACTGTGTGATATGAACTCGTTCAGAGCGAGTTATGACTTTTTGTTTTCCCTCATACGTTCCCCGGAGTCGATGTGAATTCCCCTCGCATACCTTACCCCCGTATTCGACCCAAACTGACCCTTCACATTAGCGAGTGTGGACTGCTAAACCTTCCCGTGTATCTTACCCTATACATAGCGACTGGGAGCCGCTAAACCACACTGTACTGTCACGGTACACCAGAGGTCAAGTTACCCTCCCCACGCAATAGTTTACTTCATAGAACTGTGCGTAGGTTGTCATCTAGTCTAGAGACTAAGTCTTGTGCATAACCCTATGTACCGAGAAAGTTACCCCTTTCCCTTTCCTCCAGGATTACTTCCCCGTAACGCACCCACGAGTAATCCTACTTCACCCGCTCACCACAACTCTCGGACTTTCTTCTGGAAGAATGTCCAAGTCAGAAGGTGTACATATCCTCCGTAGGAACATCCCCATTGACTTTGTACACGTATGCATTATTCATAACTACCAGAATCCAATGCTCTCATTGGCTAATGGAAATGGCGGAGTAGTTATTATCCGAGCTGAGCTCATACACAGAGCTTCGTTTCCAGCATGTGTTATTAACCGAGCTGTGGGTTCTAGCTACAGAGCTTCACTCTCTCAATACTCGGATAACATGTATAAGGCCCAAACTAGGGGTGCGTTCCGCTCAAGCGAACGTTGCCAACGTTGGCCAACGTTAGCGTTGTTTGCGTGAGTGGAACGCAATGTTCGCCAATTATGTTGGCGAACGTTAGCGAAAACGGCGAACGACATTTCGAGCTGTTCGCTGTTGGCCAGTGACGTATTTGAAAGATGGCGGAGAAGTTAGCAGCCGACGGTTTTCTTTTCACGGTTTTGATTTACGTTTCATACTTTTTGTTATAAACGGTGGGTTGTTTTGAGCAGTCACAGGGATCTTTTAAAGAAAAATGTACGGTTCCAGCATCAGCAGACTCACAATCTACCATCGTTACTCCACCTTGGATTTTCCGACCCCCATCCGGACAATCTCTGGTAGTCAAGGCGACGCCTGGAAACGGGCGGAGGTGACACTTAACATCAAAGCTAAATTCAAGGTCAGGGGTCAATCACATTAATCATGAAAAAACACTCGAAATTCATTGATCATTAGCCCCCAAAAAGAAGAAAATACTTTGTACAATTATTTATTACTCTCCATGAATTTTGTACAGAAACTGAATTGGTGTCTTGATGCTACATTCTTTTCCTTTACCGCTGCCAACCATAATTATGAAGTTTCTGTTTAAAAAAAAAATGATCATTCTGTCCCAGTATAGAGCTCGTCAACATTTATAACATGGTAATTTTACTTTAAAAATAGGTCACTGAATTAGCTGCATTTTGAAAATGTTTTGGACATACAGTGCGAAAAATGTCCTGTATCAAAATTCTTCCTCATTTTGTTCTTACTACCATAAAATGTAAATGTCTTTTCTTTCTTTTCTTTAGATCCTCATTGAAGGCATGTCTTCGTCTGCTGCCAGCAGTGACTTAGATATCATGATTGACGATGTTTCCTTTACTCCTAGTTGTGTGTTGGACCCGACCAACTCGCTCCCTGATCACGCAACCCCAACATGTAAGCCCAGATTTCTTAATTTCAGTACAGGTTTTTCATTTACTGGCGCCATGTAACGTCCGTCGGGAATTGCGGGGAGCGTTCTCTGCACCCTGCTATTGGCCTAGCAAGCCAGTCCGGATTCCAAAACAGAGCTGTTCATTTGGGACGGCGCGCCCCGCGGAACAATAGCAAGCGGAAGCGGCAACTGTAATCATTTCTTATCTTCGTTGTAAAACCAAAAACACGCGGGCTGGCGCAATTTGATATTGTTCGGACCGACAACATGCGCGGAGGATCAAGCCGAAACCGGTATATGCAACGTACCTATTAAACTGTCGGTCTTCAGTATATTGAGCGCTGTTTTTAGGCTTCATCTTGCACGCGGGAAATAATCGATATATCGAGTATACTCGATATTGAATTTCCGATTAATCGCTTATTATAAAAAACTGACATCGACGGACGTTAGCGCCATGCAATGTGTGCTGTGAAGTGAATTCATTCACGAGCCAATATGACCCATTAGGCCGGTGTTTAACTCCAGTTTTAGTATGAAATGACTGAGAACATGTCTATTCCTCCTGGATGGGATGCTATTCCATCGCAGGTTACTCCTCAGCTAATGCCAGTACCCATTTCACAGTGGTTTAAAACCGTATTATGATCCGTATAAAACCGTATCAACAGGAAATATACCAATACAAACAAATTCAAAGGTGTTTATTTACCATCAAAACATGCTTAAAATGTGTCTGCACATGTATCTTTTTCAAACTGATGCAAATTTCAGCATTTAGGAGCTTTTTTCGCCGTATATGACTAGCGCCCTCTGTCGACCAATGTTCTACAGCGTTACTACTGTATTATTCGCGAACGTCGACACTATCGGGTGATGACTTCGGTCATTCCACGGTGATACAAAAAGAAAACCTTATCAGTGTTTTGATTCATTCTTCACAAATTGGAGTTATCAGCTCCCAAATTTTCCTTACATTTAAAGGAATTAAATAGAAACAAGAATCCTCGAATCTAATAATAACGTTGATGTGCGGCATACACAGGTTATTATTTTAATATTTTCTGGGTTATTTTTACGAATGAAAAAGGCTGTGAATCACTGAACACTGTTGAAGAATGTCATCCCTACGTACTATTTTACGATTGTTCTCACAGTTTTCTTTATGAATAAAGAAACCCAGAGAACTCTGTTGTGAAAATGTCGTTGTCATCAGCTTTTTACTAGCTTCTTGTCGCAGAGCATTAATTAGTTCGTCTAAACTATTGATGTGGGACCAATGATTCGTCGAGAGTAATTGTTGATGTCATGTCCGATCCTGCGTTCGCACTCCAGTGTCAATTTTTCAATTTCAGCTTGTAAATCTTTAAATAATTGTGTAGTACACGACGAGGATAAGAGCTTTTAGATGCGGCTTGCCGGGTAGGAACTTCGGCAAAACAAACTGAGAAATGATTTATCAAGTAGATCATCAAATATTAAGTTGCCTATCTGACGGTCGCTAGTTTTATTTGCTTCAACTTATTTGTTCACTTGTATGATTTCCCTTCCCTGAACGTTGGTCCCCCTACACATTTAATCCCATATAGTTATGCCGCTGTTTCTACCACGGTCCATTGTAGCCCAATATAGAAACTGAATTTTGTATGGCAAAATTTACCGAAGTCAGTACAAACTGTCACATTTTATTTTTAATATGTCTGTAAACTTTACACTTTGGGGGCCCTTGAGCATATCCTCGGCCATTATGTATAGGTCTACAGAAAAAAGATCAACAGTCAATATCTTATGAAAATTGGACGAAATGCTCTTAATAGTAAAAGAAAAATCCTCTCCCCCCAGTTATTTTATGCACCCAATTAAACTTGATGCACATTGTGCCCAAGAACATGTGGTGCATGCGCTCATACGGTTCGCGCATGAAATGGAATTACCCTTATTTGTGGATTGTCAACAGAGGGCGCCGTTTTTTTTCCTCGGCCGCTAGTTTTCTGATGAACAGGCCGGCACAAAATGATTAATTTTCAGACTCGAGGTGATCTTGCAAGATTTTTGTGCTATTTTCTAGTTATTCACAAGAAGTCACTCTATCGGTTTATGCAGAAAAATTGACCAAAAACCCTGGCCCATGGTGGCCTATTGAAAAAATGTGTAACATTTTGGTTTTGTATATTTTTTACTTAAATTAGCAAAATAATTTTGTTGTCTAAGCTTATTTAACCGACCTTTCGCTTTATGTTCAAAATAAATCATACATCAAATGAGAGAGTAATAAAGTGGCTTCAAGCAAAATAGGTCATTAAAGACAAGACGTCAGGGTTTTGGACACCTCAACTCCTAATAAACCGTGTACCCAATTTAGATTTGTCATTATTAAAAACAGAGGCTAAGTAGTAAAATGTCAATATCGAAGTGAATTATTCTTTAAAATGACTTTTTTTTGTGATATAAACCATGTGATCAGGTATGTGGGAGAAAAGAATTAACAAAAACAGGGAACAAAATTTGGGTAAAATGTCTGGGTCTTAAACCACTGTGCGTTTACACTCCTTGGTGGAGAGAGGCAAGTTGGGGTGAAGTGGCTTGCCCAGGGACACAACATATGGCCAGCAACTGAATTTGAACCCCTGACCTTCTGATTATGAGCCACGAACCCTAACTGTGTGACTAGTTTGTTTTTTCGTAAGTACAGCGTAATGCAATATTTTTTTGTTAACAATGACCCTATTGTTTTTATGTCATAACTATGTTTTTATCTCATTTGCGTCTCTAGCACACCCACAATGCCAAGTCGGCGAGTTCCGATGCACCGACGGAGCCTGTCTATCACATGACCTCCTCTGCGATTTCAGATATGATTGTTATGACGGATCTGATGAAGTGACATGCCGTATGTTTGTGTGGTTTATCTATTTTGCTTTTAACAGAATGTAAAGTTTCTTTATATTGCCAGATGCAGTTAGTTTGTTAAGCATGAGAAAAACAAATATGTTAATGGGACATCCAAAAACTTACTGTGATTGAGTAACAAAATAGTAAACAACGTGAAGAAGGGGCCAATTTCCAAATTATAAATTGTCTTCCAATTTCTGTAACATAATTTCCTCTGCCCAATGTAGTATCCTTGCATGAAAGCTGTGTATATTATAGGCACCTAGTGATATATGAAACCACACACCCAAACCTAGACATTACCTCATCCACATTGGAATGCATGAACCCCAACTTGCACCCTAGAACAATGTAGCCCTTTGATAAGCATAGAACCTCATGTGATGTACAGAGATGTATTGAGCACAATAAACCAAGCAAGCATGGAAGCAACAACTACTATCCGTGTGCTAGTGACAAGCTCACTACATTACATTGGCGACGAGGATGGGATAACAAAATTGGGAGGATATATCAACATATCAAGATGGCACAATTCACCATACCTGCACCACCACCTCTAGACATGGCAGATCAGCAGCCCATTTACGCTGTCAACCAGTCACGCCAACGCTCAACAATGCGACCTGCATCAGCAATAGCACCCATGTCAACTACCTGCTATAACTGTGGAGGGACATACCCGCATGCCGGCGAGTGCCCTGCATATGGCGAGACATGCTCATTCAGCCACAAACGAAACCACTTTGCACAATTCTGCAGGAGTAGGAAGGCGGAACAGCAGACGGGCGTCACACATGTCCATCAGGCCAACCCCATCGTCAGCAACGACCCACCAAGCTCTCCGGATAGCGACTCCGAAGATGAATACGTGTTCTAATCGAACAATATCAGCCAACCACCAAGCGTGTTATCAACAACACCAAAGAACAAACAAGCGTGTTATCAACAACACCAAAGAACAAACGAGCGTGTTAGCAACGACACCAAAGAACAAACGAGCGTGTTAAGCAACGACACCAAAGAACAAACGAGTGTGTAAATCACAACACCAACAAACTAACAAACGTCAACTCTGACCATGATGCAGCCATGGACTAACGAACGTCAACTCTGGCCTGGCCAAGTGGGCCATCAATAATATCTGCATCCACAATGGAAAGAAAGTGCAGCACAACTAGAACACCAATAAATCACTGGAAACGACTGAACTTTAACTTTGTACACTGATCATCGGAAACAACTGAACTGAACTAAACTATATACATGTACCGCGATGAATCTCTTTAAGTCTACCCAGTACAATGATCATACTTTCGTTTAAACTTCACACCAGTTTAACCTTATCCACTGCCTTATCATGTTCATGAACTCTAAACATCGAACAATGAACATTTCTCTACTAATCAACTGTATTAAAAAAATTAGATTTAGATTTAAATCACCATTATATTATTCATTGCATTCTTCCTGTATATTAGCCAGTTCCATTCTAAGGTGAGGAGGGATGTAGTATCCTTGCATGAAAGCTGTGTATATTATAGGCACCTAGTGATATATGAAACCACACACCCAAACCTAGACATTACCTCATCCACATTGGAATGCATGAACCCCAACTTGCACCCTAGAACAATGTAGCCCTTTGATAAGCATAGAACCCCATGTGATGTACAAAGATGTATTGAGCACAATAAACCAAGCAAGCATCGAAGCAACAACTACTATCCGTGTGCTAGTGACAAGCTCACTACATTACACCCAATACTTGTATTTTAGACACAAGAATATTTCCAAAGATGTTTTAAGATTTTATCCAGCCCAATTTTCCCAATTTTTCATAATGTTTACAAAAAAATTCATGATTTTTGTTTCAATGTAATTTGACGATATTCATACTGTTTTTGTAATTTGCGCGCAGCCTCTGTGTGTACATTTGAGGACCAGACATTCTGCGGCTGGACTCAGGTGCAGAGCGATGATTTCGACTGGAAGTTGCGCAATGGCAATGAGGTGGCTACGTTTGGCGGTCCAGTCTCTGATCATACAGCTACCAATCTACCAGGTAACCAAAGTGAATCAGTGTCAGATTCTCCATACGGCTTGAAAACTTCAAACTATAGATTGCAATATTAGGTTGTGCCCTTTAGTGGTATGTGTGGCAAGTCGTTTATGCTTAAAGCATTCCAAGAAGTTCCTTAGGGGACTCAAACCTGGAACTTCCGTAATTGTGTTTTTGTTTCAAAAGCTTGTTAACAAAGATTTAAGAATTCACTTTGTGGTACTCGAACCATCAACTGTTCAAAAGAATTCACTAATCTACTTTGGTCGGACTAAACCAGGAACATTCTGCTTACTTGTATTCCAAAACTTGTAAGATTTTTTTTACTAATTCACCTTGGTGGGACTCAAACCCGCAACTCCCAGCTTACTTGTTGCCAAATTTGCCAACATCGGGCTCATGTCCAATATTAGAAGATTTAAAAACATGACATAAGTTGCAGTACCTTAGTTCAGAAGACAAGAAATCATAGAATAGTAGCATACTCGTGGATGGAGAGTTAAGTTGAATTAATAGACAGGCTCTTCCAAGAACAATTCATAAGTCGCAAGAGATTTCTAAACGAGCATCTAAAATATTCGTTCATGCTTATTCTCCTGAAGACAAACAACCTATACTGTTCAATAAAACTTAAAGATAACACACTTGCTACCTAAGAAATTGGTTTCTGCTGCAAGCCTTACTTTGTTCTGAAAGCTTTATTTTTTTTCTGGATGGTTTAACGTCACTTTTCTATTTCTTTGCAGGATTCTACATCTACGTTGACGGCACGGAAACCTCTGTCAACCAACGCAGCAAGCTGGTATCCAGCACCTATCATCTAGCTGGCGTCGGTTGCAAATTCAACCTCTACTACTACATGTTTGGCGTGTCCTACGGGGACATCACGGTCTCCGTCCGCTATGGCGTCAAGGAAAGAGTGCTTAGAAAAGTCTCGGATAACGTCGGGCCATACAACAGATGGAATATGCTGGGCTCAAACATACCCAACTGCCTAGCTGACTTCCAGGTGAGTGTAGATGTCGAGAGAGTGCCGAATTTGGTAGAAGATTTGGTCAAGAAAGTACTTGTCGTGAACCTCCTATTAAAACTCCAGTTGGTTTTACCCCACTTAATGGATCTAAGTCAGTTGAGTTCTATGAATCTAACACAGCTACTTGACTTTGACACTGCAGCCACACTGCCCAACTCCAACTACTTTTGACCATAAAGCAATCGTCATTAGTCACTGACATAATATATCACTGTCAAGAAGCAGGCAGCTACATTGTCCAACTGCTTTTGACCATCAAACAATCGTCATGTGGTCATTAAACAAAAGAAATCTCTGTTAAGAAGCAGGCAGTCCCACTTACAAAAATGAGCAGGGCAGTCAAACTTTCCCAGTGGTTTTATAGCTCTCAGTTGAAGTTGCAGTAGTTAACTGCCTTATCTAATAGAAACCGGAGACAAGTAGGTAAGAGAGTTAAGAGAGTTTTAATGAAGGTTCCCCTTATCCATTCATCGAATAAAACTCAATTGGTTCTGCTTTTTTATCTATAAGATTGTTGTGGACGTACAGGACCTCCAAACGACGGCGTCAGAGTCAGGTTTTGCCGTCGACGACTTCCGTTTCGATAACTGCGCCAACGACGTTCCGACCTCGTCCAATTGCCCCACCGGTCAGGATCAGTGCAGCTCCAATCATTGCTACCCGGTATCCGGCAAGTGTGATTACCAGCTAGACTGCTGCGACGGCTCCGACGAACAATCTTGCAGTGAGTTTTCTCCATTTCACGTGGTAGTCTCTTTACTGCCTCAAACCGCCCTGCCTGTTACTCCCTCTAACACCCTAAACCAAATGTTGACTAATGGTGTTAAGTAAAGCACTTTCAGAAAATATTTTCTTTGTTCAATTCAAAAATAACTGTAGTAACTTTTTCAGACAGACTGGATAAAGAGAGGCAATTACCTTAACGTTTTGCTTGACTCCAGGATAGATATAACCCCTGCATCAATTTACTGACAATTCGGCATTTATTTAAAATTCCGTCCAATTAATGCAATTAATTTGATAGCCAAAGATGTCCAATTGCACTAAACTTTTCTCTCTAGGTACATACAGCCGTTGTGACTTTGAGGGCAGCTTGTGCAACTGGAAGCAGTTGACGACCGATGAAACAGACTGGCAGAGAGTGCAGGGGTCAGCCGTGGGTCTGGACGATCACACCACGGACTCCCTTAATGGTGCGTGAGGCCGTGTCCAAATCACTTGGCTATGGCTTACAGTAACACACAATGTCTATTGGAAGTGGCTGTAGCTTCCGCAGAGACACATCGGATCCAGCCTGACTCTTACAACAGATTCTGAGGTTTTTATTGTAAACCTTTGCTTCGTCTGCAGCTTCAGCTTCGCCTCTGATTTCCAAATCACTGAGAAGCAAATAAAAAATGGAAACAAATTAAAATTTAGAACTTTTGGGTTCTTATCCATTTTTCTGAAGCTTGGGAGCTTGAAAATGCCTCGGACGAAGACGAAGCCAGGGATTTAAAAAGGCCCAAAGATTGACGCTCATGCTACCCCCCGATGACCTATGACATTGTGCTGTTGATGAAAAAAGATTGAAATTTGGCACACAGTCAGAGTATGTCATGAGAAAGATATTTGGCTATAGGGCCATTGCAAATTTGTCCTTTGAAAACATATAGGTTAAATAATAAGCGATTCACAATGTTTTCAAAATGGCTGCCATTGTTATTCTATCTGCATCAGAGCAGTCCACAACTAACGTCAGCTTTTCTGTGTTTTCAGGTTATTTTGTGACCGTCGGCGCATCTCAGAGTAAGAATCAGCGAGCTCGTCTGGCGAGCCCGGTCATTGAAAACCTCTCATCAACTTGCACTGTGAGTGTCCTCTTAACCAGTTCGCGCCGGGATTATTTTAACATCGCCGAGCCGAGGGACGGGATTATTTTTAACGAAACTCGATTCGAAACAGGTTCAGGCTGACAGTGCCGGGAAGCACACCCACGCATTTCTGGCCTTGCTCGCTTCTCACATACATTTCCGAACTTGAACTTTGCTTGTTTATGCGTCATCCGTTTTGAATTTGGGGAAATGTTTGCGTTTATATACGTCATCCGGCGCGAACTGGTTAACATTGCCGCTTAGCAGTTAAAAAAGTTGCTTGGCAAAGTTAGCCTGGAGACCAGTGAAACCAAATACATGCAACGTGGCATTTTAGCTGGTATCCTGTGTGTACTTCTGTAATTTCATAGAACTGCTGAGCATAAAAATTGCTTACCATAAAAATTATTCCGTGGCAAAAGAACAGGGTTACAAACCAAAATTACTGGTGATGTATATTGTTTGTGACTGTTATTCAACTAGTTTTTGCTTAGCATTGTGTTTTGGCTGATTAGATTTGTTTACTGAGCAAAACTTTGTTGTGCCAAGCAAAGTTCTTGTGCTTAGCAGCTCCATAAAATTGTCCCCAGGAAAAAACCGAATAGGCTCATTTGAAGGTTTTTGAGCTTAATATTTTGAAAAGGCATGTTAATTATCTTAGCACCTGATACTTTTGGTCAAGATTTTGAATACCAGAAAAATAAGACAGCTGGCATGTGATATTTCAGACTTTTGTCTGAAATCAGACTTTGTGAATCCAAAAGAACAGTATCATTATTATAGAATGAAATGCATCTTTCAGACATTTCATCAAATTCAGATTTTGTTTTTACTGAAGAATCTTTTCCCACATTAGAGAGGAACTTGACAAATGGGTTAAACTAAAAAAAGATTAAGAGAGTGTGCTTTCATTTGTATTGGAAAGTATCGTCGAAACAACTGAAACATTCCATTATTGAGTGGTTATTTCTTTTAAATTTCAGATGCGTTTCTTCTACCACATGGTTGGACAAGACATCGGCTCTCTCAGGATCTACATGCGCACGGAAGTCAACGGCGCACTGACGTTGAAGTGGAAAGTCGAAGGGGAAAATAATGAATGGTGGAAACAAGCTTCTATTGAGATAAACTACAATTACGCCTATCAGGTACGCAGACTTTTTTTGTATTTTTTATTGCCTAATTATTACCCCATGCGACAGGACACAACCATGACAAAATATTCAGGCATTGGCCCAAAGAGTTTGTTTTCTTTTTGTATCTAAAGGCCGGAGCAGTTTATTGCCAGGGGTTGATCTCAAAACATATTATTATTTCCAACCAACAGTATATTACAATAGTATATTACAATAGTATATAAGTTTGCTTCCGATCGGTGCGATTCGGAAACTAATAAAGTATCACTATTATGTTCCCGTTTGTTACGGGAAAACCCAATAGTGCCAATGTACCGATCGCGAAATTACAACGTATCTCTATCATGTTTTAGTTATTTACCTGAATAACATAAAACCCAATGATAGCGCCAACGCTCATCATGTCCTTGTACTTTACGAAAAGGTCGGCAGGCAAGGGAGTGATAATGGGCGCTAGCTGCCAGAACCTAGACATCTGAAAGCGGGAAAGAGCATCGGCAATACCATTATCAATGCCGGGAACATGACGTGTTTTGAAATGAATATTCAAATTTAAACAACGCACAACAAGCATGCGGACCAATTTCATTATCTTGGGACAGCATGAAGTTTGACGATTGATTATGGCCACGACTGCCGCGTTATCAGACCAGAATACCACCCGGTTATTCCTTAATGCCGGTCCCCATACTCGCAGCGCTATTACAATGGGGAAAAGGTTGAGGAAAGCAATGGATAACTTCATGGAACGCACTGACAAGGGCCATCGTCCGTGTGTCCAATTACCACCAAAGACTGCACCAAAACCTATCTCCGATGAAGCGTCCGTGTATAAATGCAGATTAACGCTCGAGTGGCAAACTTGGTCGGGCAAAGTAAGTTTCTGTTTACCCAATGCATTATCTAGTTTTGCAATGATCGAAACAATTTTTTCCGATGGAACTTGAATCTCCTGCGCGATAGTGTCGATTGCTAAGCCTAGGAAAGTGATATGAGTGGTCGGCCCCTCGGTTTTGTCCACAGCTAAGGGAACCCCAAGTTTCGTACAGACTACTGTAAAAGAGTTAAGGGCGCGTGCGCAAATATCGGAATTGGTACTCCCAACAAAAAAGAAATCGTCAAGGTATTATGAAGGATATTATCAGTGGCTGCTACTTTGCGGGCACAATACTCAAGGAAGGTGCTAGATCTCTCAAAGGTTACACATGATATCGAACAGCCCATGGGCATGCACTTATCATAGTAATATGACCCATTAAAGTAAAATCCTAACAAATCAAAGTCATCCGGGTGAACTGGTAGTAAGCGAAATGTCGATTATATATCTGATTTGGCCATAAGGGCACCGGTACCTAAACTAGAAACCAAAGTAACAGCATCATCGAAACCTGTGTAACTAACAGCCGTAATAACCTATGAAGAAAAGTCTAAAAAAGAAAGAAAAAAAATTAAAAAAATAACGAAAACTAACGAAAACAATAGCTGTTTCGGCTGAATTGCCGAAACAGCTAAAAACAGAAACCATAAATGTGTTAATTTGCTCATTTATTGTATTTTGCATCCTGCATTATTACTTGACAGTAATTGTAGTAAAGTGTCTTGCCAAAGAACACAAGCACAGTGCTCACTATTTGGGTTTAAACCTATATACCATCCCATGTAAGTCGAACATCTTAACCATTGCACAAAGGAGCTCCAGAAATATTGCCCCTCATTTTCCCTCGAGATAATTAACTTCTGTCTTGCATGATTCATACAGATCATTATTGAAGCAGTTAAGGGAGCCGGTTCTCATGGCGATATCTCCCTTGACGACATCTCCTTGACTCCCGAGTGTGCACTGTCTTCAATTTCTCTCCCTGTCCTCACAACTTCTGAACCAGTCATCGGTAACATTTTACATTTTTCTACCAAAACGATGTTCTTTCATTTTTCCTGGAAATCAGTTCATTTGTTCTTTTAAAAAAACAATTCGCCAAAATTCTCTCACCCAAAATGTGTTCTTTCTTCAGCTTTTTTGGTGATGTCTAAGGTAATTTTAATCATTTTGAACAACTTGTTGGTATATAGGAGCAACTCTACAAATTCATATTACTATCATCATATTGCAGTATTTTATGTTGCATTTTAAGAGAAGGTTTAATCGGGTGATTTGTTTGTGTCTTTTTTCATCAGTGACCACAGTCCCCCGAGTCTGTTCCGACGTACAATTTCAGTGTCGCGACTTCACCTGCATTCCCGCGGAGCAAATGTGCGATTTTAAGATGCAGTGTCCTGACCAATCAGATGAGGCCTCTTGCCGTAAGTGTATGGGGGCGACGGCGTAAAGATTGGAGGGGGAGGGGGGGGGGGGGTGGATGGGCCAGGTGGATGGGCCAGGTGGATGGGCCAGGTGGATGGGCAGGTGTAACATAATATTTTCAAAACTGAAATGCTGAACTAACTATTATAAAGGAGACGCTCTAAATAAATGTGTGTTTTTTATGGGCCAACTTTATATATCATTTTCCCATTGACTACACTTTTCTCGTGGTTCTGAATGCCTACAAAAGTCAGTTAATATTGCTCCCACCTTTTTCAAACACCACATTTTCCACTTGACTTTTCTGCTAACCTTTATTCAAGCAGCCTCATTCAGCATTTATTAATATTGTACACTTGCAGCCACTTTTTGTGACCTCGAGAGTGATTTCTGTGGCTGGATGGAGACTAACGTAGACAACTTTGACTGGCATCGGGCGACGGGACGCGACACCTCGGCAACGCCCAACGTCGCACCCAGAACTGACCACACCCTCTCAACCGACACCGGTAAATTGTTTAGCCTAATTCTTTCTGTTTTAAATTAAAGTTCAGGTTATTTGTGGATGCCCGAGCAAATAGGTTAAAAAGAATTGCAAGCAAAGCAATGGCTGTCCTGAGTCAAGATGGCTCATCAGGCCGGTGTCTAACTCCAGGTTCAGCAGCATGAAACGACTGATAATATTTCTATATCCCCTGGAAGGGATGCCAGTTCATTGCAGGTTACTCCCCAGCTAATGCCAGACCCATTTATACTCCTGGGTGGACAAAGGCAAGTGGGGGTGCAGCAGCTGGATTTGAACCTCTGACTCTCTGATCATAAGTCACGAACCCTAACCTCTTGGCCACACTCCCCTAACAAAATTCATGAGCCTACCTTAGATTGTTGGTACTATTTGACATTCATGAGCCTACCTTAGATTGTTGGTACTATTTGACATTCATGAGCCTACCTTGGGTTGTTGGTACTATTTGACATTCATGAGCCTACCTTGGGTTGTTGGTACTATTTGACATTCATGAGCCTACCTTAGATTGTTGGTACTATTTGACATTCATGAGCCTACCTTAGATTGTTGGTACTATTTGACATTCATGAGCCTACCTTGAGTTGTTGGTACTATTTGACATTCATGAGCCTACCTTGGGTTGTTGGTACTATTTGACATTCATGAGCCTACCTTGGGTTGTTGGTACTATTTGACATTCATGAGCCTACCTTGGGTTGTTGGTACTATTTGACATTCATGAGCCTACCTTAGATTGTTGGTACTATTTGACATTCATGAGCCTACCTTGGGTTGTTGGTACTATTTGACATTCATGAGCCTACCTTAGATTGTTGGTACTATTTGACATTCATGAGCCTACCTTGGGTTGTTGGTACTATTTGACATTCATGAGCCTACCTTGGGTTGTTGGTACTATTTGACATTCATGAGCCTACCTTAGATTGTTGGTACTATTTGACATTCATGAGCCTACCTTAGATTGTTGGTACTATTTGACATTCATGAGCCTACCTTGAGTTGTTGGTACTATTTGACATTCATGAGCCTACCTTGGGTTGTTGGTACTATTTGACATTCATGAGCCTACCTTAGATTGTTGGTACTATTTGACATTCATGAGCCTACCTTGAGTTGTTGGTACTATTTGACATTCATGAGCCTACCTTGGGTTGTTGGTACTATTTGACATTCATGAGCCTACCTTGGGTTGTTGGTACTATTTGACATTCATGAGCCTACCTTAGATTGTTGGTACTATTTGACATTCATGAGCCTACCTTGGGTTGTTGGTACTATTTGACATTCATGAGCCTACCTTAGATTGTTGGTACTATTTGACATTCATGAGCCTACCTTGGGTTGTTGGTACTATTTGACATTCATGAGCCTACCTTGGATTGTTGGTACTATTTGACATTCATGAGCCTACCTTGGGTTGTTGGTACTATTTGACATTCATGAGCCTACCTTAGATTGTTGGTACTATTTGACATTCATGAGCCTACCTTAGATTGTTGGTACTATTTGACATTCATGAGCCTACCTTGGGTTGTTGGTACTATTTGACATTCATGAGCCTACCTTGGGTTGTTGGTACTATTTGACATTCATGAGCCTACCTTGGGTTGTTGGTACTATTTGACATTCATGAGCCTACCTTAGATTGTTGGTACTATTTGACATTCATGAGCCTACCTTAGATTGTTGGTACTATTTGACGTTCATGAGCCTACCTTGGGTTGTTGGTACTATTTGACATTCATGAGCCTACCTTGGGTTGTTGGTACTATTTGACATTCATGAGCCTACCTTGGGTTGTTGGTACTATTTGACATTCATGAGCCTACCTTAGATTGTTGGTACTATTTGACATTCATGAGCCTACCTTAGATTGTTGGTACTATTTGACATTCATGAGCCTACCTTGGGTTGTTGGTACTATTTGACATTCATGAGCCTACCTTGGGTTGTTGGTACTATTTGACATTCATGAGCCTACCTTGGGTTGTTGGTACTATTTGACATTCATGAGCCTACCTTAGATTGTTGGTACTATTTGACATTCATGAGCCTACCTTGGGTTGTTGGTACTATTTGACATTCATGAGCCTACCTTAGATTGTTGGTACTATTTGACATTCATGAGCCTACCTTGGGTTGTTGGTACTATTTGACATTCATGAGCCTACCTTGGGTTGTTGGTACTATTTGACATTCATGAGCCTACCTTAGATTGTTGGTACTATTTGACATTCATGAGCCTACCTTAGATTGTTGGTACTATTTGACATTCATGAGCCTACCTTGGGTTGTTGGTACTATTTGACATTCATGAGCCTACCTTGGGTTGTTGGTACTATTTGACATTCATGAGCCTACCTTGGGTTGTTGGTACTATTTGACATTCATGAGCCTACCTTAGATTGTTGGTACTATTTGACATTCATGAGCCTACCTTGGGTTGTTGGTACTATTTGACATTCATGAGCCTACCTTAGATTGTTGGTACTATTTGACATTCATGAGCCTACCTTAGATTGTTGGTACTATTTGACATTCATGAGCCTACCTTGGGTTGTTGGTACTATTTGACATTCATGAGCCTACCTTGGGTTGTTGGTACTATTTGACATTCATGAGCCTACCTTGGGTTGTTGGTACTATTTGACATTCATGAGCCTACCTTAGATTGTTGGTACTATTTGACATTCATGAGCCTACCTTAGATTGTTGGTACTATTTGACGTTCATGAGCCTACCTTGGGTTGTTGGTACTATTTGACATTCATGAGCCTACCTTGGGTTGTTGGTACTATTTGACATTCATGAGCCTACCTTGGGTTGTTGGTACTATTTGACATTCATGAGCCTACCTTAGATTGTTGGTACTATTTGACATTCATGAGCCTACCTTGGGTTGTTGGTAC
Source organism: Crossaster papposus (assembly GCA_037893245.1). NCBI lineage: Eukaryota > Metazoa > Echinodermata > Asteroidea > Velatida > Solasteridae > Crossaster > Crossaster papposus. Next base: position 20,457 of record JBAIAA010001258.1, read on the forward strand.
TATTTGACATTCATGAGCCTACCTTGGGTTGTTGGTACTATTTGACATTCATGAGCCTACCTTGGGTTGTTGGTACTATTTGACATTCATGAGCCTACCTTAGATTGTTGGTACTATTTGACATTCATGAGCCTACCTTGGGTTGTTGGTACTATTTGACATTCATGAGCCTACCTTAGATTGTTGGTACTATTTGACATTCATGAGCCTACCTTAGATTGTTGGTACTATTTGACATTCATGAGCCTACCTTGGGTTGTTGGTACTATTTGACATTCATGAGCCTACCTTGGGTTGTTGGTACTATTTGACATTCATGAGCCTACCTTGGGTTGTTGGTACTATTTGACATTCATGAGCCTACCTTAGATTGTTGGTACTATTTGACATTCATGAGCCTACCTTAGATTGTTGGTACTATTTGACGTTCATGAGCCTACCTTGGGTTGTTGGTACTATTTGACATTCATGAGCCTACCTTGGGTTGTTGGTACTATTTGACATTCATGAGCCTACCTTGGGTTGTTGGTACTATTTGACATTCATGAGCCTACCTTAGATTGTTGGTACTATTTGACATTCATGAGCCTACCTTAGATTGTTGGTACTATTTGACATTCATGAGCCTACCTTGGGTTGTTGGTACTATTTGACATTCATGAGCCTACCTTGGGTTGTTGGTACTATTTGACATTCATGAGCCTACCTTGGGTTGTTGGTACTATTTGACATTCATGAGCCTACCTTAGATTGTTGGTACTATTTGACATTCATGAGCCTACCTTGGGTTGTTGGTACTATTTGACATTCATGAGCCTACCTTAGATTGTTGGTACTATTTGACATTCATGAGCCTACCTTGGGTTGTTGGTACTATTTGACATTCATGAGCCTACCTTAGATTGTTGGTACTATTTGACATTCATGAGCCTACCTTAGATTGTTGGTACTATGTAGGGCACTGTGGTCCAGTGGTTACCGTGTTTGACTCCTGTACGGTGGTACGTGGGTTCGAACCCTGGCAGGGAACATGGTGCTTGTGTTCTTGGGCAAGACACTTTGCTACAATTGCCTCTCTCCACCCAGGAGTAATGGGTACCTGCGAAGGTAGAGACCACATGCGCTGATCTTGAGCTGCTGCAGAAATGGTCTCGTTCCTAGTGAACAGGGATAATAGTTGTAAAGCGCTTTGATACACCCACACTGTGGGAGTCTAAAGCGCTATATAAAACAACCGAACATTATTATTATTATTATTATTACTATTTGACATTCATGAGCCTACCTTAGATTGTTGGTACTATTTGACATTCATGAGCCTACCTTGGGTTGTTGGTACTATTTGACATTCATGAGCCTACCTTAGATTGTTGGTACTATTTGACATTCATGAGCCTATACCTTAGATTGTTGGTACTATTTGACATTCATGAGCCTACCTTAGATTGTTGGTACTATTTGACATTCATGAGCCTACTTTAGATTGTTGGTACTATTTGACATTCATGAGCCTACCTTGGGTTGTTGGTACTATTTGACATTCATGAGCCTACCTTGGGTTGTTGGTACTATTTGACATTCATGAGCCTACCTTAGGTTGTTGGTACTATTTGACATTCATGAGCCTACCTTAGATTGTTGGTACTATTTGACATTCATGAGCCTACCTTGGGTTGTTGGTACTATTTGACATTCATGAGCCTACCTTGGGTTGTTGGTACTATTTGACATTCATGAGCCTACCTTAGATTGTTGGTACTATTTGACATTCATGAGCCTACCTTAGATTGTTGGTACTATTTGACATTCATGAGCCTACCTTGGGTTGTTGGTACTATTTGACATTCATGAGCCTACCTTGGGTTGTTGGTACTATTTGACATTCATGAGCCTACCTTGGGTTGTTGGTACTATTTGACATTCATGAGCCTACCTTAGATTGTTGGTACTATTTGACATTCATGAGCCTACCTTGGGTTGTTGGTACTATTTGACATTCATGAGCCTACCTTAGATTGTTGGTACTATTTGACATTCATGAGCCTACCTTAGATTGTTGGTACTATTTGACATTCATGAGCCTACCTTGGGTTGTTGGTACTATTTGACATTCATGAGCCTACCTTGGGTTGTTGGTACTATTTGACATTCATGAGCCTACCTTGGGTTGTTGGTACTATTTGACATTCATGAGCCTACCTTAGATTGTTGGTACTATTTGACATTCATGAGCCTACCTTGGGTTGTTGGTACTATTTGACATTCATGAGCCTACCTTGGGTTGTTGGTACTATTTGACATTCATGAGCCTACCTTAGATTGTTGGTACTATTTGACATTCATGAGCCTACCTTAGATTGTTGGTACTATTTGACATTCATGAGCCTACCTTGAGTTGTTGGTACTATTTGACATTCATGAGCCTACCTTGGGTTGTTGGTACTATTTGACATTCATGAGCCTACCTTGGGTTGTTGGTACTATTTGACATTCATGAGCCTACCTTAGATTGTTGGTACTATTTGACATTCATGAGCCTCTCTCCACCCAGGAGTAATGGGTACCTGCGAAGGTAGAGACCACATGCGCTGATCTTGAGCTGCTGCAGAAATGGTCTCGTTCCTAGTGAACAGGGATAATAGTTGTAAAGCGCTTTGATACACCCACACTGTGGGAGTCTAAAGCGCTATATAAAACAACCGAACATTATTATTATTATTATTATTACTATTTGACATTCATGAGCCTACCTTAGATTGTTGGTACTATTTGACATTCATGAGCCTACCTTGGGTTGTTGGTACTATTTGACATTCATGAGCCTACCTTAGATTGTTGGTACTATTTGACATTCATGAGCCTATACCTTAGATTGTTGGTACTATTTGACATTCATGAGCCTACCTTAGATTGTTGGTACTATTTGACATTCATGAGCCTACTTTAGATTGTTGGTACTATTTGACATTCATGAGCCTACCTTGGGTTGTTGGTACTATTTGACATTCATGAGCCTACCTTGGGTTGTTGGTACTATTTGACATTCATGAGCCTACCTTAGGTTGTTGGTACTATTTGACATTCATGAGCCTACCTTAGATTGTTGGTACTATTTGACATTCATGAGCCTACCTTGGGTTGTTGGTACTATTTGACATTCATGAGCCTACCTTGGGTTGTTGGTACTATTTGACATTCATGAGCCTACCTTAGATTGTTGGTACTATTTGACATTCATGAGCCTACCTTAGATTGTTGGTACTATTTGACATTCATGAGCCTACCTTGGGTTGTTGGTACTATTTGACATTCATGAGCCTACCTTGGGTTGTTGGTACTATTTGACATTCATGAGCCTACCTTGGGTTGTTGGTACTATTTGACATTCATGAGCCTACCTTAGATTGTTGGTACTATTTGACATTCATGAGCCTACCTTGGGTTGTTGGTACTATTTGACATTCATGAGCCTACCTTAGATTGTTGGTACTATTTGACATTCATGAGCCTACCTTAGATTGTTGGTACTATTTGACATTCATGAGCCTACCTTGGGTTGTTGGTACTATTTGACATTCATGAGCCTACCTTGGGTTGTTGGTACTATTTGACATTCATGAGCCTACCTTGGGTTGTTGGTACTATTTGACATTCATGAGCCTACCTTAGATTGTTGGTACTATTTGACATTCATGAGCCTACCTTGGGTTGTTGGTACTATTTGACATTCATGAGCCTACCTTGGGTTGTTGGTACTATTTGACATTCATGAGCCTACCTTAGATTGTTGGTACTATTTGACATTCATGAGCCTACCTTAGATTGTTGGTACTATTTGACATTCATGAGCCTACCTTGAGTTGTTGGTACTATTTGACATTCATGAGCCTACCTTGGGTTGTTGGTACTATTTGACATTCATGAGCCTACCTTGGGTTGTTGGTACTATTTGACATTCATGAGCCTACCTTAGATTGTTGGTACTATTTGACATTCATGAGCCTACCTTGGGTTGTTGGTACTATTTGACATTCATGAGCCTACCTTAGATTGTTGGTACTATTTGACATTCATGAGCCTACCTTGGGTTGTTGGTACTATTTGACATTCATGAGCCTACCTTGGATTGTTGGTACTATTTGACATTCATGAGCCTACCTTGGGTTGTTGGTACTATTTGACATTCATGAGCCTACCTTAGATTGTTGGTACTATTTGACATTCATGAGCCTACCTTGGGTTGTTGGTACTATTTGACATTCATGAGCCTACCTTAGATTGTTGGTACTATTTGACATTCATGAGCCTACCTTAGATTGTTGGTACTATTTGACATTCATGAGCCTACCTTGGGTTGTTGGTACTATTTGACATTCATGAGCCTACCTTGGGTTGTTGGTACTATTTGACATTCATGAGCCTACCTTGGGTTGTTGGTACTATTTGACATTCATGAGCCTACCTTAGATTGTTGGTACTATTTGACATTCATGAGCCTACCTTAGATTGTTGGTACTATTTGACGTTCATGAGCCTACCTTGGGTTGTTGGTACTATTTGACATTCATGAGCCTACCTTGGGTTGTTGGTACTATTTGACATTCATGAGCCTACCTTGGGTTGTTGGTACTATTTGACATTCATGAGCCTACCTTAGATTGTTGGTACTATTTGACATTCATGAGCCTACCTTAGATTGTTGGTACTATTTGACATTCATGAGCCTACCTTGGGTTGTTGGTACTATTTGACATTCATGAGCCTACCTTGGGTTGTTGGTACTATTTGACATTCATGAGCCTACCTTGGGTTGTTGGTACTATTTGACATTCATGAGCCTACCTTAGATTGTTGGTACTATTTGACATTCATGAGCCTACCTTGGGTTGTTGGTACTATTTGACATTCATGAGCCTACCTTAGATTGTTGGTACTATTTGACATTCATGAGCCTACCTTGGGTTGTTGGTACTATTTGACATTCATGAGCCTACCTTAGATTGTTGGTACTATTTGACATTCATGAGCCTACCTTAGATTGTTGGTACTATGTAGGGCACTGTGGTCCAGTGGTTACCGTGTTTGACTCCTGTACGGTGGTACGTGGGTTCGAACCCTGGCAGGGAACATGGTGCTTGTGTTCTTGGGCAAGACACTTTGCTACAATTGCCTCTCTCCACCCAGGAGTAATGGGTACCTGCGAAGGTAGAGACCACATGCGCTGATCTTGAGCTGCTGCAGAAATGGTCTCGTTCCTAGTGAACAGGGATAATAGTTGTAAAGCGCTTTGATACACCCACACTGTGGGAGTCTAAAGCGCTATATAAAACAACCGAACATTATTATTATTATTATTATTACTATTTGACATTCATGAGCCTACCTTAGATTGTTGGTACTATTTGACATTCATGAGCCTACCTTGGGTTGTTGGTACTATTTGACATTCATGAGCCTACCTTAGATTGTTGGTACTATTTGACATTCATGAGCCTATACCTTAGATTGTTGGTACTATTTGACATTCATGAGCCTACCTTAGATTGTTGGTACTATTTGACATTCATGAGCCTACTTTAGATTGTTGGTACTATTTGACATTCATGAGCCTACCTTGGGTTGTTGGTACTATTTGACATTCATGAGCCTACCTTGGGTTGTTGGTACTATTTGACATTCATGAGCCTACCTTAGGTTGTTGGTACTATTTGACATTCATGAGCCTACCTTAGATTGTTGGTACTATTTGACATTCATGAGCCTACCTTGGGTTGTTGGTACTATTTGACATTCATGAGCCTACCTTAGATTGTTGGTACTATTTGACATTCATGAGCCTACCTTAGATTGTTGGTACTATTTGACATTCATGAGCCTACCTTGGGTTGTTGGTACTATTTGACATTCATGAGCCTACCTTGGGTTGTTGGTACTATTTGACATTCATGAGCCTACCTTAGGTTGTTGGTACTATTTGACATTCATGAGCCTACCTTAGATTGTTGGTACTATTTGACATTCATGAGCCTACCTTGGGTTGTTGGTACTATTTGACATTCATGAGCCTACCTTAGATTGTAGGTACTATTTGACATTCATGAGCCTACCTTAGATTGTTGGTACTATTTGACATTCATGAGCCTACCTTGGGTTGTTGGTACTATTTGACATTCATGAGCCTACCTTGGGTTGTTGGTACTATTTGACATTCATGAGCCTACCTTAGATTGTTGGTACTATTTGACATTCATGAGCCTACCTTAGATTGTTGGTACTATTTGACATTCATGAGCCTACCTTGGGTTGTTGGTACTATTTGACATTCATGAGCCTACCTTGGGTTGTTGGTACTATTTGACATTCATGAGCCTACCTTAGATTGTTGGTACTATTTGACATTCATGAGCCTACCTTAGATTGTTGGTACTATTTGACATTCATGAGCCTACCTTAGATTGTTGGTACTATTTGACATTCATGAGCCTACCTTAGATTGTTGGTACTATTTGACATTCATGAGCCTACCTTGGGTTGTTGGTACTATTTGACATTCATGAGCCTACCTTGGGTTGTTGGTACTATTTGACATTCATGAGCCTACCTTGGGTTGTTGGTACTATTTGACATTCATGAGCCTACTTTAGATTGTTGGTACTATTTGACATTCATGAGCATACCTTGGGTTGTTGGTACTTTTTGACAGGTCATTACATGTACATTGCCCCCTTCGGCCAGACCTCCGTGGACCAAGTTGCACTCGTGGTAGGTCCTGCTTACACAGTGGCCTCGGCCAATTGCATCCTGGAAATATGGTACGTCATCAGCGGCCTGAATGTCGGAAAACTGCTCCTGGTGTTGGTCGACCAATCAGATCGCACTGAGGTGATGCTTTGGAGCAACAGAGCCAACCAGGGCAGCCAATGGAAACAAATGACTGTCGGTATTGGGAGGAGGCAGTCGCCATTCGTGGTAATTTAAAGATTAGACCACACCAATTTTTGAATTAGGCCGCAGCTATTATGATTACACAACATCCATAATCAATAGGACCTGCCTCCTTTGATAAGTGTGCAACCATATTTTTTTGTTAGGGCGATATCATTTTAGATTAGATTTGGTTTTTGCCACACCCTTTTGTTGTCTGGGCCACACCCATATTTAAATTTGAATAAAGTCACTCATATTTAGAGGTCACACCCATTTTTATTCTGTTTAGTTCCTCAAGATGAATGTAACATTGTTTTTTGTTTTGAACAAAATTAATCTCATACAAAACGGCAATATTTTATGCAAAATTAATATTCGTCTCTATCTTTAAAAATTTTTTATATTCTAGCTGAAATTTCGTAAGGAGCGTAATTCCAACTACCTGGGCATGATCGCTCTCGATGACATCAAGTTCACTGGCTGTGCCCTGCCCGACCCCGCCCTGTCATGTGACACCTCCAGTAACTTCTGGTGTGGCAACAAGGCCTGCGTGGATCAGACTCTGGTCTGTGATTGGTCGGACGATTGCGGCGATGCGACAGACGAGGATCTCCAGTCTTGCAGTTAGTATACGGCTACGGCTACGGCTACGGCTACGGCTACGGCTACGGCTACGGCTATAGCTACGGCTTGCAATAACACACAAGGCTACGACACGTATGGCTATGACACAAACGGACGCCCATCAGCTTTTGTTCCGTAAACATTTAGTCCTTTCTTTTTCTTATTTCGATTTAAATATATTTAAATGCCGTAGTAGTCTTCTTGCAAGCAGTTATTTTGTTGGCTTTACTTTATTTGGGCTTTTTCTTAAACTTCTGGTTTTTTTAGGAATAAGTGAGACCAGCAATCTCTTAAACCCTCCAGGTGATTAGTAGGGTGCAAAGTCTCAATAATTATTTTTTTCCTTGCACGATTCATGTTCCAATATGATTCACTTTCATTTTCATGGCAATTGAGCATAAAATGTCAAAATTATTTCTTTCAAACTTTTGCGCGGCTGACTATACAATGAGTTTTATTGGAAACCTATTTTGAGTATATATCTGCAGAGCGTAACTGTAGGAAACCCCGATAATATAAATGTTGGACTTTTATGCCACTGTTTCGCCAATTTTACTAATTAAGGCTGCATTTGAATCAGCGGGTTAAAGCTAGGTCTAGATCTGCACCCATTGAAAATACGCAGTGATGCATTGACAATAGATGTAGCCGCAGCTCTGGAATCACATTTAAGACACGGCCTAATGCTGGTGAAACATCACGGAGACTAGGCGCAGCAAGTACGTCTGTTCGATAACTAGGAATAAGATTAAAACTGCTGCAAACTGCTTACTGGCTGGAATGACCTGAAATATACAAATCAAATAAGTTAAGAGGGCCTAAGCGATAACTAAGCGGATACACAGGCGGTACATGGAAACATACATGATGAGAAGTGGCTCCAGCCACTTTCATAGGCTAAGGCAAATTTCTATATACATGCTCATGTACATGAGCAAAAACAGTAATGTCATCTTTTGGCAAAAAGCTTTTCCTCAGCTGCTCAGTTGATCATCAAAAGTTTGCAGAAATTGGGGATTTTGTTGTGAGCAGCAGTTTTGTGCTTTTTTCTGTTTATTTGTGCAATTTGTTTATTTGCATAATTTGTTTTGTATTTACATAATTATATTTTTATTTACATAATTTTGTTTAATTTACATAATTTTCTTTTATTTGCATAATTTATGTATCATTTGCGTACTTTGTTTTGCATCATTATTTTTTATTTGCATAAATTTCCATATTGGATTCTACCTCTTCTATAGTTACCCGTGGCCACAAGATGTGCAGCTTTGAAAACGATCTCTGTAATTGGACGCAGCCGATGGGCACGGACGGCTTTGATTGGATGAGATTAAAAGGCATGTCAGCCACTCCTGACACGGGGCCATCCAGGGACCACACCTTGGGATCTAGTGAGGGTGAGTTGTGAACCAATACAACAAAACTCCTCAGGCAAAAAATCTACTAAATCGTTTACAAATCTACAAATAAAAAACTAATTCAAGAAATAGGGAACTGCTCAATCAAGGTATGTTTTCCTGATATGAACTGTTCTCTTTCAAGAGAAACTCAAACATTTGAACACTTCTCTTAATTAACTAATAATTAATGAGTCACAATTTAGCTCTCCATAGATGTCTCGATAAAATACTGCAAGTTACTTATTAATTCTGCAACAAAATATATTGTATGTTTTACATTTGTTGAAACCTTTGTTTTAGTATCTATCAACAAAACATTTCTGAGGTACTATACTGCCTTCAGAATAATCGGATAATTATCTGAAAATGTCTGAAAATGATCGATTGTTTTTCTGTTTTCCACCGGGTCGCAGGTTACTACATGTTTATCGACTCTTCACCTGGCAACTTTGGTCAGATGGCCCAACTCCTAAGCCCAAAATACACCGTGCCGTCTGGGAACGACTGCAAGGTTTGCTTGACTGATTTTTGTGTTTCCGAACTCGGATCTTATTGTAAGAAACTTTGGCTGTGCTCGAATCTTTTGTCTATGCTCGAATCTTTTGTCTATGCTATTCTCCAGGTGTTTGCCTATTACAACTTGCTGTGAGCAGGATGACAATAGATGTAGCCATAGCTCTGGAAGTCCGTTTCGGACACAGCCTGAGCCTAAGATTTTAGTTACGGTGCACATTGACCGGTACTGGGTTGTTCTGGTATATCTCATTTTTTACTATTTTCTTTCAAAATATATCGGTGTGCAAGTGATCTTGCTATCAGTACTGATAGGAATTGCCCATATCACTTCTAGAATTACAAAAGTTTGAAACATTGCTTCATTACCTCTCGATACCTCAAACTTTATTATGATTTTGTTTTCACACCTCTTAGGGAGTTAAAATTTACAATTATTTCTCTTTCCCAGCTTCGTTTCTTCTATCACATGTTCGGCGCCAACATCCAAGACCTGAAAGTGATGCTGCGTTCCTATGACAACAGTAATTACCTCGCCCAGACGATCTGGTCTAAGAGCGGCAACCAAGCCGACGTCTGGAGGCGGGCAGAGGTTGCTGTGACAACTAACACGTCATTTCAGGTTTAACATTTTTTACAATGTTTCTTCTTCTAACCTAGCAAAATTCATATTTTTTTAAAGACTATCACGGAGCATTGCTTCTCGTCTTCAGATCGCCATTCAAGCCTCTGTAGGCGATGTTGCCGGGGGCGACATCGCCATTGACGACACCAGCCTGACGCCTGGTTGCCAGCCCTACACCGGTAACCTACCCATTGCCCCGGCAACCTCCCCGCCTCCCACCACCTTCGGTCAGTGTTCACAGGGGCAATTCTACTGTGCCCTTGACAACCGATGTATCAGTCGGATCAACATTTGTGACTTCAAGAAAGACTGTCTTGATGGGTCTGATGAAAGTGACTGTGGTATGTCGCAAAAAAACCAAATCTACTCTGGAATATTTAGAACTGAAATTTGAAAATTAGTCCGTGTCCGCAATGAGTGTTTAGAGCTACCGCCTTTGTCTCTTTTCATATATTTGTATTTATCAGACACCCGTTTCTATCAAACCATAATCAAACCATTTTCATTTTCCCATCCTTTCACAGTCCAATCAAAGTGCGACTTTGATTCAGGCTCTTGTCACTGGGAGTTATCAGACGGTGATTTCTATTGGTCTTTGGTCCAGGGCAATGGAGGTGACCAAAATCGCCCAGCGGTCGACCACACATCACACTCGACTCTTGGTTTGTATCCACCGTCATACCAACAATTGTTTTATTAATTACTGAGCTATTTTTCAAACCCAAGCTCTAGGCTTGGTCTTCATCACTATTGTCAACCATTTGGAAAACAGCCTGTGGGTTTTTTTTTGGAGGGGTGAAACTCAAGCAATTTACAGAATAGAAACGCATTTTATTTTGTTGAATTACGGCAAGACGTTAATATTCTTGCTTGCTTTCAGGTTACTATGCCAATGCAATGAGCCAGTCCAACACTGCTGGCCTGGCCGCCATGACGTCAGCTACACTCTCTAAAACAAACATCAACTGCAAGCTGGAATTCTGGTACTACATGACGGGTACCAACGTGGGTTCACTGAGCATCTCAACGTCGCAAAGCGGTGTGAACACAACCGTTGGTTACGTCAGCGGTTCTCAGGGACCAAAATGGCAGAAATCCGAGATGGTTCTCGGCGCTGGAACCAACTACAATGTAGGTCGCAGCAATAATGCGATAAGTTATGCAAATTCATGCAAATAGGTTCAAATTCATACAAATTTATGCAAAGTCATACAATGTATAAATAATGTACCAAATTAGATTCGAAGGAGTGTCACAATACATGTAGGTGGAGTTAAAAAGAAAATTAAGACCTAGCTTACTGGTTAAAGTACCAAATTAAACTAGTTACCATGAACAATAAAAATATTGACTTTTTGACGTTTTCAGGTGATTATTGAAGCGAGACGATCGGCCACATTGTCAGGTGGCATCTCAATCGACGACGTCACCTTCTACAGCTGCTCACCGCTGCCGATCATCGGCGTGCCGTGCAACGACGACCAGTTCCAGTGCAGTAACTCGCTGTGCGTTGCCATGACGTCGCTGTGCGACTACCGGGATGATTGCGAGGATGGCAGCGACGAAATTGATTGTGGTAAGAGCGGAGCTTTGTGAAATCAGGTTTGTCTATCATAGGTGAAACATTTTAGTTTGACTAATTTAAAATGAAATTTAACCAAACACAAAATGAGACAGAACTGTGCACAAGGTGGAGAAAAAGAAAAACAAAATGATTTTGTTTACACATTTTTTGTTTTATTGATATTTTGTAATCTTTGATATGTCTACTCACCATACTTGTGAATAAGTATTCTAAAAGTCATGCAATAAAAAAATTTTTGAGTGAAAACAATTTGCATTTTTCCTTATCAAATTCTAAACTCGAAACTTCAAATGCTTTTTTTCTTCAGTATTTTACTTTTTCGGCGTATCAATAAATGCAATTAAAAATTTTTTAATATGGGATCAAAGTGAAAACAACTTTTTGGTATGGAGAATATTACCCTCTTTGCTAATACCAGCAAACCCTCCTTTTGACTTTTGCCCAGTTCTGTCTCATTTTTTCTGAACTTCCCACATTTTATCCAGACATGTCTCTGGGCTGCAGTTTTGACGCAGACCTCTGCAAGTGGCACCAGGAATACAACGACGATTTTGATTGGTTTATGAGGAGGGACGGAGCCGGGGGCCCGAGCGTCGGCCCAATCAGTGACCACACAAAGAATTCAAATGACGGTAAAACAATAACGGCAATACCAAAATTTCAGACACTATTTCGTACATAAAAGGAATTTGGTTTTGGTTTTATTAAAGGAGCGGGAGTGTAACTGACTTTTAACTATTTTGATTTGAAGGCAATTACCTGTACATTGATTCGTCCTGGCCAAGACGAAGGACTGATGTAGCTAGACTAGAAAGTCCCTCAATCAGCAAACAGAGCAACAACTGTTACGTAAGCATAACATTAGAACAATTGAATAAAGTGTCTTCATTTTATGAAAGTCAAAAGTGAATATTTGAGCTTATCTCTAATGTGGTAGTTCTTCAGCTCACTATAATGTAATACGTGTAGTTTATACTAATAATACACAGCTTATTTATTTAGTACTTAACATCAAAATGCTTTATTATTATTACCCCTGTTCACTGGGATTGTTTTTTGTTCTATAGCAATAAGTTTAATCTGGTTACTATATAATAATAATAATAATAACAATAATAATATACAAATATTGACTGCTTTGAGTTGTATAGTAAAACTAGCCTCCCGAGGTGATCCATGGAGCATTCTATTTTCCCGAGGCGAAGCCGAGGGAAAATAGAATGCTCCATGGATCACCAGGGAGGCTAGTTTTACTATACCGCGAAATAAAGCAGTCAATATTTGTTTTATAACACCTCACTCACAGATTCTGCACAATTTAAGCTTCCTGAAAGTATAGTAATGACAAAAAATCTCTGAATTACACGTCTCTCGATCATACGTGTACTTTGTTGCCTTGATGAACGGGTGCGAAGGTGATAGAGCAATGTTTACGCAATGCACCGAAACACACGTCTGGGTTTCAATCGCGCTTTCGTTGCTATGCGCATATTTCGTGTGTTGCTATGCGCATAGTCCTTTTTGCGTGGTATAGTCTTTTTAGATAGCGCAAGTAAAAAATAGTAAAAATAGCAAGTGACACGTGCCGCGCTCTCGGCCAATCAAGACACAGAATCTGTGAGTGAGGTGTTATAATAATAACAACACATTTTTACCGCACTCAAATCTGTACTTGAACACCCAAGGAGCAGGTATCGGACAGAGTATGCATTTCCCTGCACTCTATGCCTAGGACATATCTTGACCATTTCAGAGCTTCTTTTTCTAAATAGCTAAAAAAAAAGGCAAAGTAGTAAAATGATTTTGCGTGCAGAAATGATGATGTTGAATTACTTCTAGGTTCGTTTCTGGTACTACATAAACGGAAACGACGCGGGCACCATCGTCGTCCGTCAACGTACCTCATATCTTAGCAATGCTCTGCCTCAGATGGATCGCATCACCGGTTCCCAAGGAGACGCCTGGCATCTCAGATCGCTACCTGTCAACAACCCAGGGTTTGACTTTGAGGCAAGTCCGAGAACATTTCTAATTTGGTTTGGCCAATTTCTTTTTACAGGGCTTATTGATCTCTTTTCTTAATCCACAAGTAAATGTATTACAACATAAGTTTACTCCTTCGTGAGGCAGGTTGGCGTAGCGGTTGCTTCCTCACCTTCCACCGCTGTGAACCGGGTTCGAATCCTGCTCGGGCCAATATGTGGATTGGTTTTTTATCCCTGCCTGATTTTTGGAGGTTTTCCCATCCACTTCTAAAACAAAAAGTAACTTCTTCACATTGTCTTCTCTCACTTCTCATCCTGTAATTGCTGCTATATCGCAGTTGGATGTTAAATAAATGAATGACGCCGAAATACCGACAGTGCTGGAAGCAAATTGAGTTAAAAGCAACAAATAAAGAGGGAACTTTATTTCAATTGAAAATGTATTTGTTTTGTTGTCATCTTATTATACAGATTGTAATTGAGGGGATGATTGGGGCCAGTCCACGAGGCAGCGTTGCCATTGACGACGTGTCCTTCTCGTTTGGTTGTGTCAAGGTAATTATCAACTGTTACTATTTTCTTTAGTTTGTTGAACGCTGTTTTTCCATTCCATTGTTTCCATTGTGGTTCTGTACCTGCTCATTGTTCCTGTGTTTTTTCTTATCTCATCGTTCAATTACCACGGTTCTTTTCCAAACATTTTCCTGTTCACTTCCCGTTGTTTTTCATTGTTCCTGTTGTATTGCCTTCCCATTTTCCAGCCCTTGGAATGATTTTTTCAAATCATATACAAACATAATTTCCACACTTTCTTTAACCGTACAAAGTTGTCTTTGTATGGTCTCGGGGTTAGCTCACCCTGGTGAGACAAGATGTTGCTCTGGCCTTTGAGATGATTTTACAAAATAAATCCAGACATAATTCATACACCTCCTATACATTTTATTGACACAATTAATATATTATAATTAACTGGACAGTTAAATAGGGAGCCCTATTAGTCCTGTAGGACTGGTCATGGAGGATTGACCAGACACTCGGTGCCATTGTCCCCTCATCCTCTGGAGGTAGTTAAACTGCAAGGGAAACGGCCGGCCTTGCGGGACCCATTTAGGGTGCCCTGTGTCTGGGGGTTCCTCCTTGGCCCGCCTCCCATGGGATTCTCCTGGAAAACTGCCTAGAATCAGTCGATCATACAATAGTTTGTTCTTTCTTTTGAAACGTTCTTATTCTTTTCCTGTGTGATAATTGTTTCTTCTGACTCCAAGTTTTTATATTCTCCACAGTTTACTAGATTGTTTTTGTATTACTACCTATTGTCTGATATTTGTATATTTTATATTCCCGCTGTGAATATGGCCACTGATGCCAGCATGGCGTTAAACCCAAAACTCACTCCTATTCCCAGGGAAGCAATCTTCCCAGTGAGCCGTTGCGAGGCGACACCAACCGCTACTGTCCAGACGGTCGCTACGCCTGTCTGACATCATCAGGATGCTACAGCCAATCACAGCACTGCGATTTGAAATTGCAATGCAGTGACTTTTCCGACGAAAATACGTGTGGTGAGGAACGGAAAAGGAGGTTTGGAAAAAGGGGAAGGGAAACTTCTGTTTTTCTTGTTATAAAGAGCAGGGTTACTTTTTATTTTATTTATGTTTTTTTAATTGTTTTTTGGGTTGATGTCATTAACCTTAACTCCCTAGTTCAATTCACTATGAACTTTATACCTATCCTTGCAAATCTCAACACCATGGTAAACTATGATAAACTGTACACACAAACTATTGGACTCTGATTCTGGAGGTATGCCTAACCAAGTGTAAAAGATTGTCAGTTATAAATTAGGGGTCCAGTACCCATCCTAACAGATCCTAACAAAACCTAGTGTTGGAGTTTGACTGGATGGGAGGATATTGCATTTTTTTATTGCATTTACTTTTTTCAGGCGCTGAGTGTGATTTTGAATTGGACAGTAATTCTTGCGGATGGTACAATGCTGTCTCGGACGGACTGGAGTGGCGATATAGTCAGCCAACTGACGGGGAACCAGTGAATGACCATACAATGGGAACAAGTCAAGATAACACCGGTCCCTTATCAATGTAAAATTACAATTACCCCTGAACATCAAGCCAGTCAGAGTGATAGTTCAATTGTTTTTGTTTTTCCCTCTTGTCAATGGATCGTTTTATATGTGGCTGTGAGCTCCATCTGCCCATCATTTTATTCTGTACATTTCTTACAGTGCTTGTGACCCTGACCGTTTTCCAAACCCCAGCATCATCTCTGTCTTTGGCTTCGTTCATGCAGTTTGGCAATGAGGATGGAGCCAGGGTTACGGAGCCTAAGCTGGGGTTTGGAAAAAAGCCCCGGTGTGACTAAGCTGTTGTGGTCACCTGATCAAAAGTTGAACTTGCATGGCTAACGGGCATGGCTTGATTGACAATCAGGAAGGGTTTATTGGAACTGGAAGCTAGGGGTGTTTACAAACAACTTGGGATTATGGTATTGTCACCACCTAGCTTGTTTTCGGGCTGATATCCTACTCAAACTATTGAACTCAAATCAATTGTGGTGACCCCGGGATTCATATTACCCAGACTGTCTATTAATGACCACTCTCAACTCTTCTGTTTGGAACTTATTTACAATTTATTTGAATATATACTATCAAGAATAATAATTAAATCAATACAGACATTCTTTACTTATTCATACTCTTGGTTTGCTTACAAGGCTCCTTTAAAGATTATTATTAGAAATACGTACGAGTTTAACTATTCCTTGCAAAGATAGATTGTCACACAATACTTGACGGTTGCATTATATTAATCGTGATACCCAAATTTTAAATTAAATAACTATTAAACGAGAAGTTATGTCCGGTTTCTTAACTAAAGTTGGTTCTCACTCCCTCGCCAGGCAAATGTTCAGCAATCCAATTCAGTCCAGCAATCAATCCAACGCACGCACGCACTCTCGGCTCAGAATACTGCCTATAGAGTGGCGGGGACGGGGTGGCCATCTGAACAAAATACGATTACATAAATCCAATACAAATTGTCGACACATGCAATTTGATCGACAATATAGTTTAAAGATTCCTTGTACAAAAATATCAACAACTCAAGTTAAATATCAGTTTCATTAAAAGCCAATCTTCGTTATAAACCAATCTTCATAAACAACAATCATTCAATTATTAGTCTTGTTTGGTTAGAATTGTAGAGTGATAATCTCATGCGTTCGACACTTTTTATAAGGCGATTTAATTAACTTAAGGTTATTGGACTCAGTCTTTATTTGTAAGGATTCCAGGGTGGGTGCTGCCATACCGGTCTTCAGGGCTGGTAGATTTTGGCACTGGCAATTTGCCGAACTGGCATAAAATGCTACCGGCATTCGGTACTGAATTTACCGAGCATGCATGCATAGTCTACCCTTAATTGTCGGTCTTCACCTCACCCTCCCATTACATTCTCTCTGAGTGTGTGTGTCCGCTAACAAACCTAGATGTTTTTAATCTCTCTCTCTACAAGACAATAGCTATTGTTCAAAGCGTGTTTGTTTCTGCGTCAATAACCATGGCCTGATTCGACAATCCCCAAGTTACATAAGTCGACCCCGCTTTATAATGTCGTGCTGCAATGCGTGCATTCATGCTTCAACTGGTCGACTTACTATTGTTTAAAAAACACGCAACTGTGCGCGGGAACCGTATTGTGGTGATTGGACAAACCTTTGCATACGTCATACGACTTAGATGGGCTGACGCATGAACGAGTCGACGCATAAAAGAAAAGAAAAAGTACTAAAAAATAAAATAACACAGTAGATTGTGACAGGTATGGATTTTGAATCTTGTTGACAATTTTTTGTTCTCAGGTCATTTCATGATCATCGTTCCGCAGCTAAACTTTGCAGACTCCAATCGTGCCGTTCTGAGCTCCCTGATGTACCAACGATGCAGCGCACTATGTGATATCAGTTTCTTTTTCTACATGAACGGAAACTCACTCAACTCAGTCAGGGTTTACTTAAAGACGACAGCCTTAGTGACCACACAGGTAAAATCTGAAGATTTTATCATTAATTCTTCCTGGTATTAAATGAAACCAAAGATCCCTCAAAAGCACTCTAGGCACTGTAGCTCGCAAGCCTGAAGAAATTTGTAGAGAGAAGACAGTGAGAAGAAAGTAGTTTTAGAGGTGGGAGGGAAAACCACGCAAGAATATCCTGGCGAAAACCCACGGAATCAGGCAGGGACTGAAAACCGAATCCACATTAGCCCAGGCTGGATTTGAGCACAGGTCACAGCGGTGGAAGGCGAAGAAAGAACAGCTACGCCAACCGGACAAGCTTTGGCACGTTATTCTTTCCATGTAACATTATGATAAACAATTTGTTGAGGATTAACCCATTTTGCTATTGACAGATCTCTGTAATATTTCTTAACAACATTTGGTAAAACCTTGTGTGTTATTATAATTTTTTCTTATTTTGTTAAATTAAAATGAAAGTAAATTAAACTAAACTTAGGTAACATTTTAGCTGACTTGATTTTTTTACAATTGTTTAAATAGCAAATAAATAGCATCATAAAATTTGTGTATTTTCATTTTTTTATAACCCATTTTTAACCCCAATCAAACTCTGACTAGAAAAATTTGCATGAATTTCAAAGTTAACAAAGAATTGGCAAGGCGGAACTAGCACCCTCGAACAAAGATACTGACAATTTGGAAGACCGCCCCCATAGGGCAAGATAGCTCAGTCGGTCTAGTGCCGGTCCAGTGATTCCGGAGGTCGCAGGTTCGAGTCCTGCCTTTCCAATTTCTTTGTTCACTTTGAAATCCTTTTTTCCTTTGGTAAATTGTTTGAGTAGCAATGTTTATTTTGCTTCCACAATCTAAAAGCTATTTAAGAGTTCCAACCAGCAAGCCAGTTGGCAGTCGACGGGCGAGATTCAGATCGGCAAACAAACCAGCTTCGCCATTCAGATTGAAGCCGTCTTCGGTTCCAGCCAATCAGGCGTCGTCGCCATTGATGACATCGGATTTGCTTCACAGTGCGCAATTGGTACGCAAATCTAGCTATTTGTTGAAATCAAATTACATATATTCTATTTGATAAGTCCACTTTATGGCCTGCTCACACTGTGCCGGTGTTAGCTACGGTTTACCCCGGTCCTTCCCGGTCTATATACCGGGAAGAACCGGGGCCATCTCGCAAAATTTCGGTGCAAAGACAGCAGACAACGGTGTTACTCAGTGCTGCTACGGTATTTCAAGATGTCGCCACGGTGGGTGCTGATACTACTACGCTTTTACCAAGAAATGACTACGGATCATCACGGTATGCCAAGGTTCATTCAGGTAACGCTAAGGTATCCCCACGGTTTGTCAAGGGGTGACTATGATTTGTCCAGGTTTGTCATGGTTTACGAAGGTTGTTTAACCGTCACTTGGCTCCAGAACGCCCTGTTCACCCCCGGTTGGCTACGGATATTCCTGGTAGCTTGCACGGTGGTACTACGGGGAGACCCGGTTGTACTACGGTTGCACTAAGGTTTCACCAAAGTGTGAAAATACCGGGGCGACCTACGGTTCACCACGGTACGCCCCGATTTGACAACGGACTTGCTACAGTTTCAGGACCAGGGTAAACCGGGACTATAAACCAGCACAATAAACCAGCACAGTGTGAGAGGGGCTTTACACGTCTGTCAAAGAATCACCTAATCATGTTTTTAATATGTGAAAAGGAGCCTACAAATTTTCTTTCCAGGTTTTCACTTCTTCGGGCCTCACAGTGCAAGTGCATGTTTTGCCAAAGACGGCACTGCTGCCAAGCAAATAAATAATAATGTGGTGCTTATATAGCACTTTATACCTCTACAATGTAGTGTGTCAAAGCGATTTACAATTATTATCCATGTTCACCAGGAACGAGACTATTTCTGCAGCAGCTCAAGATCAGTGCATGAGGTCTCTACCTTCACAGGTTCCCATTTATACTCCTGGGTGGAGAGAGGCAATTGCAGCAAAGTATTTTGCCAAAGAACACAAGCACTGTGTTTCCTGCCAGTGTTCGAACCACGTACCACCCTACAGAAGTCAAACACTATATACTGGACCACAGCGCCCCACAAATGTTTAACTGAAATTAATTTTTGTTATCAAAAGTGAAATCTTTAAAGTTTGAAACTTTATCGGTCGCGCTGATCCTTATCAAAGCAGTCGACTGGAGAGATTCAGATCGGCGAACAGACCAGTTTTGCACATGTCTTTTTGTATTTACTCATCAGGACTTAGCAGAATGGAGACGTGCAACACTGATCACTTCAAGTGTGGCAGCGGTGAGTGCGTGATGCAGTCTGTGCTATGCGACAGGAAACCAGACTGTTTTGATGCTTCTGATGAAAACAACTGCGGTACGACAAAATCTTTGGTCACTAAATTTGTTTGTTTTTAGATAAAAGGCACAAAACCACAACTTTATTCCTGTCTTTATAGCCAAGTTTTCGCTTGTTGATTCTGCAAGCTTCGTCAGACCGATGACAGAAGTGTCGATGAACTTCTCGTCGTAGGTGGCGCTGTTGGAGTATAATGGTCTGAGAGAATTGGGTCATATGTTTTTATATCATATGGTTCCATCTTGTTTGGTGCATATCTACGCACCGAACAAGATGCAATCATCAATTAATCTAATAGTGGGCCAATACACTCTTTCGTCAACATATGACCCCATTTTCTTGGTGAATTTTCCAATTAGATGAAACTCTTCGGCAACACAAAAACATTTAGTATTATCTTACTATTAACCAGTTTGCGCCGGGATTATTTTGACATTGACTAGGCCCAGGTGCGGGATTGTTTTTCATGAACATCAATCCAAAATGGGGTTCAGGCTGGCATATGTAGGTAGCACAGCCTGATATTTCAGGCCTCGCTTGCTGCGAGCCAAGCGCTGACAGATATTTCAGGCCTTGCTTGTGCTTGTCCGTCATCAGTGTTAAATTCCAAAATTGCGTGTATACACGTCATCCAACGTGAACTGGTTATAAGTCTTAATTATCTTTTTCAAACTCTTGGATTAGTTATAATACTCTTTATATTTCATATAAAGGTATTATTACACATCCTGAAAAACATCCTGGAAATGTTGTTTTGTTCGTTTTTATAAGGTTCATACACTGGATGTGACTTTGACGACGGTACAACCTGTAACTGGGCACAGATGATCGACGATGAATTTGATTGGTTGCTCGGAAGCAGTACCTCTGCAATCGGTGACGATCATGGAAAAGGTAACACAATTTTTTTTACTAGGTGTTGAATAATTTATTTCAGGATGAATCAATAAAATGCTATAGTGAAGTTTGGGGCAGTCCAGGTAGTAACAGGCAGGGTGACTTAGGGCAGTATGGTACAGGAGAACGTTTTCAGGCCACATTAATCTCAGTTCTGATATTTTCTATGCTGTAGGTGGCAATTTCATTTACATCAGTGGCTCAGTTTCACAGCGCGGAGACCTAGCAAGGATGGTAATCACTACCAAATACCCTGCTAACAATGGAGCCTGCATGGTGCGATTCTGGTACCACATGAATGGTGCAAACATTGGCTCACTCAAGGTAACAAGTTGGAAATAATTTGCCTTACAAGTATTTTTATTTTTTTATTACATGTGTGTTTAACAGAATCAAGGGCAGAAACAAACAAATCCACCCTGTATATCTCCAAATACTCTATTCTCTAATTTTTACTCACAGGTTTACATGATGTCGACCGCCACGTCTATCATGACGCTAATATGGAGCACTTGCGGCGACCGTGGCGACGACTGGGCCTACGGCAGTGCGGCAATCTTCAGCGATGAGAACTACAAAGTGGTGTTTGAGGGCGCTGTTGGCAGCAGCGCGACGTCGGATATTGCCATCGATGATGTCACGTTCACGCCGAGCTGCGTCAATCCTGGTATGTGAGGAGAACATCGTTTGAGATTTCTTGGACGTACCAAATTTGGAACAAATTTCTTTTAAATAAAAAGTGTGTTTTTAGTGTATGATTCAGGATTGTTCACAGGTGGGGGTGAAATGTGGATTGGGTTGGGAGAGGTGGAGTTGAACTCAATACATATATGTGACCCGCTCCATCGTAATCAGGAATAAGTCTCAAATTGACTTTTTGAGATATGCACATGGTGAGAAAGGGAATTTCATAAGCTTTCTAATGATACCCATCACAAGTGTGTATATCTGTTTAGGTTAACGAGTTATGGTCTGATGAAGATGACAGGTATATATTTATTTGCCGAATCCACATTCCGAGAAAAACAGCTTTGAAATAAACAGTTGTAAAAGTAAACGCAAATGCAGGCTTTCCAATAAACAACCATAGCAACGGCATACTTCCTGTTGTCTGATTGTCATAACAGTTTCCACATTAGTTGGTCACTACCATGACAACAATCTCCCGTAGTTTGTATTTCATATCTTTAATATTTTTGGAAATATGACACCTATGAATATCATATCAATAATGCACCCCAATCATACGGACAGTGCACACAAAACCTCTTCATTTTCATCTTTATTGATCGTTTTGACATACAAGACATTAATGACAATAATCTGTGATAACTACACTTCCTAAAAATACAATGTTCAGAAAATGGACTTGGTCACGATTTTCACCCATGCGTTCACTTCAACAGCCGATTGCGTAAAACGGCCTCAGCGACTTATTCCTGATTACGATGGAGCGGGTCAAATATAATGTTATTTGGGTAAAGTGATAATTTTGGATTTTTCAGTAATGAGATATTATGTCAGTGGTTACTTGTTCAGAGTTGATGGTGAAATTGGTTAGCTAGAAAATTTAGACAGACCAGTTTACAAAAAGACAATTGTAGTTTGTTTTTGTTTTATTTGTAAGTTTTGTCTAATTGAGATTTCTGCACAAATGTGAACCCATCATCTGTCATACACTCATATAAAAGTGCCAATAAATGTAAGGATTTTATAAAGATCAAAATAATAATAACCTCAAATATGTCCATAATAATTGTAGTTTACACACCATTTCAACCACTACGGCCAATACCATGTGGAGTATATATCTCTTACAAATAGTATTCCAACTTTATTTTATTTAAACCCCCTTCAGACACTCTCATACCAACTCCAATCCCCGGGATGTGCGGCATTTCAGACGGCAGTTTTGTCTTCTGTCCCAACGACCGCATCTGTATTCCTTCATCTTGGGTCTGCGACGGAGTCGTGGATTGTCCGAGGGACGCCTTGGATGAATCGATAACTCTTGGATGCAGTACGTATTTCACAAACTTCACAATCTTCCTTAACTACTCTTGAAAGAAAACATCTGCATCTTTCTTCTGTAGCCCACACCTCAAGTGGCCTTTGGTCTTGTGATGGGCAATCTGCATATTTATTTACAATCGCACATGAAGCCAAATCTACACACAAACAAATGAGTGTGTTTAGATTTGTGCGACAAAGTCGTGATTTGTCGCGACTCGTGTGACAAAAAGTAATTATTTGTGAAACGTTACATGACATTTTCATGTATTTGTTCATCACACGCGAGCATCTGTGACATTACCAAGCAAAAGAGTAGTTGCAACAAAATCACGTATGTGTAGATCTGCAACATTCCTAAAAAGTTGCCACAATTTGTCATTTTTCTTTTACCCTGTATTGCTAGGTAACACCACGGTACCCAATCCGCCAACTGGCGCCCCGCAAACGGGCTCTAAAGGTAAGTCCAATTATCATCCCACCAGGTATTTTTGCCCAAAAATTATTGAAATGTAATTAATATCTGTTTTAATATTATTATTAATTATTTATTCTATCTGCTAATGAAACTGAGGATTTGTGAAAAGCGACAATGAGAAAGTACTGTTTTAAAATTGCGAGAACAATCCCAGAAGAATATTCTGGAGAAAACCCACGGAATCAGGCAGGGACTAAAAAACCAATCCATATATTGTCTTAGGCGGGATTAGAACCCCGGTCACAGTGGTGGAAGGTAAGGAAAGAACTGCTACACCAACCTGCCTCCCCAATTTACTGTATTAAAGGGCATATTCCCCATGTGTCTGTACGTGTGCGAGTTCCAAAACTGAAACTTTAATTTATTTATATTTTGATCCAACTTTTCTACAGCGTCTTCTCTATTGTCTACCCAGTCTGGTCTATAATAGCCCACCATTAAACTTACAAGATTGAAGTACAGTAAATACAAAATGTGCTAGCATAAGAAATTCTTCCGCAATTAATTTCAAGTGATAAAGCTATCTTTCCTTTTATTCACAGATTCTGTAATTGTAGCTATCGCTATCATTGCTGGCGTTTTGGTAATCACCTTGATTGTCATGGTAGCTTTTCTGTATTCAAAGAGAGTGCAACTCAACAAGTAAGTAACAATTCTGTTATCACGATGGTCAGTTCATATGAATATAAAGCTAGAGTTGATTCAGTTCTTCTGTTGACTTTAGTATTTGAGCGTTCTGTGAACACAAAGATATTGATATATTTGAGGAACAGTCAACATAGGGCTGGATAGCTCAGTTAGTAGAGCAACGGACGGCACTCCAGAGGTTGCAGGTTCTTCATCCCAACTCCAGTCCATTTCTTTGTTCTATTCTGAAAAATAATTGAATGCACATATAGTACATTTTCCTTTGTGGTTTAATTGAAAACTTTGAGTTCCAAATGATCAGTGTGGGTTAGAGTCGAAGCTGAAACTGTGGCCAAAATTTGAAAAATGGCTGTCAAAAATTGTATGTACTGTATGCCAACAAATTTTCAATACAAAGACCACATTTTATCTTTCATTTTAAAATCTTTTTGAAGGCGTTTTGGCGATATTTCAAGGGAACACGATGACTTTGCCAACCCTGTTTATGTTGGCGATCAGTTTGACGAAACAGCTCTAACCGACGTAAGTTTCTTAAAAACTAACACAACAAAAATTAAGCCTGTTTCTTTAACATCATTTCCAGGATTAACATATTTTACACCAAAGATTTTAATAATTGCCAATTTGCCACAAAATCATAATTTAAGAGTCTCACCCAAGTTTTATATACTGAAAGATCTCTGAAACCCATTCAATACAATTCCCATTTGAAAAAACTGTTTCTCATGGAAATTGGCTGGTTCACCTTCCGTAAAGGGATGATCCTACCCTGTACCTCCACCCCTTCTTTGGTAATTCACCGCCAAGTGAAGACCGGTATTTTACTCTTATCCTTAGTTTTCAGCTGGGGGATACGACCCAGGCATGTTTTCATCGAAGCTCGACGTGCCCCACACAGTGAGTAAAAAGTGGACGAGTTGTTTTTTGTCCATAGGAAGTTTGGCATTGGTATGGTGCCATGGGTTCGAATCCCATCCGGGCCCATGAGCGAATTTTGTGAGTTTTCTGTAGAATATTAATCAGTGGTTTTTCATTTCCAATGAAGTATTTGTGGTTTTCTCTCTTTACATTTCATCTGAGGTATCGGCGCACTTTTGAAAATCTGTTGATTTAAAAATCAACATAAATTGCTGGGTTGATTGAACATGATATCGATATAAATATAATGTATCAACATTTTTTTGAAACTTTAGGCCTGGGAGATTTTCTTTTTTAAGCCGATTTGTTCTGTTTTTGGTTTTGATTTTTCTCTTTTATTAAAATTCACTTTCTGTGTACAAAAGTAAGGGAAATATCCTCTTTTTCTCCCTTTTTTTTCTGGCCTAGTTTTCTCTTTACCTCTTTTTTCATCTCTAGTTATACTCACATACCTTAACGTAGAAAGTTTAAATATCAACAGCAAACTTCCCTTACTGGATCTCCTACATCTTATATTGTATACTGTTGTTCATGCAAAGTATGTTTTTTTGTGCTTCAAAACCTGTGGATGTTAAATTTTGGTAATTTACAGAAACCCAGAGGTGGCAGTTTTAACAACCCGATCTACGGCACCCAACCAGTCTCTCTACCGCTGGAAGATTGAATGGACACTTTGCCTGAACAGCAAAGAACTTGATTCATTATATCCATGAATTAGTTGCAATAAATAAAATACCAATACATTCAAATAACCTAATTTTACTCAATATTAAATCATTATTAACATTATAAGTATAGTCTGGTTTCATGACCTGACAATGCCCAGACATCAGGTAACCACCAGAAATAACAATATATTTCAAAGTAAACAAAACAATTAGCGAACCTGCGACCTCCGAAACACAGTACCGGCCCTCTACCAACTGAGCTATCTTGCCCTATGTTGGTGGTCTCCCAAATTGTCAGTATCGTTGTTGCTAGACAGAAGTCATAAACATACGTTTATAAACATAAAATCGTTACCCATGATTGTTTCTAAAAATGTCTTTAGTTTTCTGTTAAAAACTGCACTACCACAGAACACTGAATGTTTGTTTCGCGATCTTTTGCCCTCGATCTTTTGAAAGGAAGGAGTGAGTGTTGCTTATAAAAAGACACTATAATTTGATAAACATTCTATATAGTATATCAAAGGTAAATTGTAAGAATTTTGCACCTAGAATTACATTATACTAGACGCTTCGAAATATTGATTAGCATAGTTACGTATGGATATAGTACATTATTGCATTTTTGTTTCTCAAGTTTTGTTTATATTGATGAAGTCACCAAATTGGTATTGCATTTGTTCCCACATTTTGTCTTGGATAGTAATGTTTCGGAAAAGTTGTCCTTAAAAGTACTTTAAAGACATTTGAAAAAAACAAGTGTTTTGTGGTAAAATGTGCCCATGCCTAACGCACTAGCTGAGCTATTGTACTTAACCTTTGATTTGCCACGCTCTCTAAAACTGTAGTTTATCGACTGTAGTTAATCTGTAGTTTATCAACGTTTTTCTTGATAACGCGTCTTATACCACCTGACGAACTCTTTTAAAAGTTACAAAGAATCACACAAAGTGCGGTTTCATTTTGGGGCAGTGTCGCTGCAAGGTATTTTAATTCGTGTCAAATAAGTGGCATTGAATTTACCGAATTAAAAGTAGCGCCATTTTACGGAATAACTATTAAAAGAGAAACGGATTGCAAACTTTATATCGACATTTGCTAAGATCCATTTAACAGAATCAAATTTACAAATAACATATTGACCATCACTTAACCGCGACTATAATTAAAACCAGGCTAGTAAAGGTGTGCATTAAACTATAATGAAGTGAATAATTGTCGGCCGGGCCTTAAAATAATGCACTGTGATTAGTGAATGGCAGAGACTGATAGTCCAGGAAAAATAAGTTTTGACCTCAAACAAATTGCAACAAATTGTTTTTCACCAAAGTGCACTTCTATAAGGTCCCTAGAATTACATACTAAAAATCTACAAAAATCCACACAAATCCAAGTGGTGGAAATATGTCTAATTTCCATAAATCGCTAATCCCTGCCGTGTAATATGTTTATTCCCATATTTGGGTATAAATTTTATTTTTATTTTTTGAAAAGTTTATTTTGGTGATTCTACTTACATATTCTTACTTCAACAACATTTGCTAAAGCATATAAGTGACTGAATAATTATGAGAACACAGTAATTATCCAAAATGACAACTTTGTGACCCTATAAATGTGCGCACATTACACTGTCTCTAGATATCATCAAGTAGTCAGCATTGGTGAGCTTCAAATTTACCAAGTTGCTTACTGGCACAGTTATCATATTAAATCCTTGTGGAAAATCATATGAACAATAATAACATTGTAATATTTAGCCCAGCAAAAAAAATTGGGGGGAAATGGTGTCTCTATAAATTGGGCTAAAAAGTAGTTAAAGGGTTGCCTAACAGAGGAGACTTGAACAAGTTCAAGGAAATCCCCAAAATACATTTTAACGTAGATAGGATTATTGTTAGCAAAAACAATCTTTAATTTGGGGGTTTCCTTGAACTTGTTCAAGTCTCTCACCTTAGGCAACCCTCACCTACTTGTTAGCCCAATTTAGGGACACACCATTTTTTCCCAAATTTTGTTTGCTGGGCTAAATATCACAATATTATCATTATTCATATGATTTTCCATAAGGTTTTAATATGATAACTGTGCCAGTAAGAAACTTGGTGAATTTGAAGCACATCAATAATGACTACTTGATGATATCTGGAGACACGGTAAATGCGTGCAAATGATAGGGTATAATTGACTATTTGCGTGTGGAATTTAAATAAATTTAAATATTGGGTACACTGACTTGTTCACGCAGCTTGGCACAGACCAAATACACTGTTGCTATATCACGTGATTCGGGGCAAGCTCTTGCATAGTTACGTTAGAGACGCTCAGCACCAATTCGTTGTTCACAATGGTTGAGAATGGTACAAAGACACCAGACCATTCCAGAGCCGGGGGTTGCTAGCGTAAGGCTTACCCCGAATCACGTGAGGCTTACCCCGAATACAGCAACAGTGTCTTTGGTCTGGAGAATTTAAATGTAAACTGTGCCAAGCTACATGAACAAGTCAGTGTACCAGATATTATTCAAATTCCACACGCAAATGGCCTTTTGTAGTCATTTTGGACCATTACTATATTTTCATAATTATTTAGTCACTTAATTACATGCTTTAGAAAATGTTATTGAAGTAAGGATGTTTAAGTATAATCGCCCAAATAAACTTAAATAGGGACCTTGTAGAAGTGCACTGTGGTGAAAAACAATTTGTTGCAATTTGTTTGAGGTCAACAAAACAAACTTATGTATTTTGCCTGGACTATGACTTGATGATTGTATCCCTGATCTCTAAATGTCGAAGCATCCCAGGTCTACGGTTAGCACAGTCGCGCCAAACACCTTGGCTAGCAGTGCCACGCAGCCGCGGTAATCATTGTTTTCCCACTGCAGGTTACTCAAGTCCACACAGATCGAAGCCACTTTGACTTTGGGGACGGACACACAGATCGGTGGCGGGTCATGAGCTGCATACCAACACATAAAGTGAAAACAGATCTCGTAATTGTTCTTAAAAAGTCCTGGGTTGGGTTCGACTCGGAATTCGCAAGATGAAACAAAGATTTTAAAAATTGACATGAATTCACTTCTGAACAAGTTCAATGCACAGCATAATGGTCAAAATTGTGCCCAGTAATTTCATTCCTTACCTGAGACGGTTTCGTCAATGATGGTTTGACCCAGAAGAGTCAATTTCACATGGACACCGTATTCATCGGGGATGACCTCGCCAAGCACGCAAGCTTTGAATCAAAAGACATAAACAAGAAACACGTTGAGCAAGGAGACATAAATCAAAAACACGTTGATGAAAATGAGCGTAACAATTTGCATAAAAAGTGCTTGGGTACGTACAATTTGTTCCCCTGCAGTGCTTTTCCAAGTAAACAGAGTGACCACAAAGGAATGAAAATCATCCAGATTAACCTGTTGCCAATGCACCCAGAATGACAAGGTACCGCAGCATTCGGAAGTGTAGCCATTTACGGAGCAGGATCCAGACCCGCTTGGGGCGCGCTTCTCCAGTGCTTCTACATTGAAAGCAAAGAAACTTTATAAAAATTTAGACCCAGCCAAAAGTTTATTGAAACTTCGATGCCAGAAACGACACCAAGCCGAGGTTTCAAATTGCTTTAATTAATTTGGAGCCTTTATGGAAAGAGTTTCTTATCTCATTAAAGACAAATCCAATAAGCTCGGGAAAACGAATCATCTGAGGGAAAGTTATTTTGGTTCCAATATGTTGTATCCATCGTCAGTCGGACATCTGACTGTGTTATGTGGGCAGCCATATTGAAGGGATAGGAGTCAGGATAAGGAGTTAGGTTGGAATTTCCTTCCAAGTTCGAATCCCGCCTGGGCCAATATATGGATTAGGTTTTTAGTCCGCCTGCCTTCTTTTCTGGGTTTTCCTCTAAAATATTCTTCTGGGGTTTTATTCCACCTCTAAAACTGCACATTCTTCCCTTTCTACAGATTTCTTTAGGCTTGCAAACTAGAAAGGCGCTATCGTGGGATATCCTTGGTTTTATTATACAGAAAATAATAGTTTAAAACAGTCACGATATAGAACTGCTCTCAGAAGGGCTCTTAGCTTTTATACTCGGCACCTTTTGTGAGGGAATTGAGAGACGACTTACCATCGAAAAACTGTAACTGAACCAAATCATGGGCGGCCTTTTCGCTCAAATCAATCTCCAAGAGCTTCATCATCTCATGGTCTTCATGTCTCTGCACTAAGACCCTGGCGCCAGGTTTCTGTTTGGTAAACACAAATAAGCCCATCACCGAATATAATTCAGGAGTCACTGCACGTTATATTCGCTCAATGTTAATTAAAAAGTGCCAGTTCATTGCTAACTTTCGTAGCAAAGTCGAACCTTGACAATACGAGCACTGTTAATACAGCATCTTGCTTATGAAGATACAAAAGGTAGGTCTTGTCCCTTTGTTTTTTTCATTACTGATTATAACAAGGTACCTGTTATAAAAAGGTATGTGTAAAGTCCCAAGAGCCTTGTTTAAAGGTGTTTGCCTGTACTACTCCCCATAAGAGTGTCGTGGCCGGGCGGTTAAGAACTCGGATTTCTGTTTCGCAGAGCGTGGGTTCGAGTCCCGGTGTCGGCACGTGTGTCCTTAAGCAAGGCAATTAAACCACTATTGCTTCGTCCTTCGGATGGGATGTAAAGCTGTAGGTCCCGTGCGTTGTGTAATGCACGTAAAAGAACCCAGTAACACTCTTCGCTAAGAGAAGGGGTTCGCCCCGGTGTTCCTGGCAGCGGCGCCTCGGAATAGGCAACTAGATAGATGGCGCTTTACAAATGCATCATCATCATTACAAATGCATCATCATCATAATAGCAAGAGACGCCACCATCGCAACAGCAGTCGCGAGAATTAGGAACGTCTTAAAAGCGCGCATTTTTGACACAAAAAGACTAAAGTCAAGACGACGTCTCCAAAGAGTATGGACAACAAAACAAAAGCTAATGACAAACTTTCTAGGTGGCTTCGAATTTATATCAACTTCCAACCTTGCTTAGGCAATTTTCCACGGCTCGTTAATGTTCGTGTACGTTTGAACGAAATAGTGCCAACGTAACACAAACCCGCATTTTAGTATATCTTTTTTTCGGTAGCATTGTTTTTATTGCCCTAATGTCACGTCTATTATACATTTACTAGTACCTAGACGGTGGCTTCTAGCCTTGTTCAGGGCGAGTAATGCATAACAAAACCAGGGTCCGGAAAATATGCTAACTTTTCGAACTATTCTTCAAGTATCGCTATTTTTCAAACTATGCTAAACTATTTTATTTGAAGGTGGTTGTCCTATAATTTTCTGCGATTTGTTCATATCACAGGGAAACAGATTCGTTGTATTGTTAGGGCAAACTATGTACTTGTTTTCTTAACATAATTGTAGTCGTTTTGTGTTGGTTAGATATTCATGACGTATAGTGACGAGCAGCGATCCGTAAAGGGTTACTCTCCTTCCCAATAAACACAATAATCAATCACTGAGTGAACTAAAAACAAAGGACCACTGTGTCGAAAGTCCAAGTGCGAACAGTGGTAACATTTGACCATTTTTTATTTTATCTTCCCCCAAAAAGTCCAGTGCGAACACGGCTTAAGACTACAGACATCTCGATATTCCTACACATGGGATGTAAACATTTTGCCCCAGTACATATCTACGTTAGAGCATGGAGGAGAGCCAGTTGCGTCAATTTCTATTAAAAGCCTCACCTACAAACTCGTATGTTTGTGTGCTATCACAACGGGTCAAATAAAAGGGCCAAAACGTTGGCTTTGTTTGCTACGGACAATAATTATGTCCACTGGATCTTGGACTGGACTCGGTTCAATGGCTGCCGAACTTTTGTTCCGCGCTGTAGAGGCAGAGTAGAGCAGACAGAGCGCTCCTATAGTCGTATTTATGGCGCTGTATTTTGCACCATTTTTAAACAGTTATCTGTTATGTCCTGGCCTATAGTTGGTCGAATTTAATGTACCGATCGTTAACTGCAGAAACGTAGCCATCTTGATAAGGCCACAGAGTACTGTTTCTTTGTGGCTGGTCTCCAGGGGCCAATTTCATAGAGCTGCTAAGCACAACAATTTGCTTAACATGACAATTTGTCCTTGGCAAAAACAAGGTTACACACCAAATTTTCCCCTGATCTTTATTGTTCTGGATTGATAATCAGCTGTTTTTTTGCTTAGCATGAAAAACACGTATAATTTTGGCTGGTAACCTGTTTTTAATGAGCAAGACTTTTTGGTGCTAAGCAATTTTTTTTTGCTCAGCAGCTCTATGAAATTGGCCCCAGGCTTCAATAATGATGTCGGCAGTGTCTTGTGAAAGCCGGCCTCTTGAGCCAAGAGATTTCCGGATAAAAGTCCCGCACAGAGAGTCAGTCGACCAGCTAGAGGGTGACGTTTTCCTGGGCGATGCGGTAGGCACAACAGGTCGTCTGCCCAAGGTAGTATGACCGGTCGTTCTAGGGAACCACGTTTGCGTTGTCCATGGACACACCATTGCCTTTTGCAGAACTCTGTTAATAAGGACAAAAGAAGGAAAACAATAAGAAAAAAGGTTTTTCCACTGAATTGTGAACGCGTCATATGACGCTGCCTCGGGGTCTGGGTGCCATGACACAAAAGGTTTTATCTGATAATTTAGTCTAAAGGCAAACATATCAATTGTTGGCTCAACATTAAAATAAGATATAGCACCAGCTGGAATATTTCCGAGCTTAGCTTCCATTCCAAACTGTCACTAAATGAACGCGACAACAAATCTTCATTGGTTTTAGAAGTTGACCAGGAATATTAAATGCTACTGGCCATATTTTATTTTGTAAACACCAAGTCCACAGTTGTCTCGATATTTCGTTAAGTTCTTTTGACTTGCAACCGCCCATATGATTAAGATAGGCGGCAGCGGTTGTGTTATCAGTTTTCACTGTCACGGCTTTGCCGCGTACACGATGCACAAAGTATTTCATTGCATACAAAAATTGCCAAAACTTCTAAGCAGTTGATGTGCGTAATTGACTCATTAACGTGCCATCTGCCATTTGTTCGTAAATTCAAAGTTGGGCTCCCCAGCCGCTGTTGGAGGCGTCGGTTTTTATCTCCAGGTCTTTTGTGATTTGTTAATTGTTCTAAAAGAACTAGACAAATTTTCGATCCACCATTTTAAGTCGCATATGTATGGTGGCCCTGAAGGGACTACGCAGATCGTGAATATTGACGTAAATATTCACGACAAATTTCACGACTTTTCCCAAAGTCGCGAATATTGACGTCAATATTGACGTCAAATTTCACGATTTTCCCCAAAACTCGCGAATATTGACGTCAATATTGACGACAAATTTCACGACTTGCCCCCAAAGTCGTGAATATTGACGTCAATATTGACGTCAAATTTTGCGACTTGCTCCTAAAGTCGCGAATATTGATGTCAAATTTGACGTCAAATTTCACGACCGGACTTAAATTTTGACGCGAATTTTTTCCCAGCAAGCTAGGTTTTGGCTAGTCTTGCTCAAAGACTGAGTTTTTTTTGTCCGGGGCGCGCCGTCTATGCAGTTTATCGATACTCCGAAAACGGGCTTATGTCACGAGAGATCAGTGGATTTGTTTTAAGTTTAGAAACAAATCGCGTGAACTGAACTGAAAGGTTGGATACACAATTTGCAGATATCGGAAAAATTTACTACCGAATTATTAAGAAATATCTTACTTATTTAAAAGTAAATAATGATTCTAGGCATCCAACAAAATGATCGCGCTATATAATTATTCTGAAAAATATAATTTTATAAAACAAAATTCGCGATCGAGAAACAATAATAACATATTACTGCCCGACGGCGGTTGAAAACAAACGCTGTTTTTTGTGATTTTCTCGCCATCCATAATTGTAAAACTCCGGACAGGCCAGTTAAACGAGATTTACTATAAAGTACAACCCCCCAAATCAACCTATTCATGATAATTAAAGCAATTACCAATGGTGTATCCTACCTTTAAAACAAACCCACTGATCTCTCGTGACAAACGAGGGCGCCCTCAATAAGCCAGTTTTCGGAGTATTGATGATAGACCGACGGCGCGCCCCGGAACAAATGAAACACTCGGTCTTGGAGCAAGACTATAGCCAAAACCTAGCTTGCTGGAAAAAAATTCGCGTCAAAATGTATGTCCCGTCGTGAAATTTGACGTGAAATTTGACGTCAATATTCGCGACTTTGGTGGCAAGTCGCGAAATTTGACGTCAATATTGACGTCAATATTCGCGACTTTGGGAGCAAGTCGTGAAATTTGTCGTCAATATTGACGTCAATATTCGCGACTTGGGGGGCAAGTCGTGAATTTTGTCGCGAATATTGACGTCAATATTCGCGACTTTCGGGAAAAGTCTTGAAATTTGACGCGAATATCGACGTCAAATTTGACGTCAATATTCCCGACTTTTCGAGAAAATCGTGAAATTTGACGTCAATATTGACGTCAATATTCGCGACTTTAGGGAAAGTCGTTAAATTTGGACACCATACCTAAAATTACCTAAAAAGGCAGGCAGGATCAAGAGATTAACTACAATAATTGATTAATTCCAGGTACTAACCAGTATGTTTCAATTTTTAAGTAAACAAAGAAATCGACAAGGCGGGACTTGAACCTGCGACCTCCGGAATATCGGACCGGCGCTTTACCAACTGATGAGCTATCTTGCCCTATTAATGTAATGTTAGCAGTCTCCCAAATAGTCTTGGTTCCAAGACCTTCCTGTTGTTTATTTCGCGATCACTGACACAAACCACCGATGTTATAGAGGGCGCTATCTCACGACGAACCGCCACCCGCGAACTGGACCCACTTTAAGGGCATCCAAAATCATGTACGTTTGTCAAACGTCGGCTCCAGTGCGAACATGGATCTAGCTGCATTTTGTAAACTACGCATGCGTGAGACCAGAAAGCAAACGAAGCCGGGTTTTGAAAAAGAGACAGCGTTAACAAATCTGCGCGCGCGGCCGGCGCCGAAATAACACAAGGGTCTAGGGCTAGACTATCTCCTAAATTGTCAGTATCTAGTTTGTTGGAAATGGAAGGGTGTTTTAAGTTTGATGATAGAAAGACTGTCTATAACATCGGCTGGTAAAGTGTCCCATACACGAGGGAATCTTATTAAACAAAGGAATGATTACAGGCATTTGTTCTTGAGGAATGAGTGAATTTAACATTATTAATAATGTCTAGGATTAACTTGAGCAATGTCAAATTACAGGAAACAAAACAAAATGCCCCAACACACAAGTGAAAAGTCGACAGATCATAGTTTGGTATCAAGGCAAACTCGAATTTTCGATTTGTAAACTGAGCAAACTATACAGATACTGAAAGCTGAAAGCGAGAATTGTGTGTGAATACTGAGTTAGTAAAAAATACCCTGGAAAAATAACAGCGCTATTCAATGTGTATGCGATATATGCAGCGCAAGTACAATACCATTGGCGTTATTTGGGTTAATTATTCATGTGACGTCATTACTTCCGATTTCTCAACGGCAGTGACCGCATGCAATCAACTATGCATGTGTACACATGTACAGTGTATACGTCGTACAATATAGGTTGCACGTTCATGTCCGTACGTGTACTTTATCTGTTGTACGTTGAGTGCATGGCCGGCTGCACTCACCGAATAACAGTTAGTCTACAAACTGGTGGAGGAATAGTTTCATCATTTAAAGGTATTTGGGCGGTAGAGCCATACGTGTACTAGTCCTGTTATTATGAGTTGGGACTGGTCCAGATGACTGCGAGTTGACGGAAATTCATCTTGTTTTGTGTGTGGTTTTCGTTTGAAAAAGGTGACTGGGGCCTAACGACACGTTGTCTTTGGTAAGTGAACACATGTACTTTTGATGCAGCGAATCATGATGCACAGTAAACACTGTGCTGCTACTTGCTACTACTACTACTAGTTGTACTAGCCTTGACGTGTGGTTTTTGTACTCGTACTAAAACTATGGAGCTCCCGATGCCCGTAGGGCGGAGCTCCATAGATAGAGGGTTTTTACAGATTATCCGCCGTTAAACAATATAAACCATGCACAAAAAGCAGGCAATAAGTCCCATTCTCACGGTCGGAGGCTGTTCCACCTATTGCACACGCCGTCGGGCAAAGGGGTAGCCCTCCATATTCGCCCTCCATTCAATTTGTACAGGGAATTACGTGTTTTCTATATTTTTTTACAGCAATAAAAAAATGCATACTTTTTTTTCCGGTGTATCGTGGGAGATTTTATTACTTCATAAAACAATGAAATTTGGAAATATTTCGGTGTAGTGTTTAATAGATATTAGACAATAATTAGTTATTTAGATTTTTTTCACATAGACCACAACACTATTTATTGCTACTCATTCCCCTTTGAGTCCAGAGGGGGTGATAACTAACAGCCACCACTGACCAATCAGAGACAAGAAACAGGGCCCGGTGACGTCATGCCGACCGCGAGAATACTGCCATCCAGGCCACGCGGTATACCCCCAGACAATTTTTTTATGATTACTTTATCAACTCACCCAGCCGCTGCCCCCCAAAAAACAGTCGAATCTAGGCCAATTTCTGTAAAAAAGGTGAAAACTATCCCCCATTCTGAAAATACGACTGTTACAAGATGGCGAATAACGACGTTCAATGAACTGTTGTGTTAGTACCGTGACTCCGGCCAGGGTCAGTGCGGACATGGCTCACATTGCTAAACTGTATGAATAAGGCCTCACAAGATGAAGCTTGTGTTTAGAAAACGGCCAATGCGGCTGTGGCTTGAAATTATGCACGAGTAGTCCACCATCTTGTAACAGTCGCTTGTGCGGAACGGGGATAGTTTTCACCTTTTTAACAGAAATTTGCCGAGATTCGACCGTTTTTTTGGGGGCAGCGGCTGGGCGAGTTGATAAAGTACTCATAAAAAAATTGTCTGGGGGTAGACCGCGTGCGGCAGTATGGGAGTAATTGCCTGCTTTTTGTGCATGGTTTCTATTGTTTAACGGCAGTTAACCTGTCAAAAACCTCTATCTGTGGGGCCGAGGCTCCGCCCTACGGGCGTCGGGAGCCCCATAGCTCTAGGAGTCTAGTTTGTGATGACCGGTCTTGCGTTGATATTAAATGTGGTTTGGTTTGGTTAGAAATTAGATTTATAAATTTGTTGCACCTAAACTTTGGTTATCGTATTTGTAAATGCGTTGAAATGTTGCTTGCTTTCAGGACACGTACATAAGATGACCTACAAAACAAGGCCTTTTTTTAACTGTTATTTATTAACTCCAGGCGTTTATATTGGAGTATGGTGATAAACTTTACGAGATCAAAAATGCTAAATCTTTGGCGTTATGGAAATTGTGCAACTAACGTAATGTATGTTACGTTGACGTGCTGGCTTCCAGCCTCTCAGGTTCATAAACAAGTGCCCCCATTTAGGCCATTGGGAGTTTGTTATTAAAATTGTTTTAGTATTATTTATTTATTTAATATTTTTTTTTTTACTATATTTTCTCAGTTGTTACTTTTTATTGTTATTTAAAACATTCTCATTTTAAACAGGTGTTTTTTAATTTCTTGATTTTGTTTTCATTGTAAATAATAACTTGCCAGGTACAATAGGCCTAGAAAATAATATTGAAACAAATATGGCAATTTTGTAGCGCTAAACAAAAATGGATACTAGCCTAATAGGTGGCAAGGGTTTAATTTCCCCTATTTTTAAGACACTGTCAACATTGATACCGGTAGGTGATAGCTTTTATATTAAATAATTAAATGGAATCTGTGATAAATTACCGTAATAACCTTTTAAACGAGAAAAAATCAACCATTCTAACAAAAATATTTCAGGAGTTGAAGGAACATTTTAATACTCGTATATACATTTAGCATTTTAAACAAAATAACCAATTAACAGTAAATAACACACTACATTGTGTGTACGATATGTTAATAACTTTAGTAAAAGTTTCTTTAACAAAAATAGAATTGAGATTATAAACAATTATAAAAAACAAAATTGGGGGGAATATTATTATGGATAACAATTTCCAACCAAAACCCTTAATGCAACCTCGGGACGTTGAGGTAACCATTAGGAGTTCCCAATATTTCTTACAATAAATATGTTTCTTTTGTAACAAAATGAAACATTACTAAACTACGCTTTAGAATTTATTTAACCCCAACTCCCTGCCCCATTTGTCTTACACATAACCTGAATCCTGCACAGTCATGCAATTATAAAGTGTTAAAACTCCATGTAACCTCTCCTGCAAAATCTTCCAATATTTGTTACTGGTGAGTGGTGACCACTGCTTAAATCCTGTAGTGGGTTTACCATTGAGCTACATGTATAAAGCAGCCAAACATGGAACAAACATCTGCTACTTGTACGTACTTATTACAACAAGGGTCTGCGCACATAACTCTTGGTATGCTAACGTTTCCTATACTTGACACATAACTATGATACTCACACAGAATTAAATTTTCATAACATAGCTCAAATGTTATGAGTAGATCTTCATTCAGAAAAAGCAGTTTGAGTTGTTTTAATCGGACATTGTGTTTAAAGTTATATTCATACTATTGCTCAAATATGGGCTAAATATTTGCCAAGAGGTCGAATGTTATTTTGTTTTTCTTTGTTTTCAATTTGGTACCAAGTTAAGGCTACCACATGCAACGTACATGTACATGTATATCATTGTAATTCATTATTGAGCCGAGTTTGTACATGTATTAACCCTAACCCCCTAGGCCTTACTTTGGGCTAAAGAACTGTGTACTACAGAATACTACTTTAGTATTTTGTAGCATTGGGTCTCTCAGTGACTGATGATTGGGTGTGTACTGACAGAGTACAGATACTGCCAACTACAAAATACTAATAGTGGCAATACAGGTCAGTAATACTTACCTGGCAAAAAATACAGTAGTCCAGCCTTGACCCACTGCTGTGCCCCAAGTGACAATTGTTGCTGCTGTAGAGTTTAAAACACCTTACACAGCATACATGGGCCATGCACACTCAGCAAGCAGAGGGACCCAATGCTAAAAAGTGTCTACCAGTGCAATAAGTGGTGAAGTACATGTACCAAATACTAAAAATTACTACAGGCATTGCACACAAGTCAGTGAGAGTACTGCATACTACTTTTTACTAGTACTAGTAGTAAAAAGTAGCATTAGGTAGGGTTAGGGTTAATACAATTTAGACAAAATTTGCAAGTGGCACGTACATGTACAGGTCATGTTAGTGATCTGAAAGCCTAAACAAAATTATGTTTGCTAAAATCTGGTAAGTCTAACACAATCACATCATTTGCTAATATTTATAACATTTGCATAAAATATAGTTGTATATTTTGTTTTTAATAAAATTGAATAAGCTCCATTAGAATAGTTTCAAAACTGTTTCTTAATAATAAAATGGTTGTTTTCAAATGATTTTGCAAATATATTGTTTAAACAAATTACATACACATGTAGCAACTTTTTCAGGTAATGTTAATGTACCTCATTTGCATACATGTACATATTGGTCATCCATTGGTTTTCCATAGTATCCATGTTGTATTAACAACTTCAGAATAAACTGTTCCTGAATTTAACAAACTTGAAATATACTTTTGTACACGTGAAGCCTGTGTACATGTAATTTGCATAAAAGACTAATGATGTGATTAATACAAATACAAATTAGTAAAAGTTTCTTTAAAAAAAATAGAATTGAGATTATAAACAATTATAAAAAACAAAATTGGGGGGAATATTAGGGAGACAATGCCATAGAGATGTACACAAACTTAAAACAGTCTAACTTGTTTACCCTAACCCTTTTTTCTAAGATCTTCGAGATTTATGCTATTTAGACCAAAATCTGTCGTTCTAGGACAAAAATAACTCCCAAATATTTTTTTTAGGGTAGCTAGACACTTAGGGAGACACTGAAATGTCTCCCTAAGTGCCACTGTCTTCTTATTACCTAAAAACTTACGCTAATTTGTCTCCCCAAGTGCCTATTTGGAAGAATTATAAGACAAATCTGTAAATATGCCTTGGATTTTTGAAATTCTAAAGTCATGATCTGTAATAAGAAATGAAACCATTAACAAAGATGTCAAGAGACCAAGTAAAAATAAGGCTGAAAGATTGGTTGTTCCTTGAGGCCTCCGACGATACGAGGTGACCGCATGTTACTAATACGGGTCAATTCGTATGCGAGTCAACTCGCACGCGGCAAACTCATACGCGGGACAACTTGTATACAAGTTGGACCGCTTATGAGTTGGCTGGCGTACGAGTTTAGTTGGGTACGAGTTGACCAATCTCCGTACGAGTTGTCCCGCGTACGGGTTGGTCACGTTCAAGTTGCCTGTTCCCTAACAGGTTTAGGATTGGGGTCAAGTTGATTAAAACCTCCTGACCACGAGGCCATGGCACTAGGATAGCCCATGAAGCTCGTTCACATGGAATTTGTGGCTTGAATTTCTTAGTAATCATGGTCATTGTTTGTGTCTTTCATTTTCAGTTTACTGCAGTTGACTTTGTTTAACTGTGTCACCATGGCAACCAAAAAGAAGGGATTACACAGCACTAAGCGTCGATCAAACTCATCTCCCGAGTTACAGCTTCAAGTTGATGATAGAGCAGCATTGGAAGATGGACTTAGTCAAATTAGGAGAAATATGGCCAGCATCCGAAGTGGTGAAGAAACTGCTATATCTTTGCAGGGTACACTGAGGAGACCTGATTGTAATAGCTCAGTTACTTGTGCAGATTCCTCTGAACAAGTCTTAAGACTGTCCAGTTTAGCAGCTGCCGCAACTAAGTCTGATGTAGATGTAGATCAACCATGCAGTTCATGTGGGAAGATGACATCTGGGAGAACAGCCAAGGCAATGGAACCATCAGTCAGACCCAAGACAAGAACTGGAAAAGTGAAGAATTCACCGGAAAAGAGGCGACCTCGAACAGATCGTGTGATTATGACAGTTGATGACAACATGGACAATTTACAATCGTCCAACTCCGAGATGAAAGATACATGTACAAAAGGACTGCCCCATAAAACCTCCAAGAGACAAGGCTTTGGTCGTGTTGCCAGTGCTCTTGTTGCAAAGTTCCGATTCAAAAGTCGCAGACATCAACGTAGAGGTTCCACTAGCGACTCCGACTCCTCAAGTGCCAATGAGATTAAGATTGAATCTCCTCGTCCTCGGTCAAAATCTTTCAGCGGTCGTATCATGCGCAAGTTTGTCACCAAGGAGAAGACTGGCATTAGAAGAGACTCACCGTGCCGTGATATGACTAGGAGAAAGGCACAATCCCACGCTAGTCGTATCCAGTCTTGTATTGGAGTTGTCTTTACAGGAAAGGCAGCTA
Organism: Crossaster papposus; assembly: GCA_037893245.1. Lineage (NCBI taxonomy): Eukaryota > Metazoa > Echinodermata > Asteroidea > Velatida > Solasteridae > Crossaster > Crossaster papposus. The sequence continues at coordinate 61,612 of JBAIAA010001258.1, forward strand.
CAAAACAGAAAGGAAAAGCCTCAAAGAACGAGAATGAGGCTCAGAAATCACGACGATTTAAACCAGTAATCAATCTAGAGGAGTTCAACCCTGATGATTATCCCATAGAAAGTGAGGATGACATTCAGCGAGTCTTACGAGAACAAGAAATTCGTGACGGTGTAGATCCACCACCAGGGTATCAGCCACATCTCTTTGCTGAGGCTGAAACCCATCCTGAACCACCTCCAAAGGTTACTGACGCAGAGAAACCTTACCATCTAAGTAAAACAAAAGAAACGCCATCTTGTAATGCTGAGTGTAGTGCCTCGCCTTCTGCAGCAAGTCCGGTAGTACAAGAATCCAGTCACACCACAGCCAACATCTACGATCAGTATGGTTCCCTTACACCTGAAGGCAACTACATTCCAAGGACAGTGCATACACAGATTGACTACATGCACTGTTTGGTACCAGACCAGAAGAATATTATGGGAAGCTGCTTTTATTGGGGTAAAATTGACCGATTTGAAGCAGATTTACTCTTAGAGAACAAACCTGAGGGGACGTTCTTGTTACGTGACAGTGCACACGATGAGTTTGTTTTCTCTGTTAGTTTCCGTCGGTATGGACGCACCCTGCATGCTAGGATCGAACAATGGAAACACAAATTCAGCTTTGATGCACATGATCCGGGAGTATATTCATCGCTCACAATCTGTGGTCTTCTCAAACACTACAAAGACCCTAATTTCTGCATGTTCTTTGAACCAATGCTGACCATACCGTTACCTAGACCCAATCCACCTTCCTTACAGGAACTTGCAAGAGCAATGATTTGTTCACACACGACGTACGACGGTATCGTTAACTTAGCATTGCCTCGTACATTGAAGGAGTTTGCTAGAGAGTACCATTATAAACAGAGGGTTCGTATGAGAAGGTTTGAAGTGCCTGAAATGCCAGTAGTCAATGAACAGAGAGTTGGCGTTATTACTAAGACCTGTATATCCCGCTAAATACAGACGTCTACAAACTAGAATTCCTGCAAACCCATACTGGTAATTAGACAAACAAACTGGTTAACCACTTAAAACAAGCAAACGTAACATTTGTTTCTTGTAATGTTAATCTTGTCCAATGTGTATGGCCCTTACATGAAGATTGACATAGGCATTCTGTATTAATGTGGGGTGATGTGAAATGCAGTGACGCCAGTGCAGAGTGAATGTAGGGCTATTCAGTGGAACGCCGCTATAACGAACATCACGGAATCCACAGAATCCACAGATTGTGTTTGGTGTAGCGATTTTCACATAGTAGTGCCTTCTTTTGATTATTGTTAGTGTACAGGTACAACGTACATGTACCGGTAGTAGCATTTCTCACCTCGCATGAAGTCCAAAATTACCAGTTTTGTCCATTCAACTTGTTATTTCCGTTGGCATCCTGTTCTGGTGGTTAATTAAAGGCGACTTTGAACAGGTGCTGATCATTGAATCATGTTACATGTACACAAGTACATTGTAGTTTTTTTAGCTTATTCATCACAATTTTAGCTTATTCATTTAGCTTATTTCCTTCAGTTCACTGAGGAAATAATAGCCACCTGTCACTTGTTAACATAAAGCATCGGCTGTTTGATGTTCAGGAAATAAAAATGGCCTAAATAGCAATTGATGTGTCCCATGTACCCAAGGGATTACAACAAATCTGTTGACATAATTTCAACAACAATGTTCAGTACATGTAGGTTTAGACCCACAAATCGGGGGTCAGGGATGGTGGATTTTGTTAATCTGTTGACATTTTTTTCAAAAACGGTGTTTGGTATTTTTGGACACAAAAAATCGGGAGCCAAAGATGATGTTCGGTATAGCGGTGTTTCAATCTTCACCATATGGTACACAGTATTGCAAATGCTGTGTGGGATTTCAAGCAATCAAAGGGTCATATTACCAGACTTCATAGGAGTCCAATTTAATGTGACATGGGAAAAGTGTTTCAAATTGGTTGGGCATGTTTTATCGGCCGTTTAAAACTACCCACATGTCAGGCTCTTGACCAATAGGTACATGTAGGAATAGCTAAACTGTCTCGGATATTTAGGAGTTATACATATACATACGTACCGGTACATATGTATATAAGATAGAATTTGTGATGGGGTGATGTAAATTCAACATTTGGTTTTGCCCTGTAATTATTATACAAGGTGTGTTTAAAAAACACCACAATCATTAATGCAACTGTATGCCCAAAATATTATTTATATGTTTTTTATGTTTTGTCTACAAAATATTAAACACATTTCTGTAATGCATGCATGAACAAAATGCACAACATGCACATTGTACATGTATGTATGTGTACATGTACAATGTATGCTGTAAATGACATGAACATGTTGTATGCAGTTCTTCCTACATTCTACATGTACAATGTATGTTTACAATTAACAATGCACTTGCTACAAAAGTACATGCATGACATTCCTGATTGCATTTATGTGAATCAATTGGCATTCCTTGTGTGACAGTACATGGACACACACTGGTTACACAGTCTACTGTACATGTAAAGCATACACTAGATGTGCATGTCCTGTACATGATGTACTGCTATGGGACAATTGACAGACTTTGCCAGTTGATGGTTTTGTACAATGGAGTTTTGTGGAAGGCCTAGTGCACTTAACCAGTAGGTACATGTAGGCACATTTTTTTCAAAAATTCCAAACTGATAAACACACCACGGGCAACTGTGGCATCTGTGTGCGCTGCCCACAGTTGGCCGGGCTGGACCCACTGGATCGATATATATGAAAAATAATATCGCGCCCGAGTTCAGTAAATAATATAAAAAACCTAGTGGGAACTGGTTAAAGGAAGTACATGTACTTTGGTCCAAGGCCAATACAGACTGCTCTGTAGTATCTACATACTGTACATGTGTGCAACCTCTATACCTTGTGTTTTATTGTGTCTATACAAAGTTAATGGACTTGCACAAGTCTATGACCTTGGTGTATGACAGTGTCTGTCCATATGGTCTGTCCCAGATGACCATGGCCTGAATAAATCCAAGAAAATACAGGTGTGTCCATGTACAATGTGTATAGTAATATGTATAATGCAACTAGTATCTAGTCTGCTTGGTATATTATGTTGCAGATTATTCTCTTTATTCTGGACTTCTATAATACACATGTATGTTAATTGTTATCTGTATACAGTACATGTACTAGTACATTTTTACTAATTTCATGAATTATAGAATATTACATTTGTCATTTCCTATTTGACTTTTTCTGACTAGTGATTCAATATGTACAATGTACATGTACATCATGTACAATGTATACGTGTATGCATACTTTTGTACAAGTACATGTGTACAGTGTACAGTGTACAATGTACAATGTGCATGTACATGTAAATTGTGTACATGTACTGTACATGTACATCAAATTTTGTACATTGTTTTGGGTGCATTTGAGTCCGAGTTTTCACTAAATTGCACATGATCACAATCAGTCTGTAATCATGTACAGTGTACATGTATGTATGATGTGTTGTAGTCTGTAAAACTGTGGATGGACGTTGCTTGTTTTGTTCCTTGGGCGTTTCAAAAACCATAATGGAATTGGACTACATGTATTTAGGTTTATTTATTTATTACATTTCTTTACCCACTGAACAAGGTTACAACTTACAGTACAGTATACATGTACATGTGTAAACACTATCTAAATGCAAGTCTGGTGCATACCATTTTAGACAGAGGTCAAAGTGCGACTACATAACATTATGGGAAATGGCTTTCTGAACAGTTTTTGAAATTTAAAAGTTTTGTTTTATTTGTTTTGATTTTGATGTTGTTGTCTGCTCTGTACCAAGGATCAACCAAATTGACCCCAGCAATTTAACCCGACTTGCTGTAGGAATTTCTACAAGGCTTTTTGTTAGAATTAAACCTACACTAAAACACGTCCAGACTTGCCTAGACTTGCCTAGTTTCAGTTTACTGCAGTTGACTTTGTTTAACTGTGTCACCATGGCAACCAAAAAGAAGGGATTACACAGCACTAAGCGTCGATCAAACTCATCTCCCGAGTTACAGCTTCAAGTTGATGATAGAGCAGCATTGGAAGATGGACTTAGTCAAATTAGGAGAAATATGGCCAGCATCCGAAGTGGTGAAGAAACTGCTATATCTTTGCAGGGTACACTGAGGAGACCTGATTGTAATAGCTCAGTTACTTGTGCAGATTCCTCTGAACAAGTCTTAAGACTGTCCAGTTTAGCAGCTGCCGCAACTAAGTCTGATGTAGATGTAGATCAACCATGCAGTTCATGTGGGAAGATGACATCTGGGAGAACAGCCAAGGCAATGGAACCATCAGTCAGACCCAAGACAAGAACTGGAAAAGTGAAGAATTCACCGGAAAAGAGGCGACCTCGAACAGATCGTGTGATTATGACAGTTGATGACAACATGGACAATTTACAATCGTCCAACTCCGAGATGAAAGATACATGTACAAAAGGACTGCCCCATAAAACCTCCAAGAGACAAGGCTTTGGTCGTGTTGCCAGTGCTCTTGTTGCAAAGTTCCGATTCAAAAGTCGCAGACATCAACGTAGAGGTTCCACTAGCGACTCCGACTCCTCAAGTGCCAATGAGATTAAGATTGAATCTCCTCGTCCTCGGTCAAAATCTTTCAGCGGTCGTATCATGCGCAAGTTTGTCACCAAGGAGAAGACTGGCATTAGAAGAGACTCACCGTGCCGTGATATGACTAGGAGAAAGGCACAATCCCACGCTAGTCGTATCCAGTCTTGTATTGGAGTTGTCTTTACAGGAAAGGCAGCTACAAAACAGAAAGGAAAAGCCTCAAAGAACGAGAATGAGGCTCAGAAATCACGACGATTTAAACCAGTAATCAATCTAGAGGAGTTCAACCCTGATGATTATCCCATAGAAAGTGAGGATGACATTCAGCGAGTCTTACGAGAACAAGAAATTCGTGACGGTGTAGATCCACCACCAGGGTATCAGCCACATCTCTTTGCTGAGGCTGAAACCCATCCTGAACCACCTCCAAAGGTTACTGACGCAGAGAAACCTTACCATCTAAGTAAAACAAAAGAAACGCCATCTTGTAATGCTGAGTGTAGTGCCTCGCCTTCTGCAGCAAGTCCGGTAGTACAAGAATCCAGTCACACCACAGCCAACATCTACGATCAGTATGGTTCCCTTACACCTGAAGGCAACTACATTCCAAGGACAGTGCATACACAGATTGACTACATGCACTGTTTGGTACCAGACCAGAAGAATATTATGGGAAGCTGCTTTTATTGGGGTAAAATTGACCGATTTGAAGCAGATTTACTCTTAGAGAACAAACCTGAGGGGACGTTCTTGTTACGTGACAGTGCACACGATGAGTTTGTTTTCTCTGTTAGTTTCCGTCGGTATGGACGCACCCTGCATGCTAGGATCGAACAATGGAAACACAAATTCAGCTTTGATGCACATGATCCGGGAGTATATTCATCGCTCACAATCTGTGGTCTTCTCAAACACTACAAAGACCCTAATTTCTGCATGTTCTTTGAACCAATGCTGACCATACCGTTACCTAGACCCAATCCACCTTCCTTACAGGAACTTGCAAGAGCAATGATTTGTTCACACACGACGTACGACGGTATCGTTAACTTAGCATTGCCTCGTACATTGAAGGAGTTTGCTAGAGAGTACCATTATAAACAGAGGGTTCGTATGAGAAGGTTTGAAGTGCCTGAAATGCCAGTAGTCAATGAACAGAGAGTTGGCGTTATTACTAAGACCTGTATATCCCGCTAAATACAGACGTCTACAAACTAGAATTCCTGCAAACCCATACTGGTAATTAGACAAACAAACTGGTTAACCACTTAAAACAAGCAAACGTAACATTTGTTTCTTGTAATGTTAATCTTGTCCAATGTGTATGGCCCTTACATGAAGATTGACATAGGCATTCTGTATTAATGTGGGGTGATGTGAAATGCAGTGACGCCAGTGCAGAGTGAATGTAGGGCTATTCAGTGGAACGCCGCTATAACGAACATCACGGAATCCACAGAATCCACAGATTGTGTTTGGTGTAGCGATTTTCACATAGTAGTGCCTTCTTTTGATTATTGTTAGTGTACAGGTACAACGTACATGTACCGGTAGTAGCATTTCTCACCTCGCATGAAGTCCAAAATTACCAGTTTTGTCCATTCAACTTGTTATTTCCGTTGGCATCCTGTTCTGGTGGTTAATTAAAGGCGACTTTGAACAGGTGCTGATCATTGAATCATGTTACATGTACACAAGTACATTGTAGTTTTTTTAGCTTATTCATCACAATTTTAGCTTATTCATTTAGCTTATTTCCTTCAGTTCACTGAGGAAATAATAGCCACCTGTCACTTGTTAACATAAAGCATCGGCTGTTTGATGTTCAGGAAATAAAAATGGCCTAAATAGCAATTGATGTGTCCCATGTACCCAAGGGATTACAACAAATCTGTTGACATAATTTCAACAACAATGTTCAGTACATGTAGGTTTGGACCCACAAATCGGGGGTCAGGGATGGTGGATTTTGTTAATCTGTTGACATTTTTTTCAAAAACGGTGTTTGGTATTTTTGGACACAAAAAATCGGGAGCCAAAGATGATGTTCGGTATAGCGGTGTTTCAATCTTCACCATATGGTACACAGTATTGCAAATGCTGTGTGGGATTTCAAGCAATCAAAGGGTCATATTACCAGACTTCATAGGAGTCCAATTTAATGTGACATGGGAAAAGTGTTTCAAATTGGTTGGGCATGTTTTATCGGCCGTTTAAAACTACCCACATGTCAGGCTCTTGACCAATAGGTACATGTAGGAATAGCTAAACTGTCTCGGATATTTAGGAGTTATACATATACATACGTACCGGTACATATGTATATAAGATAGAATTTGTGATGGGGTGATGTAAATTCAACATTTGGTTTTGCCCTGTAATTATTATACAAGGTGTGTTTAAAAAACACCACAATCATTAATGCAACTGTATGCCCAAAATATTATTTATATGTTTTTTATGTTTTGTCTACAAAATATTAAACACATTTCTGTAATGCATGCATGAACAAAATGCACAACATGCACATTGTACATGTATGTATGTGTACATGTACAATGTATGCTGTAAATGACATGAACATGTTGTATGCAGTTCTTCCTACATTCTACATGTACAATGTATGTTTACAATTAACAATGCACTTGCTACAAAAGTACATGCATGACATTCCTGATTGCATTTATGTGAATCAATTGGCATTCCTTGTGTGACAGTACATGGACACACACTGGTTACACAGTCTACTGTACATGTAAAGCATACACTAGATGTGCATGTCCTGTACATGATGTACTGCTATGGGACAATTGACAGACTTTGCCAGTTGATGGTTTTGTACAATGGAGTTTTGTGGAAGGCCTAGTGCACTTAACCAGTAGGTACATGTAGGCACATTTTTTTCAAAAATTCCAAACTGATAAACACACCACGGGCAACTGTGGCATCTGTGTGCGCTGCCCACAGTTGGCCGGGCTGGACCCACTGGATCGATATATATGAAAAATAATATCGCGCCCGAGTTCAGTAAATAATATAAAAAACCTAGTGGGAACTGGTTAAAGGAAGTACATGTACTTTGGTCCAAGGCCAATACAGACTGCTCTGTAGTATCTACATACTGTACATGTGTGCAACCTCTATACCTTGTGTTTTATTGTGTCTATACAAAGTTAATGGACTTGCACAAGTCTATGACCTTGGTGTATGACAGTGTCTGTCCATATGGTCTGTCCCAGATGACCATGGCCTGAATAAATCCAAGAAAATACAGGTGTGTCCATGTACAATGTGTATAGTAATATGTATAATGCAACTAGTATCTAGTCTGCTTGGTATATTATGTTGCAGATTATTCTCTTTATTCTGGACTTCTATAATACACATGTATGTTAATTGTTATCTGTATACAGTACATGTACTAGTACATTTTTACTAATTTCATGAATTATAGAATATTACATTTGTCATTTCCTATTTGACTTTTTCTGACTAGTGATTCAATATGTACAATGTACATGTACATCATGTACAATGTATACGTGTATGCATACTTTTGTACAAGTACATGTGTACAGTGTACAGTGTACAATGTACAATGTGCATGTACATGTAAATTGTGTACATGTACTGTACATGTACATCAAATTTTGTACATTGTTTTGGGTGCATTTGAGTCCGAGTTTTCACTAAATTGCACATGATCACAATCAGTCTGTAATCATGTACAGTGTACATGTATGTATGATGTGTTGTAGTCTGTAAAACTGTGGATGGACGTTGCTTGTTTTGTTCCTTGGGCGTTTCAAAAACCATAATGGAATTGGACTACATGTATTTAGGTTTATTTATTTATTACATTTCTTTACCCACTGAACAAGGTTACAACTTACAGTACAGTATACATGTACATGTGTAAACACTATCTAAATGCAAGTCTGGTGCATACCATTTTAGACAGAGGTCAAAGTGCGACTACATAACATTATGGGAAATGGCTTTCTGAACAGTTTTTGAAATTTAAAAGTTTTGTTTTATTTGTTTTGATTTTGATGTTGTTGTCTGCTCTGTACCAAGGATCAACCAAATTGACCCCAGCAATTTAACCCGACTTGCTGTAGGAATTTCTACAAGGCTTTTTGTTAGAATTAAACCTACACTAAAACACGTCCAGACTTGCCTAGATTGTGGTGACGCGGCATTATTATATAAATAAACTGCTGTTTTGTCGGTTTGTTTGCATTTTTGTTTTGGGGTGTCTTACTGATTGTACAAGTGCTTCAAACTGAAACACATGGGCCAACAGCCTTTGGACAGATAACGAGAGTAATACATGGGGCTTGTACAAATGTACATGTACATGTACTGTATGGATTTAGAGTCCACACTAAACGTGGCAAGCTCAAACCTGCTTCTCTATTCATACACTGGGAAAAACCCAGATTGCACAATCATTTCCTTTTTCATTATTGATTGCTGGACTTTAAATAGACTATTGTCACTGGCTCTGTGCTCACCAGGCTGTGTAAATTCCAGGAGGTTTCATTTTTAATAAAATGGATTGTTTGGGCTTTAGAAGTACCATAGCTTGTGGTGACATGTATAGATGTATATATTGTACAATTGTATTTAATTTATGTAACAATTCATTAAAAATGATTCTTGCAGGCATGCTTTTACTGAAAATATTTGATTTGTATAAAAATGAATGCTTGCATGTGTCTAATGCTTAGCTGCTTAGTATTGCAAGTACATGTATGCGCTGAAATGTGTCAAATTAAAGTTTGTTTTATACCTGATCCACTTGATTTGCTTACTTACATTGACAAACTTATTTAGTTTTGTACAACTCTGGAACACAATGTTCATTGAAACGGGTGTAACCTAGCGATTTAGCTGATTATTAAATAACAGTATACATATATACCATTTGCTTTTTACCGTAAATGGATAGGTTAGGGTAAGGGGGTTCATATTGTACTTTTTTTTTTTTTTTTTGCAAATGATGTTTACTACAATGACCTTTAACCAGTTCGCGCCGGATGACGTATTTAAACGCAAAAATTCCCCCAAATTCAAAATGGATGACGCATAAACACGCCAAGTTCAAGTTCGGAAATGTATGTCAGCAGCGCGCAAGGCCGGAAATGCGTGGGTGTGCTTCCCGGCACTATCAGCCTGAACACGCTTCGGATCGAGTTTCGTTAAATATATTCCCGTCCGTCGGCTCGGCGATGTTAAAATAATCCCGGCGCGAACTGGTTAATATACAATTGAAAATAAATAAATTCAATCCCTTGAAATGAATTAGTCAGATTTGACATAGTTTAGCGTACCCTGAAGCTTGTTGTCAAGACAGAGTTAAATAAAGTCCATTTTATCTATTACTTGTACAAATAACTCAAACCTACACTTGGTACACTACACAATAAATTAAAGGATCATACTGGGACTTATGAATTTTGTTTTCACAAATCAAAACTAAATCCTACACGTATCTGCAACGAGTGACATAAGTAAAATCAATGAGGTACAAACCTGGCTGTAAATGTCTTGTTGTTTATAGTCAGTGGGCTTACAGGGCCCTTACATGTATGTATTTGTGGGTGGCACCCCTTGAAATGTGCAGGGTCACACATGGATACATTAACAAGTGCAAAACCACTTGATGTCCCCCCCCCCCCCCACCCTTTTATGAGCGGAGCTATGGTGTTAACAAGTAGAGGGCTTGTTTCAAAACCATAAAAATAGACAGTCAATCTCCGACATCTAATTTAATTGAAACAAAATGGATTTCAAGACAAATTTGCACGTTTTTATCAGAACCCATTTTCCCCCAATTTTTTTCCTCTTTTTGCTAAAAACTGCACTGTTCATAAAATTGAAATATAATTCAGAATTTTGCTTTTTCAATTATTGCTTAAACTCCTAAGGCCAAAATCAGAAAACAAAATGACGACTTTGGATGAAGGTATTATTTTGTAATTTATATTTTGCCCCCCCCCCCCCCCCCCCGGATAAATGACTTAGTTGTTTGTTTTGTTTATATTACTATATTCAATGGTGCATTGTTCATTTTGGCCGAAAAACAATACCCTGAAAATACTGTAATGGGGCTAAGACAAAATGGCATCAAGTGGATTTTGGTTTGACAGTGTTTTCTAATGTTCAAATAATGTACCCAAAATTGCATGTTTGATCACAGGCAGACTATTAATGTGTTGTGTAGTGTAGATGTATGGGTTAGATATCTTCTCATTTGGTTTAAATATAAATAATAGCAATTACTTGTCCAACTGATCATGGCTATTCATTTCAATGTGCCTAAACCTATGCCAAAAATTGCATGTTAAAATTTGCACCATTTTAATAGTTCCTCAATTAAAAAAGCTTTGTTTTTGTTCTAGGATGCATTGTTGAGAAATACAGCAATTTGAATAAAATGTCACTATTAACTGAAAGCCTGCATTTCCTATTGATTTATTATGTGGCTGTGTTTGTAAATCATTTAATGACATAAATGATGTGACAATTTCCAGTTCTTTTATTATGCCTCGCCCACAGAGTCTGTCTTGATTGGCTGAGAGCGAGTCACATGGCATTTTATATTCTTGCTGTCCTCCTGTGAAGGTATACCCATATATCTAGCAACCAAAGTATAATGGGTTGTATTCATACGACTTTGTATGAGTAAAAACTAGCATTTACTTCTAAATTTCAAGCTTTTACTCGCATCTACACTGAACAAAAATATAAACGCCCCCAAAATTGTTATTGGTCTTGATTTGTAAACATTTGTGTTTATCTACTCCAGTGAGGAATTTCTCAGTGATGCAGTAATTAATTCCACCAACATCTGTGTTGTGGGTGGAATCACTGCATCACTGAGCAATTCCTCACTGGCAGAGATGGACACAAGTGTTGTTTACAAATCAAGACAAATAACCATTTTGGGGGCGTTTATATTTTTGTGGGCGTTTATATTTTTGGTCAGTGTATATGAATAAAAAATGAAGCAAAATGTTTTACTGGAAAGTACTTGCTAAAGACGTAGGGCCAAATTCATAAACGGTGTTTTTCCCTTGACCACGATTAACTAGGCTAAACTGTGTATAAACAGTTGATGATCAAACGTACAATTCTAGGCCCGAATTCATAAAGAGTGCTTGGATCAGTTGCTGTTTATCAAACGTACATGGTTAGTGACCTATGTCTACAAAAGAAAATGTATTCGTCCCAAGGGGCTTGTTTATCTCGTGTACAAGTTACAATTTTGTTTTAGGAAGAACCCCTTACACACTCATACAGACCCATTTTCTGGTCATGTGTAAATTATCAGCGCATTTTTTTGACACGGCGACCCTTCCACTAGTGTCAACTGAGCTGATCAGCAGAGCACAGCAATATGCGGTTTTTGTTTTGTTGACCTCAAACAAATTGCAATAAATTGTTTTTCACCACAGTGCACTTCTATAAGGTTCCTAGAATTACATACTAAAAATCTACAAAAATCCAAGTGGTGGAAATATGTCTAATTTGCATAAATCGTTAATCCCTGCCATGTAATATGTTTATTCCCATATTTGGGTATATATTTTATTTTTATTTTTTGAAAAGTTTATTTTGGTGATTCTACTTACATATCCTTACTTTAATAACATTTGCTAAAGCATATAAGTGACTGAATAATTATGAGAACACAGTAATTATCCAAAATGACAACTTTGTGACCCTATAAATGTGCGCACATTACACTGTCTCCAGATATCATCATGTAGTCAGTGTTAATGGTGAGCTTCAAATTCACCAAGTTGCTTACTGGCACAGTTATCATATTAAAACCTTATAAAAAATCATATGAACAATAATAACATTGTAATATTTAGCCCAGAAAACAAAAAATGGGGAAAATGGTGTGTCTATAAATTGGGCTAAAAAGTAGTTAAAGGGTTGCCTAACATGGAAGACTTGAACAAGTTCAAGGAAATCCCCAAAATACATTTTAACGTAGATATGATTATTGTAAGCAACAAAAATCTTAAATTTGGGGGGTTTCCTTGAACTTGTTCAAGTCTCTCACCTTAGGCAACCCTTCACCTACTTGTTAGCCCAATTTAGGGACACATCATTTTCCCCCAGTTTTTGTTTGCTGGGCTAAATATCACAATGTTATCATTGTTCATATGATTTTTCATAAGGTTTTAATATGATAACTGTGCCAGTAAGCAACTTGGTGAATTTGAAGCTCACCAATACTGACTACATGATGATATCTGGAGACAGTGTAATGTGCGCACATTTATAGGGTCACAAAGTTGTCATTTTGGATAATTACTGTGTTCTCATAATTATTCAGTCACTTATATGCTTTAGCAAATGTTATTCAAGTAAGGATATGTAAGTAGAATCACCAAAATGAACTTTTCAAAAAAAATAAAAAAATATATACCCAAATGTGGGAATAAACATATTACATGGCAGGGATTAACGATTTATGCAAATTAGACATATTTCCACCACTTGGATTTGTGTAGATTTTTAGTATGTAATTCTAGGAACCTTATAGAAGTGCACTGTGGTGAAAAACAATTTGTTGCAATTTGTTTGAGGTCAAAACTTATTTTTCCTGGACTAAAGCAGGAACTTGTACACGGCTGGATAAACAGCCGATTATTTTCTTACTGAATTGCGACGATCACAGGAGTTTATTTACACGCGGACTTCTCTGTTTTAGCGCACCGTACAATAGTTGTACGTTACTAAAATAATCCGGTGATCATCACCGTTTATGAATTTGGCCCTAAAAGTATTTACTCTTTACTTTCAAGCATTTGATAGAATATTAGTATTTGGTATGAATACAAATTATTAAATGCTTCAGATTTGCAGTATTTACTCGTCATTTTTCAAGGTTGTGTTGGGGCTACCTTGAAAAAAGAAAAGCACATACTAGTATGCAAAATATGAATTTTATATATGTGGTTAGGCGGGAAGATGAAGTGTCTATGATTAAAATACAAGCAGTTGTTTGGGGAAAGAAATGAGACGTACATGTAGATGGTTGATCATATCTTGCAACATTCTAGGGATGGAAAGGGACAACCTGACTGCGAGGCAGTAACTTGAGGTTCCGATTCCATTCAAACACCCCTGACAGCTTACGTTGATGTATACGTGTGTGGATGTTAGATACACACAATAGACTCTATTACCGGTAAGTATTTAAACCATTTGGCTGTGCAATCAACTGCAAGTAAAAAGCGTTTACTACTATTTCAGCCAGTAAATGTTGAACAGTAAAACAGGAATTGAAACATTTGCATTTCCTTGATGCTTTTACTTCGAAGTAAAGACTTTTACTTTTTGCTTGTACTTCATATCATTTGCACTTTTGTATATGACCCATTATATTCATAACGCAGTATTTGTGTGCAGATAATGTGCGTTGAGCTTAGCACATATTGCTCCGAAGTGCCAGCGCTGCAGAGCTGGGTTCAAACATTTCAGGAAAAGGTGTTTGAAAAAGAGCAAATAAATTTTCCACAAATTCTGTATTGAAATCAAAGTTCATTTTAACTACCGGTACATGTATATTTATATTTAAATAATATTAATTTGTTTAAATTAAACAGAATCCGTGGGTGAGGCGTTATAACAGTTTATATGATCCATGGAGCATTATCTTTTCCCTCCGCTATGCCTTGGGAAATTAGAATGCTCCCTCATCCGCTCAGAAAGCTAGTTTTACTACATCACTTGAAGCAGTAAATATTTGTATAATATACTATTGCACGATTGACAGATACACACTCTCTCGGATAGGAGCAGATCCGTTAGTTTGATTTCATTTCTATCAGTATTTTAAGCCTTCTGGTTAATTTGAGTTTTCACAAAATAAGAACCAAGTTACACATTCTTCCATTTGTTTCAAATATAAGTTTTTAATAAGCAAAATATCATGATTCATTATTTATATTGCTGATTACAATGTACACGTACATGCAAGAGGTATAATTAATCCCCAAAATGATTATAAAAACCTAATAGAGCGGAATTTAACATTGGCATTTATTAAAAGGTAGGATACACCTTTTGCAGATATCGAAAATATATTATACCAAATTATTAAAAAATATCTTACATCCAGCAAAATGATTGCGCCAGATATCCTGTAATTGTTCTAAAAATTGAATTTTATTTAATAAATTTACGGACGGCGATCGCGAAAAAAACAAGAACATAAGAACCACTGCCCAACACCGGTTGAAAACTAACTCCGTTTTTCTTGCTTTTCTCAGCATCCATGATAATTGTAAAACTTCGGACAGGTCATTTAAACAACCCCAAAAATCCATCCATTCCTGATAATTCAAGCAATTACCAATAGTGTATCCTACCTTTACATCCACCCATTCCTGACAATTCAAGCAATTACCAATGGTATATCCTACCCTTAATTAACCCCCAACCCTCCAAATCAATAGGATTTCGCACACACCATAGGGAGTAAGGGTACAATAATTTGCCACCCAAGATCATTTACAATGTATGTATACCTTTTATGAAACCTCAACTTCAAAAGCAAATATTACATTTACGTTTTTCTTGTATGCCTTGCAACTAACAAAACACAGCCACTTAAATATGCCACTTATACAATCCTGATCAAACAGTTGAATTTCTCTAGTTGTTGATTAGATAGAAGACTTCTTCAGGCATTTTAGTAACTACCAATAGGAAAACAAAGAGAAATGAGAAAACTAGAACAGAAAGAAAAAAAAATTGGAAAAACAAAACCAAAACAAAAGAAATCGGCTTCTTAAATGTCCGTTTTTTAACATTTCTTAAAAGACGTCACACCTGAAAAATGTTCACAGTGAAGTCCCAATTTATGTTTCTTCCTTGGAAAGCAATCTGCCAAATTCCAGTGAGTGGTTTCAAATTCAACAGCTTTCCCCCAACCAGGGGATTTACATTTTTCAAAGTGTGCCAAGTACCCTCACCGTGGGGAATTAAATCGTTCAAAGTGTGTCAAGTCTGTGCAGACTGCCTCCCATGAGCTTCTTCCAAGTAAATCACTCAATTTGATTCTGAATACATGTACAGTACAGTCTCTTGGTAAACTGCTGCACCTATCTTTTGTTCTCTTCCTTTAATGGGTAGGGGAATGGGAGAAGGGGGGTTTAGAGGTTTTATTTTGAGTAGGTTTAATTCATGGCTTCCTTTCTTTCTCTCGATTCTAGTTATTTATTTACAATTAGTTGTACTTGGTCAACATTTTAATAGCGTTTTAATAGAAATATGAGCATTATTACATGTACATATTGCTTCACATGCTGTAATTATGGAAGCAATGTTACAGAAAATCATTTTTATATATTTTGGTGCCCAAATTTAAACTGTTTTAGCTCCGTTTTAAAGTTATAATGACATTCCGAGTGCTAAAACCAAGAAACAAAAACTAAGGTAATTTCCAAGATTTTTCCAGTTTTATGAGATTAAAAAAGCTATGTCATTTACAAACCAGGCAAGAATTAATTAGCCGTAGTTCCAACCTAATTAGTTATTCAAGACCATTTGCACTAATTTAGTACAGGAAGTACTTCAACCTGGGATTCATTTCCTAGAAAATATGACTATTCGAAGCCTATTTTTCTAGATTAATACATTTTCAGGCCCTCTCAGTTACGTTCCCTGTGGATTCAGGGCAGAAATTTAAAAATAAACCCTTCAAGAAAAAGATGATTTTGATAAGAGTAAATCTCTAGGGAGAGATGAAGTTTCCTAGAGATGTTTTGTAACGGATAAATTTGATAAAACACAGATTGTAGGGCATAGGTCAGTCAAGATATGTCATAATTCAACTTCCCCTAATCAACAAAAGGCACTGTGTCACACAGATTCTGGGGCATAGGTCAGTCAAGATATGCCATCTTTCAACTTTCATACATGTATTTCCTTTAATTTTATTGGGATTTTTTTAATTTTATTTATACATGTATATTTATTTTTTATTTGGATGGTTATAAAAAACCTTTCCACATGATGTTTTTCCATAAAAACAGTCTTTTTATCAACCAGTTCGCGCCGGGTTTATTTTTAAGTTACTCAGCCCACTCGCGGGATTATTTTGGATTTAAAAAAAATGTGTATCCCGTCCTTTGCAGCGCTAGCGAGTAACCTTTGGCGTAAATACACGTCTTTATTCATCAGGTGTTTTTAATCTCGGGAAAATTGTGCGTGTATATGTCATCCGGTGCGAACTGGTTAAAAATACACATTTAAAAAAAAGATGTTATAGTTTGCAATAAGATAAATGTGTGGTAGCATCCCATAATAAATCTCTGAATTCTGTGAGGTTCTCACAATAGATCAGGGAAATCCCCGTCGGCAGGAGACTGAGGGATTCTAATGGTTCCAGCTTTTCCCAATGTTCAGTTTTCCCGACTACCTACTCTTGTAGGCAGCCCTGTATCTGAAGTTGCTGCTTCAGCCTTGTTCAGGGCAAAATTGGTTTTTAACATCTCTGCTCATTGCATCATTGCATCATTATGGAGTGTCGTGGCCTCGAGGTCTGGAGCATTGAATTCGCCATCTGTGGGTTAAGCTGCAGGTTGTGGGTTCGAGTCCAGCCTGGGACTTTGGTGCGTGTGCCTAAGGCAAGCCACTTTGTCACTTATTGCTTCTCTCCACCCAGGAGCAAATGGGTACCTGTGGGGGCAGAGATGGTTACTGTGGTTGATTTAGCTGCTTTGCGCTGAAATGGCAGTATTGAGCTATATACTCCCCAGGGAGCTGAGATGGTATTTGGAATGTTTCATGGGCCCAATGAGAAGGGTAATAATGACAGCGCCTTTAGTAACAGTTCGCTATATAAACATGAAGTATTATCATTCTTATGCTTCACTGCTTCCCCTACCTAACTCCCCCCTTGCCCGTTGGAATCCCTCAATCTCTTGACAACAAACAAAGTACACTGTCTGAAACATCGAGTTTCCATGGTTCTTTTCAAAACCTCAAGAACTCGCAAGAAATGTTTTACATGCTAGGCCTATACTACCAATCAATCTTTATCTTTTCACAAATTCCAAACTTTATTTTAAGCAAAATTATGATACTCATGTCATACAATAGTCAACATAACAGAAAAATGAAATATAATTTTAAAGGCAACTGTACTACTATAATAAAGTGTGTTGAGGACTGGAATTAATAACTCTTATTGATTATACTTTCTTCTTTTGCCGAGTTTCTTTATGTAGTAACCTGGTACTTTATCACAGATGAACTTAGCTAAACTTAACAAATTTGAATGCCATAATCATTACATAAATTAAATAAACAAGTGCATTTAAATAACCAATTAGTTCTGAAAATCAAGAAATCTAATAGCTACATGCACAACCAGAGAGTATTCTTAGATGTTACAGATCATCAACATGTTACATTGTGAGGGTTAGGGTGATTACGTTGTATCATGAGGTGTCTAATCATTCAGCCTTTTTATACAATTTATGATTCCGCAACTACACATGAAATGTTGGTTAGTGGTGCAATCCTTTAGTGTTCTAGGTGTGTCAATGGTGTGTCAGTCAGTGACCACACCCTTAATCCCTCGGTCTAGTCCGGACACGGATTTACTTTACTAAACTTATATGTTATTGAAAATATACTACCGGTAGTATCTCCATGGTAGAATCACATCAGTTCTTGAATCTGCATTGATTAAAATGAGAAAAACACAGATTAAATAGAAACTAGAAATGTGTTTGTGAATGAACACAATGGGCGGTATAAATAAAAACTAGCATTCAAGCTTTTACTATAGTATCTGGTATGAATAAAAATGAAGCCAAAAGTGTTACTGTAAAGTATTTAAAAGTATTTGCTAAAGACAAAAATTATTTACTTTTAGTACAGCCACAAGATGACATTATTAAGTATTAGATTACAAATTTGATACTTGATGATGTCATCCTGATGTCATTAACAGAAAGCTCAAAAGCTGATTCAACTTTACTATTTGAAGCAGAAATATGTATTATATCTCCCGTGGTTGATATTTCAGCAATTTGTTAAAGTTTAAAGGTCTTTTCATTGTTACATTCGGTCTGGTGACCGAATCATCAATTTTTCTTCATGTCAACTTGTTCCTAGCATAAAGCTGATTATCAATTATAAAGTGATTTCAGCAAACTTCGCCAAACACATCAACTGATTATATTTTTAAAACATTTTTTCAACCTGCCGCTAGCTATAGAGGGTGCTATAACATGTTATGACGTCACCGTTATTTATTTATAAAGTACAACATAGCCAGAGACTAACATCATTGAAAGTAAGTTCACATAATTTTCCACTTTCAACCATGTGCAAAATCACTGCAAAATGTTGAATTAAATTCTGCCTACCGAACCAAGATTTGCTTCAGCAGTAAGGCTGAAGCAAATAAAATTTAAAAAAACTTTTTGGTTTGCAGAGCAAATCTGACACTTTTTAACAACTGTTGGAACAACTGAAATTTGTGTCCACATATGGAATGCCGACTAAGCTTGCCTGGGACAGGTTTCATAACCTTGGAATTCAGATTAACATGGTGTTTGGCATATCACATGCCATAGAAATACAGAAAAAACATGCATGAATACAGGGGAGAATTCAGCATGTAATGATCAAACCAGACCATATTTTGATTTGATAGCAAGAATGCCAGGTGAAAACGTCTGAACTACAACCCTGAAAACAACCCCAGGGAGAAACTAGCAATTCTTGAGACTGGTGCATTATACCATGGAGGAACCTTCTTATTCCTCCATGATTATACTACAGCTTTCTGTAAAGATGGAAGCGAATAGCGGTGAAACAATATCTGCACCAAAGAAGTTTATTTTCAATACAGTATATACATAATATACTTCAGCAAAAGAAGAAAACAAATGTATTGACAATTTTGTTAAACAAACAAAGAATCGGATATCAATTGTTACAATTGTGATTCACAAAAGATAATGTTGTCTAACAGCAAAATATTGCCTGAATATTTGAGATATGTTTTATAAGATGGAATTAGCATCTTTATGAAACATTTGGTTGTGGTACCTGCTGCTAATTAGATTCAAACTAGCCAGCTGACCCCGGCTAGCTCAGTGGTCCAGTGGTAAGTTGTCTGCACTATGAAGCAGGAGGTTGTGGGTTCGAGTTCAACATGAGTCAGTGATTTTTTTCTTTTTAACAATCCTCGGTACAACACTGAGTGTACACGATGTTGATAAAGGGCCAAAATGTACTTCTGTATTCTAATTGAGAGTGCGGAACTTGCTTGATCAGATACAAAACCTCAACCATGCAGATACGAAGCCGCCATGCCAACCCAGTCTTAGATATATAAGTGATAAGACATTTGCTCGCATAAATAAATAATGGTGTTGGTTCTAGTCCTAGCATAGAAAGCACTGATTGAGCCGACTGTACTGATGAACATAACTTTTTAATAACACACCTTAATTGCCAACAAAGCTGGCATAATCTTCCCTGACACAACTACCCCTACAGTACCCTGACAGTACCAGTGGATTATAGCCCCTTGAATTATCAGTCATACTTTGAACAAACCAGTCACTACAGATATGTCTGGTACATGTACTTCTCAATAAGATCTGATATGCTCTGAAACGAGGCAGCAGCCTGCTCTCTTAGTATTCTCTGTTGGGGGGAAAAAAGGAGGGGGGGACCCATGGGGGTGTTACAGAAAATTGATTGCATCCTTTGGTTCTAAATTTGGACTTCCTGAACCCAGTGTGGTTGTCCACATGACATGAAGGCTATATCCTTTTCTGTTTCCGCTTTGGGGGGTTTTGAAGTTCACTGTTCCTGCCACATCTGCACAGTGTTGATAACATACCCATGATCCCTACTCCACCCCAGTCCTCTCCCGTCCAGTTTTAATTTAATGATTGGGAGCAAGAGGTAATACCCTTGACTCCAAAGTGTTTGTCACTTCAGATTTGTTGGCACGATATTGTTTATGTAATGTGTCTTGGTAGACACCTGTCTACTTTTATCATCTGCTCAAAGGGGGTCTGTCTTAATGACAGTGTCTAAGGTTGAGGTCATACAATATACTGACTACACTGGTTTATTGGATGGGGTTACTTATGTGGTAAACACTTGCTTCTCATTCTAAGGAATTATACTTCCCCTTTCATTCCAGTCCCTCTCAGGACATGTAGGAAGGAACTGACAAAATTCACGACAAACTAAACCTTGCCCATCTCCTGAATAGACCCCACTTTTCAATTGAACTCTTATAGGTTTTCAACGTTCAGTTTAACCCAACAGTCCTAAATATTCAAGTTTTGATACGATGTTCACCCTGGGGGGTTAGGAGGCAGTATTTAGAGCACTCTAAATGAAAGCACATTTGACATTTTTGTAACATAAAATCTAGGCAGAAATTAAAGTTTCAATGAATTTTATAGATTTTTTCACATAGGAGAAATGTAAATCTTAATACTATATCCATTCATTGACATAATTTACGGATATGCTTTCCTAAAGCTAGCTCTAGAGAACCAAATTCCGGCTTACACATAGGCCTACGTTATTGACCTTTTGAGTTACATGTTGGAAATTCCTCAGCGTAAGCTTTCATTTGGTATATAATAGAGCCGGTCACATTATCTCACCACTGGTAACTTTATACCAGACACTCAGTACCTCCTTCAGGTTCACTAAATCCCAACTCTCATTTCCTTTTTCTCAACAACTGTTCCTCTTCACAGTTCACAAACGTGATCTTCTCCTCAAGAGTCGGATCATAAAAACAAGAACAGCTAATCAATCATCATAAATTCAATCATCATAAAGGGTTGGGAATCAGTGATGGTAGAATGTATGGGCGTCTGTTCCCTTAATGGCTGCTTCGTGCTCCATGACTTTCTAATTTTACTGGACAGCCTTGAGATACCTGGGATCAGAAGCGTGCTCTAGTGCTCCTAGCCCTGACCTGATATTTAATGCTGGAGACCTTGATTTGTTTTATTGCTTGATTTATCAAGCCAGGATCGTGCTTGTATGCTGGATCCTACACTTGTGTGAAGCCATAAAATGTCATTTTATGAATGAAGTTAATAAAGGGAACATGAGATTGAACAGATGGGAGAATAGACTCAAGGCAAGGTATCTAGTAAGGAAAGAGAAGAGGTATCTTGGGAGGACAGAGGACGAGGTATCTTTAGAGGACAGAGGCAAGGTATCTTTGGAGAACTGAAGGAAGGCATGGGAGGTTGGGAGGGAATATTTTGGAATGAGATGGCAAAGGAAAAATGTTTGGGAGGACACAGGCGAGGTATCGTAGGAGGACGGAGGCAAGGTATCGTAAGAGGACGGAGGCGAGGTATCTTGGGAGGACAGAGGCGAGGTATCTTGATGGAACAGATGCGAGGTATCGTATGAGGATGGAGGCGAGGTATTGTGGGAGGACAGAAGCGAGGTATCGTAAGAGGACGGAGGCGAGGTATCTTGGGAGGACAGAGGCGAGGTATCTTGGGAGGACAGATGCGAGGTATCTTGAGAGGACAGAGGCAAGGTATCTTGGGAGGACAGATGCGAGGTATCTTGGGAGGACAGATGCGAGGTATCGTAGGAGGACGGAGGCGAGGTATCTTGGGAGGACAGATGCGAGGTATCTTGGGAGGACAGAGGCAAGGTATCTTGGGAGGACAGATGCGAGGTATCTTGGGAGGACAGATGCGAGGTATCGTAGGAGGACGGAGGCGAGGTATCTTGGGAGGACGGAGGCGAGGTATCGTAAGAGGACGGAGGCGAGGTATCTTGGGAGGACAGAGGCGAGGTATCTTGGGAGGACAGAGGCGAGGTATCTTGGGAGGACAGATGCGAGGTATCTTGGGAGGACAGATGCGAGGTATCGTAGGAGGACGGAGGCGAGGTATCGTAGGAGGACGGAGGCGAGGTATCGTAAGAGGACGGAGGCGAGGTATCTTGGGAGGACAGAGGCGAGGTATCTTGGGAGGACAGATGCGAGGTATCTTGGGAGGACAGAGGCAAGGTATCTTGGGAGGACAGATGCGAGGTATCTTGGGAGGACAGATGCGAGGTATCGTAGGAGGACGGAGGCGAGGTATCGTAGGAGGACGGAGGCGAGGTATCGTAAGAGGACGGAGGCGAGGTATCTTGGGAGGACAGAGGCGAGGTATCTTGGGAGGACAGAGGCGAGGTATCTTGGGAGGACAGATGCGAGGTATCTTGGGAGGACAGATGCGAGGTATCGTAGGAGGACGGAGGCGAGGTATCGTAGGAGGACGGAGGCGAGGTATCGTAAGAGGACGGAGGCGAGGTATCTTGGGAGGACAGAGGCGAGGTATCTTGGGAGGACAGATGCGAGGTATCTTGGGAGGACAGAGGCAAGGTATCTTGGGAGGACAGATGCGAGGTATCTTGGGAGGACAGATGCGAGGTATCGTAGGAGGACGGAGGCGAGGTATCGTAGGAGGACGGAGGCGAGGTATCGTAAGAGGACGGAGGCGAGGTATCTTGGGAGGACAGAGGCGAGGTATCTTGGGAGGACAGAGGCGAGGTATCTTGGGAGGACAGATGCGAGGTATCTTGGGAGGACAGATGCGAGGTATCGTAGGAGGACGGAGGCGAGGTATCGTAGGAGGACGGAGGCGAGGTATCGTAAGAGGACGGAGGCGAGGTATCTTGGGAGGACAGAGGCGAGGTATCTTGGGAGGACAGAGGCGAGGTATCGTGGGAGGACAGAGGCGAGGTATCGTGGGAGGACAGATGAGAGGTATCGTAGGAGGACGGAGGCAAGGTATCTTGGGAGGACAGATGCGAGGTATCTTGGGAGGACAGATGCGAGGTATCGTAAGAGGACGGAGGCGAGGTATCTTGGGAGGACAGAGGCGAGGTATCGTGGGAGGACAGAGGCGAGGTATCATAGAAGGACGGAGGCGAGGTATCGTAGGAGGACAGAGGCGAGGTATCTTGGGAGGACAGAGGCGAGGTATCTTGGGAGGACAGATGAGAGGTATCTTGGGAGGACAGATGCGAGGTATCTTGGGAGGACAGATGAGAGGTATCGTAGGAGGACAGATGAGAGGTATCGTAGGAGGACAGATGAGAGGTATCGTAGGAGGACGGAGGCAAGGTATCTTGGGAGGACAGATGAGAGGTATCGTAGGAGGACAGAGGCGAGGTATCTTGGGAGGACAGAGGCGAGGTGTCTTGGGAGGACAGAGGCGAGGTATCTTGGGAGGACAGAGGCGAGATGTCTTGGGAGGACAGAGGCGGGGTATCTAGGAAGGACGGAGGCGGGGTATCTTGGGAGGACAAAGGCGAGGTATCTTGGAAGGGGAGAGGCAAGATATCTTGGGAGAACTGAGGAAATTTATGTTGGGAGGACAGAGGCGACTAACATTTATCTTGGGAGGACAGAGGCAAGGTGTCTTGAGAGGCCAGGAGCGAGGTATCTTGAGAGGCCAGAGGGGAGGTATCTTGAGAGGCCAGAGGGGAGGTGTCTTGAGAGGCCAGAGGGGAGGTGTCTTGAGAGGCCAGAGGGGAGGTATCTTGAGAGGCCAGAGGGGAGGTGTCTTGAGAGGACAGAGGCGAGGTATCTTGAGGGGCGAGGTGTCTTGAGCGGCCAGAGGCGAGGTATCTTGAGAGGCCAGAGGCGAGGTATCTTGAGAGGCCAGAGGCGAGGTATCTTGGGAGAACTGAAGGAAGGCATGTTGGGAGGGAATATTTTGGAATGAGATAGCTAAGGAAAAAATGTTTAGGAAGTACACTTAAATCAGCAATTGTTTATTCTAACGTAGTAACAAGGCCCACCAACAGTCAATAGAAAAATAGTTCTCCTGAGGTTTAATGACATTTGAAATATAGATAATACAGGTGTTCATATGGATCTTGAAATGCAGATATGGTTTCATATAGACCCTCTGGTGTACTTTTTAGACATAGTGTGAACAAGTCACAATTATACAAGATTACATGCACAGACATTAGCCACAAACAGTCAGGGAAAATGAGGATAGAATACACTTTGTCACAGAATACAACAATTACATTTTATGCCAGTCATAAATGTACCATAGGTTACAACGAGTTACTGATTTAACTTTACAAACATCTGCTATGGATTCTGTTAACACAGACATGGCTTAAATGTTGAGACTGGGCTGTGCATTTATGGATAGTTTGTTGAACCTGGTCAATTAAAACACATGGGTACCCATTAACCCTAACTCCCTACACAACAAAGGAAGTTGGAGGAATTGTATTGTTCAATAACAATGGTGAGGGAGTTAGGGTTAAAGAAACACTATCCCAAAACTCTAATCTCAGAAGTTCCTGTTCAGCTTGGTTCTTTTTATAGATCCTTTGCATGATATACTGCTGCATCATTGAGTTAATCCAGCCAGATAATGTATCCATGTGTACAGTAAACTTTGTAGCTTTAGTGTCAACATAAAATATACTTGGTTTTATTACGAAGCACGGTGTTATTTAGAAAATTCCCAACAAATGACATTGAAAACCTTTCGCTTTCATAATTGTCCGAGAAGTAATACACGTGTACATTTGTATTATGTTGATGTCATTAACCCTAACAGTCCTCGTACAGATACAGTCCTCATACAGATACAGTCCTCCAACCCTCCTCCTCCAACCTCCAAACCTAACAGTCCCCATACAGTCCTCCAACCCTCCTCCTCCAACCCTAACAGTCCTTATACAATCATCCAACCCTCCTCCTCCAACCTCCAACCCTAACAGTCCTCATACAGTCCTCCAACCCTCCTCCTCCTCCTCCTCCACCTCTTCCAACCTCCAACCCTAACAGTCCTCAATCCTTTACCTGTTGGAGGATTGAGGACTTAATGACAAATTATAATACTTTTACTTATATGTTTTGAATTTTCTAGAAGATGTTTAAAGACTATAATCATCCATATACCTTAAAACGTTGATCTGTCGTCAAATAAGATTTTCAATTATCATTCCAACTACTGTACATTAATTGGCCAAATTTGCCATATTATTATTAAATAAAAAATAATTTGATTAAAAAAAACCCTTTTATTTGTTATCGCCAAACAAATGTTTGTTTTTTCGCCCCAATGAAAATGGCACCGCTTGCGCGGCATGGGCAAAATTTTTAATCTCAGACACGGCAACGTCAACACACGACATGTGTACGCGTAATATCACTGTTTGCGATTGCCGGACTGTTGAACACTACAGGGAGTGCTAGCATTGCCTAGTTCATATCGTATATATGCACTGCATGACAACGCGAGACATGACATTCACTGCGTACCCGTAGTGAATCCCGTACCAGTCTATAGCTGTATGCATTACTCTGCGGTATTACTCGTATAGTGGGATAGCGGGCATTTTTCAAAGCTGCCGTCTTATTTTGAAAAATGAAATCATTGGTAGGGCTATAACCATACCTGCCCTACCACTTCCTGCAGCCTTGCTAACTAAAACTATAACCTTCAACCAAATATTGGCGGATTGCCTTCCGTCTGTTTTGTGTCTGTTTGTGTTGGGTTTTATACCCAAGACATCTATCAGTAAGTTACATGCATGATGGATGATGTCTCATAGGATATGTACTTGTCATTTCATTGACTGTGTCCATGTCTACTTCTATTACTATCCATCATGCTCATGACAAGTTGCACCACAGTTAGTTATAGAAAACATGATGAAGTAAGAATATCGGCCTGTTATCATCAAAGGGGTGTGCATTTCCATATCATGATGTGCTTCACAGATGTTGATAGCTTAGATTAACAGGGAATTAGAAATGTGGTCTTTTTATTACAGAAAAGAGGTAAGAGTTGCAGATATTTGATGATTTAAAGACAATTTCTCGAAGACATAATTATGTAGACCCAAACAAAATTATGATTTTGTTTTTGTTTTTCAAACATCCTTTTAAAAATGATCTCAGATTATAGAACCTTAAAGACTCATTTTCTAAGGACTTTCAAAAAGGAAAACCGCACTGATAAGAAAGAAAAAACCCAATAACATTGATATTAGAAAAGGTTTACAGCACCTGCACTGAAATAAAACTTAAAAACAAAATGAAATAAAACTCAAAGAAAAACTTGGAAGTAAACTCAAAGAAAACTTGGAATAAAATTCAAGAAAAACTTGGAAGCAAAAACAAAACCTGGAATAAAACTCAAGGAAAACCTAGAAGCAAACTCAAAGAAAACCTGGAATCAATATTCGCAGAAAAACCAACAGGGTGGGACTGACGTTAAAATGCAAGAAATGAAGGAATTGCCATTTATTGCAGTATTTTACATTTCTTAAAAAAAACACTGTGTGCATGACTTAACTTACATTTTTAAACATGTATTTCTTTTCATTTTCATTGGTTTATTAAAATAAATGTTTCTATGTGGAAAGAATATGGCCTATTGAATCTTGTAAACCATACCATTCAAGTAAGACAACCTTTTTTTATTGATATCCATTACAAACTTGAAAGCCTTTAGACACAAGCCAGCACCATCATCCATGTGATTGATATTAGATTTCATTGCCTCTGGACTCACTATGATTTGATTGTACCCTCCATAAACACGTCTCTCTTCTTCCCTTTGAAATCACAATCTAATTTCCGTTGCTGTGGCCCATATGGTCCAGTTTTTCTGCCCATCTTTGCACCTTAAGGCAGTGAGTTATTTTTCCTTAACATCTGTCGGTGGTGCCGGGTGCTGTGACTTGTCGTTTGCACAGCCACTTGACATTTAGATTTCTCTGGAGGATTCAGCTCTGTTGATGATGGTAAAATGCCGCCAGTTTTAACTCCAGAAAGATTAATATGAAGAAAGGAATGATGAAAACTTAGCTAGCAGGATCTCACATATTCTCACATATTCTAATATTCACTTCTTTTAATATTAACTTGTAATATTACCATCCTAATTTCCTTAGTTAAAGTTAAAAGAAAAAATGCTCACAGGTAATAATTGTATTTCTTTACCCACAGGGTATATACCGCAAGAGTTTTAAACTGGTTATCATTGGGGCCTTGCATGTACATTTAAAAATCCTAAACAATATAAAGTTGTAAAGTTCAAAAGGAAAACTCAGCTTTCTCAAGATCTGCATGTCTGACAATATTAAGGTATTGGGGAGGGTCTATGAAGCAGCAGCAACTTCTCCTCATAAATCCCCTACAAATAAACAAACATGCACAACTCTTGACACAGACCCTTTTGAGAATCAACTGGTCTATTTCATTATTATTTTTAATTGTGGCAAATTCTGTTCATTTCATCTTAAGGAAAACCAAAATGTTCACATTTTCCTGGACATGATACACGCTTACAAATTAAGTGTTTAATCAACATTATAAATGTGCAATCAGTGACTACTAAAGTTGGGATTTCAACCATTAAACTGATGAATTCAACACATTGAGTGTTGAATTCATCAGTTTTATGTATGGAATTCCAACTTTTTAATAGTCACTGATCACACACTTATAAGATTGATTAAACACTTTAGTTTTAAGAGTTTACTAAATGGCTTCAAAGGATGATTGGTACCATACCTGACAATTAGTAGGAAATGAGGTTTTGGAATAAATTTGATGTCTATTCAGTTTGGAAAATTATTTATAAGCTTTTAGTTCTATAAAATGAAAATCCCCTAGTTTCATCTTGATAGTGTCTAAATTTGTCTGTTAAATAACTGTCAAGGTGTTTTATCAAAAGTGACGCCAATTAGGCCCTCAAAGTACACAATAATTCTTGACCCAATTGTCTTTGTTCAGTTACCTTCCGCACATACAGTACACGTACATGTACACCTACATGTACACGGGTACATGTACCAATACCAGCATAGTATGTACAATGACTGTACATATTCTCCTCCACAGGATAGAAGGTTCCCTGTTTGTGTAAGAGGATCCCAGATATCCTCAGGAATTCAGACAAGTTGGTTAAGGTCATGGTCAGAGCTTGGATTAAACCCTCTCATATTACACATTGGTAGGCATTCAGTTGCCACTATTCAAGATGGAATAAATGAACAGTATGTGATTGAGTCAGGACTCTGGAGCATAGTGTGTGTTTATTTGGTGACAGAGACCATTTCTGCAACCCCTATATCATACTCTGGATTATTGGATCCAATTTGACCAAGATAGTGAAGTGCACAATGACATTTCAATCACATTTATGTCATTATGTTTTGGCTTATTAGCAGAGTTGTAGTCGAGTCCCTGCAAGTCTGTTCACAAGTCCTTTCGTGAAGCCAGTCACAAGTCCCTTCCTAAAGGCAGTCACAAGTAAATGGATGAACAATGACAAAGGATTGCTTTTGTCAAAGCTCATTTGAATAGCTTGTGATTTGAATTGAAACTGGAGGGCTTGTGATGGAACTGGAGGGCTTGTGATGGACTTGCAGGGACTTGTGATGGACTTGACTACATCCCTGCTTATTAGTGGTGTGGTGTATTCATTTACAGATTGTCAAGGAAAAGAAGAAACTACAAATCTATTAAATCCCAAACTTGTGTATTTAGGAAAAGACTAAATAAATCATGAATGTAAATGAACCGGTTCCAACCCCAAGATTTTGGATAGTGTGAAAGCGCCTTTAGTTTGTCATCCTTATATTGGCAGTGACTGGCTTTGTGCTTTAGTTTGTCATCCTTATATTGGCAGTGACTCCGGCTATGTGCTTTAGTTTGTCATCCTTATATTATCAGTGACTGGCTTTGTGCTTTAGTTTGTCATCCTTATATTGGCAGTGACTCTGGCTATGTGCTTTAGTTTGTCATCCTTATATTGGCAGTGACTCCGGCTATGTGCTTTAGTTTGTCATCCTTATATTGGCAGTGACTCCGGCTATGTGCTTTAGTTTGTCATCCTTATATTAGCAGTGACTCCGGCTTTGTGC
The DNA here is from genome assembly GCA_037893245.1 of Crossaster papposus. NCBI lineage: Eukaryota > Metazoa > Echinodermata > Asteroidea > Velatida > Solasteridae > Crossaster > Crossaster papposus. Next base: position 91,228 of record JBAIAA010001258.1, read on the forward strand.
TTTAGTTTGTCATCCTTATATTAGCAGTGACTCCGGCTATGTGCTTTAGTTTGTCATCCTTATATTGGCAGTGACTCCGGCTATGTGCTTTAGTTTGTCATCCTTATATTGGCAGTGACTTCGGCTTTGTGCTTTAGTTTGTCATCTTTATATTGGCAGTGACTCCGGCTATGTGCTTTAGTTTGTTATCCTTATATTGGCAGTGACTCCGGCTATGTGCTTTATAGTCTGTCATCCTTATATTGGCAGTGACTCCGGCTATGTGCTTTAGTTTGTCATCCTTATATTATCAGTGACTGGCTATGTGCTTTAGTTTGTCATCCTTATATTAGCAGTGACTCCGGCTATGTGCTTTAGTTTGTCATCCTTATATTAGCAGTGACTCCGGCTTTGTGCTTTAGTTTGTCATCCTTATATTGGCAGTGACTCCGGCTATGTGCTTTAGTTTGTCATCCTTATATTGGCAGTGACTCCGGCTATGTGCTTTAGTTTGTCATCCTTATATTGGCAGTGACTCCGGCTATGTGCTTTAGTTTGTCATCCTTATATTAGCAGTGACTCCGGCTATGTGCTTTAGTTTGTCATCCTTATATTGGCAGTGACTCCGGCTATGTGCTTTAGTTTGTCATCCTTATATTGGCAGTGACTCCGGCTATGTGCTTTAGTTTGTCATCCTTATATTATCAGTGACTCCGGCTTTGTGCTTTAGTTTGTCATCCTTATATTAGCAGTGACTCCGGCTATGTGCTTTAGTTTGTCATCCTTATATTGGCAGTGACTCCGGCTATGTGCTTTAGTTTGTCATCCTTATATTAGCAGTGACTCCGGCTTTGTGCTTTAGTTTGTCATCCTTATTAGCAGTGACTGGCTATGTGCTTTAGTTTGTCATCCTTATATTGGCAGTGACTCCGGCTATGTGCTTTAGTTTGTCATCCTTATATTAGCAGTGACTCCGGCTTTGTGCTTTAGTTTGTCATCCTTATTATCAGTGACTGGCTATGTGCTTTAGTTTGTCATCCTTATATTGGCAGTGACTCCGGCTATGTGCTTTAGTTTGTCATCCTTATATTATCAGTGACTGGCTATGTGCTTTAGTTTGTCATTCTTATATTGGCAGTGACTCCGGCTATGTGCTTTAGTTTGTCATCCTTATATTGGCAGTGACTCCGGCTATGTGCTTTAGTTTGTCATCCTTATATTAGCAGTGACTCCGGCTATGTGCTTTAGTTTGTCATCCTTATATTGGCAGTGACTCCGGCTATGTGCTTTAGTTTGTCATCCTTATATTGGCAGTGACTCCGGCTATGTGCTTTAGTTTGTCATCCTTATATTGGCAGTGACTCCGGCTATGTGCTTTAGTTTGTCATCCTTATATTAGCAGTGACTCCGGCTATGTGCTTTAGTTTGTCATCCTTATATTGGCAGTGACTCCGGCTATGTGCTTTAGTTTGTCATCCTTATATTGGCAGTGACTCCGGCTATGTGCTTTAGTTTGTCATCCTTATATTGGCAGTGACTCCGGCTATGTGCTTTAGTTTGTCATCCTTATATTATCAGTGACTCCGGCTTTGTGCTTTAGTTTGTCATCCTTATATTAGCAGTGACTCCGGCTATGTGCTTTAGTTTGTCATCCTTATATTATCAGTGACTGGCTTTGTGCTTTAGTTTGTCATCCTTATTATCAGTGACTGGCTATGTGCTTTAGTTTGTCATCCTTATATTAGCAGTGACTCCGGCTATGTGCTTTAGTTTGTCATCCTTATATTATCAGTGACTGGCTTTGTGCTTTAGTTTGTCATCCTTATTATCAGTGACTGGCTATGTGCTTTAGTTTGTCATCCTTATATTGGCAGTGACTCCGGCTTTGTGCTTTAGTTTGTCATCCTTATATTAGCAGTGACTCCGGCTTTGTGCTTTAGTTTGTCATCCTTATTAGCAGTGACTGGCTATGTGCTTTAGTTTGTCATCCTTATATTATCAGTGACTGGCTATGTGCTTTAGTTTGTCATCCTTATATTGGCAGTGACTCCGGCTATGTGCTTTAGTTTGTCATCCTTATATTATCAGTGACTGGCTATGTGCTTTAGTTTGTCATCCTTATATTGGCAGTGACTCCGGCTATGTGCTTTAGTTTGTCATCCTTATATTAGCAGTGACTCCGGCTTTGTGCTTTAGTTTGTCATCCTTATTATCAGTGACTGGCTATGTGCTTTAGTTTGTCATTCTTATATTGGCAGTGACTCCGGCTATGTGCTTTAGTTTGTCATCCTTATATTGGCAGTGACTCCGGCTATGTGCTTTAGTTTGTCATCCTTATATTATCAGTGACTCCGGCTATGTGCTTTAGTTTGTCATCCTTATATTATCAGTGACTGGCTATGTGCTTTAGTTTGTCATCCTTATATTGGCAGTGACTGGCTATGTGCTTTAGTTTGTCATCCTTATATTGGCAGTGACTGGCTATGTGCTTTAGTTTGTCATCCTTATATTGGCAGTGACTGGCTATGTGCTTTAGTTTGTCATCCTTATATTGGCAGTGACTGGCTATGTGCTTTAGTTTGTCATCCTTATTATCAGTGACTGGCTATGTGCTTTAGTTTGTCATTCTTATATTGGCAGTGACTCCGGCTATGTGCTTTAGTTTGTCATCCTTATATTGGCAGTGACTCCGGCTATGTGCTTTAGTTTGTCATCCTTATATTATCAGTGACTCCGGCTATGTGCTTTAGTTTGTCATCCTTATATTATCAGTGACTGGCTATGTGCTTTAGTTTGTCATCCTTATATTGGCAGTGACTGGCTTTGTGCTTTAGTTTGTCATCCTTATATTGGCAGTGACTGACTATGTGCTTTAGTTTGTCATCCTTATATTATCAGTGACTGGCTATGTGCTTTAGTTTGTCATCCTTATATTGGCAGTGACTGGCTATGTGCTTTAGTTTGTCATCCTTATATTATCAGTGACTGGCTATGTGCTTTAGTTTGTCATCCTTATATTGGCAGTGACTGGCTTTGTGCTTTAGTTTGTCATCCTTATATTATCAGTGACTCCGGCTATGTGCTTTAGTTTGTCATCCTTATATTAGCAGCGACTCCGGCTATGTGCTTTAGTTTGTCATCCTTATATTAGCAGTGACTAATCATCCAGTGCTCTGCTCCCAGAATAAGAGAGAAGCCCCGACTATACAAGGAATTACTGGCTAAATTGTGTTAGTTCTACAAGACGTCATCAATGTGTTGCTTATTCTATGGCCGAGTATAAATAACAAAATATTGTGAGTAATTATAAATCTCCATTGCCTGATTCTCCATGCTTTGTAAATAGGCAGAACTGTGGAGATAATGAAGAGAAATCTCTCTATAAAAGGTGGTTTTTAGAGGTAATATCTTGATGTTTTGGTCCTAGGAAATTATTTGACATAGAATCCAACTTTATTACATTTGTAATAAAAAATATGCACATTAATTAAAGTATTTCACTACTTCGGTGCACGAAAACGGTAACAAAATTCTACTGTCTTCAGACAATTTGTGTAGTGGCCTACCATTTAGCACATTCCTAACATTATGTTAAAAAACACCTGCATTATAGTTCAATTCAATTTCTTCATAACTTTAAACAACAAAACTGACTGATTCTTAACATGCAGAGCAAGTCATCCCCTCCCACACTATAAATTATTGACTACACTATTAGACACTATTTGCATTGTTACGGATTTTAATATTTTCGCAAGAATTTCTAGCAATTTGTATTCAAATAATTCCATGCATAATTTATCATCAACTGGTGGAATTAATGGGTTGATGATTGATAAGTTGAAAACATTCATTGTGTTTTCACCTGTCACTCCGGGAAAACATGCAAACTTCCTGTTGCATTTGTGTTCAAAACGTGGCTATAATGATATGCTTTATTCAGTGCATTTCACAACAGCTATTAGTCAAATATCGCATTAATCTTAACAGGTAGGTGATGTAATCAACTATGAATCAACAAAATGAACTAAGAACAACCACTGCCACCCCCCCCCCCCCCCCCCCCCCCCACCCCACCCCCGAAGATTTCATCTTACTCAGATGCAAAGACATTAAAGTATATGCCTCTAAAGATGAAATGTAGCATGACTCATACAACAGTCACTCTGCAAGCAAATTAAGTCTATCTTCTTGCATGCTGTTGTCATGGAAACACCATTTTACACCACTGCACTGTAATTTATAACAATTGATAATCAAAAAAGTTAAGAGGGCCTAATATTTTGATCTTAACAAGATCTTCTTTAGAGACAAAATGGCTGTGTACATAAAACAAACATAAGGGGACAAACAAGCATAATGCATTGTGTTTTGTATCCTGACTTCATTGTGTCCTGTCCTGTTTTGTTGTTTGTCTTGTCTTATATTTATAAAGTCTTATATACAGTTGTAATGTTCAATGTTAATGTTTATTTTCACAATTTGATGTGGAATGACAGGTCTTTGACCATAGCGATCGTTATTAATTTTGTTTTCCTATTGCCATCTTTATTGTGATATAGTATTTTATGGCATGAATAAAAGAATATAAAGAATAAAAATGCATAACATGAACATGATTCAGAGAACAAAAAGAAAGTAAAAGAGGAATGAAAGAGGTCAGAGTGGGCAGGATCAAAGACAGACCAAGGGGGTAAAAACCTAGGTGGGGAACAAACAAGGAAGGGGTAAAACCACAAGGAAAGAGTCCAGGGTGAAGATCAAAGGAAAGAACTAACAAAGAAGTATGACTTTGGGTAGTTTAGGGGGGTGTCGAGAGGAAAAGGAATGGGCAACCGTATTACAAGAAAGGGTTGTAAAAGTAAAATGGACAGGAAAAAACCAGGAGTAAAAACCAAAGAAAAAAAAAAAAAAAAAAAAAAAAAATTAATCATTTCCTAGTTGGATGGTTTCTATTTTATACTAAGTGTCGTTTAACTGACCTGCCGATATCAAACCAAAACAAATGCCGTTTGTTTTTAACCGGCGTCAGAAGGCTCTTGTTTTTTTGCGATTGCCGTCCGGTAATTCGGTTATAAGCACAATCGTTTGGCTGTATGCCTAGAATTATTATTTACTTTTAAATAAAGTTAGTAAAACAAATTGATATCTGCAAATGGTGTATCCCACCTTTAAGCCAAGGGTATGAATAAAGAAACCTTTGGTAGAATTCCTCTTCAACTACCGTAAGATACATTTTATCTTTTAATGCAGAAACACACATCATATAAGTCTTTTTTCTTACTAATATCACTGTGAACAATATCTACATGTATGAATAGTACTAGTATAACAAATAAAACATATAGGTATAACACACTAATTTTACTGAAACATCAATATTAATAATATATGCTTAAAATGAATTGAACATTTTTCTGACAAAGGTAGCTTACCGGACAAAAATGTTCAAATTGCAGAACAGCATTCTTGTCACCTAACTGTTCCAAATACTACCTCACTGACTAAAATGAGTCAGTAAAAAAGGTCGTTTGCCAAGAAAATTTGACTTATAAACAATTACTTCTTCCACAAAAGAGTTTCACATCAAAACAACGATATATTTGTCTACTCTAAAATTAGCTACTAAGAAATGACTTCTTCCCTGCACTGAGTTGAATCCACTGACATAAAATGCACAGTAAATAATAAATAATAACTAAGTGCCTTTAATCCATTATTTACCAGCCGGCCTGACATGCACTCGCAAATCATTTGACATCAGTTTACAAGCAAGTGTAAATGTTGAGATAAAAAAGTGGAATCCTTCCTAAATAAACCACACCAGTCTATATACTAGAGTACAGTAGCTGAATAAATCCCTCAAATATTACAAATACCGCAGATACTTACTTGAATTATGGCTAAAATGATAACAATTTCAGTCCAATAATTCAGTTAAGGAGATCTCACTATGCAGCTAACCAACCCTATGTGGCGAGACCACATGAGGCCATACTGTACATGTTTGCTGAATTTTACCAAAAATGCAGCCACAAATCAATGCAAAATGAGATCTCTTGGTACTGATCTGAAAGGACAATTACTGCTAATGGTTTGCTAATAGTTTTAAGTAGCTGCCTTTCTCATGCAGAGCAAAATGTTTGGTCAGTTTGTCTACTTTAGTTTAGCTGCCCAAAAAATGTCCCCTTCTGACCTTTTCAGTAAATTGAGGTCAATGGGTTCACAAAAAACACTGGATCCTTTCAAAATTTTCACACTGAGTTTAGGCCAAAAGCAATTTCTGCAGGAATTTGGCAATTTTTAGAAAGGCAGAGTCAATTAGCCAATTTTACTTTATTAAAAGCCTAATGATACCCTTAAAAGCAGCTGAAATGTATGAAATCTGTAATAGAGGTGCTATTTGTGTGCAGCAAGTAGGCCTTTGAGCACTATATAAAGTTTGGTTCGAACATGCAGGTAGTTGGAAAAAGAGATTGTTTGAAAATTAACAACTAATTTCTTTTTGAAATAGAAGTACTTTTATTGTGTTTTGATTAAATTGATTAGTTTCTATCATAAGCAGAATCTGTAGATAAGGCAAGATAAACCAAATATTTGCTGCTTTAAACTTAAGCGAGCCATACACCAATTTAGTGATCCTGGAGAATTTCCTCTGGGAAAATCACATTGTCTTGTTTGGGAGACTTTTTTTATTGCACCATCTCCACCACTTGAAGCATTCAGTATACCAACTATGAACTTGTTATTTTATCCTAGACCATCACCATTCTTAATTCTGCTTTTGTTTATTTCCCCGATGGTTCTTAGGTTCTGCAGGATATTCGGAATCCAAGCACAGATGAACTCCATTGTGGACTTTCTACACCACTATGGATTATGTGCACTAGGAGAGATGAGCCACTCGTTTTCTCCCCCACTACTTATTTCTAGCAGTGAGGGAAGGTTTATACTCGAAGTCTCTCCAAGTCCATCAGCCAAAAAGTGGAAGAGGAATATATAAATTTCTGCTTGCCAGCCGTGTTGTTATTAACCAGTTATTGTAACATTCACCGAGCCGAGGCGCAAAGGTTATTGTTAATGAAACTCGATCCAAGACGGGTTCTTGGAAGCACACCCATGCATTTCTGGCATTGCTCGCTGCTGACAGCCTTGCTCGTTGCGTGTTTATGCGTCATCTGTTTTGAATGTCCTCCGGCACGAACTGGTTAAGAATCTTTGATAATAGAGACTAATTACACAGGTAACATCTGAACAATCAAAGCTAAAATATCTGTGCTCACAAATTTGCACACTGGAATCCTCCAATTTCAATACGATTTTTACACTCTCTATGTTGATTACACTGTAAGAGCATAAAATTATTGTAACAGTTCCTGGTCAACTTAACTTGTCTATTATCCCTATGACTGCATTATAAAATTAATACAAATTATAAATCAAAAGCAATTTGAAAAAAAATGGTTTTTGAGCAGCCTTAATTTGCAGCCTTAATTTGAGGCCTCAATCTACTTTTAAGGCCTCGATCTATTACAACAAAATCACCTTCTTGGCATGTCTTTACAAATCGTGTAAACTTACTTCGAATAAGCTACATGTATTATTGTTTAGAGATGGTACCGGTAGAAGTTTCAATAATTTATATTCCTAAAAGTCACAGCAAAGAATACATTACAATTTTGAAATCTAAATATTTTGTAAAGTTGTTTCTTATTTAACATTTAGATTTTCCTGTGTATTGCACTTATTGTATTTTTCAATTCTATTGTAGGTCCTCAATAATTTTTTTTTTAAACACACAGCATATGGGGTGCATTCTTAGAACAAACTTGCAGATCAAATCTGAAGTAAAAATAGATTTTGTTTTCTCTATACAAATACTTTTTTTGACTAAAGGCATCAGCCTGACCCCCCCCCCCCCCCCCCCCCCCTTATTCCCCATGTTTCATTATTTAATTGTACCCAAAACAAATGTACCCAAAGACAGGATCGGTTACGAAGTGGAGAAAAACAAAAAACATGACAAGTCTAAATTTATTCCTGAATACATTCTATTATCCCCTGTGGTCAAAGTAGTCTCAAAATAATATCCCTTTATTCACGGTTACGCTTGTAATTCATAGCCCAGCTAACTCCACAAAATGACAGAGTCGCTATAGTCAAAGTCAGCTGAAGCCTCCTGAAGCCTCAGCGTTCCAAAGCTTCAGGGTTGGCGCAGAACCTAAATTAAATTGAAGCTAAAGCCAAAGCCAATGCCTGGAGGTTTGGGGCAGTGCCAAACATTCTATGGCTGACGACCAAAGAACCATCGGACAGACTGAATTTTCTTGGCCAGCACTTTATGCACCGAGTTACGAAAAGATCGATTCATCAATCCATAGATGACAAAATTCCACCAACTGTTGGACATGGCCACCCAAGCTGATGTGAATTGTAACCAAACAGGATAAGTGAAGGAGTGAATAAGAATGAGAAACAACTCCACAAAATACAACAACCAGCTAATAGCAAAGGCAAATGTGATGACACTAAAGACAAAGACTGCCTTGCCACGTACTGCAACCAACCAAGATACACGCTGATGATTAGGTTGTGCAGATGGTGCAATGGCTGGGGTAGCTCCAATAAGTTGAAGTCTACGAGACTGGCTGAAACTGATCATAAGAAGCCTTACATTGCACACTATGAGCACCACTAGTGGTATGAAGTAGCCAAACAAACTGATGTAAATAGCTGTCGGTGCATCATACTGTTCCAATCTAGAGAGTACGGTGCTTCGTTCAAAGGAAATTGTATTCACGCAACAGAGGACAATTCCTGATGCAATAAAACTAAGGCATATTACTACTGACACGATGACAGTTCTTCTTTTGGTAACGAGAGAGGGGTGGCGGAGAGGTCTTGTAACTAAAATATAACGATCCACATTCAGACAAAGCAGGATGACTGCTGATATTTGTGTCAATGTGTGAAGGAGAAAGTAATGTGCATATTGGAGCCAACTGGGAAATGGCCAATGACCTATGACCTCACAGATGAAGGATAGAAGCACAACAGGAGCCACTCCGAGATCCGACAGAGCTAGAGTTGTCATCAGTACTTTGGTACTCTCAGAGAAATCATCAACATTTTGAGTCACAAGAACAGTCAATGTGTTGAATAGCAAGGTGGCTAAGAAATCAAATAAAATGTAGGAAGCTCGCAGAGCGGCTGATGCAGAGTCTAACTGGAAAGAATCTCCAGACTCATGAGTAATGTTGCTGAATAAATCCATGATGGCTTTGAGGAATCTACTCATCTGTTTGTGTTTTCAATACTCAAGCTGTAACCTCTATCATCTGGCCTGTATTGACTGAAGTCTTGCATTTTCTTTCTAGTCTTGTATTCCAGCCTATTTGCTCCTGCATGTATATAGTTATTAATTTGGGTCACGTTATTGCACAGCAAGCTCAAATCATATTAACTTTTGAGCTTATAACCCGACTCTTGAATCTCCTGCCAAGTGCATTGATCAATAATTTAAGAGGGTCTTTTGCTGGCAGCCATTCAGTCTATCAATTTGCTGTCTCCATTTGTTGTCAGCTTGATGGTAAATCATCCAAACAAATGTCCATTGAGATATTGATAACAATGCTTGAAAACTCTGCATTCGATCATCAAGTACTCCAGAATTGTACATACATGTAGATCTTCACGCTGTTTTTTTTTGTCAGGATAAACACAGGTTTGCTGTTTAAAACTAACGAGTTTTGGACAGTGAACAGCCATACACCGTTAAGACACACTCTTGCTCCATTTCAGTGAACTTCATGTAGGCAGTATTCTGTAGCGAATGGGCCATTGTCTTGTAAACTCACATGCAAACAGCTACAAATCACCGGTTTCTTAGTTTTTGCAAACTCCTTCGATCTCTTGATCAATAGATTAGGATCAAGACAGATGAAAACCTGGCCTAGTTGAAGTAATCCAGATCAGTTTGGTACCATTCTGCTGACCTGGCCAGCAATTGTCATCCTCCTAGCTCCATTTCATCCACATGCTGTAGTTCCTCACACATGCTGTAGTTCCTCACACACGCTGTAGTTCCTCACACACGCACCCCGCCCTACACACTGTAGGCCCCGAGTGTTTTTCCTAATGACATGTATCTTCAATCTAAACCAATCTTCTGTTGTATCAGTCCATGCAGTGATCAATTAATTAACATAAGTGACTAAAAGCACCTTCTTCACTGGGTAATTTATTACCCCCAGAACAACTGGACCATAAATCTTGACACAATTATTCATAAGACAAAATAAGATTGGCTGAGGTAGAAAATTGGTGCAGTGACATCATTTCCAACAAATGGTTCACTTTGGCCGCAAGATGATTAACTACTTCACAGTCCAATTAGAGCCATGCAGCCCCTTGAATTGCCTTGAATTTATCCGTCCAGTAAACACAAGTTGAACGTCTAATTGGAGATCACGACTCTGCAGCTTCCAATTTGACGTAGTATACCTCGTTGAAGTATCAATGAACAAATTATTATAATTAATATTTCTTTACAAAAAAGTGTTCAATGTAGTAAACACATCACTGTACAATTACACATTTAAAAAACACACATTATAAACACAATATGAAGAATAATTTTACATTAAAATGCACCTTCAAATTCAATGATTAAATAAAAATAGTTTCTAAAAAGATGTATTTTGAGTTTTTCTACACGTATGTAGGTCAAAGGCTCCAATTAATGAGGTAGGTCTAACGCATAGAGCTACAAGTATATTAAATTACTAAAGCGTTGGCTCGATGTGCAAAGTGATGCGAGCTGGGCGCATCCATGTTTGTGCACAAATCTATGAAAAACTCAAAATTGTGTACGTCTTTTGTACAGCTATTTGCATATGTGTTTTTATTCTATACAGTGTACCACTGAAGCCGATACGCCCAAAACTGAAACGCACGATCAGTGTGCGTATCTACGTGCTGCAGATATGATTTTGCCGTAAGTTGTTTGCGTCTGTTCTACTTGCACGCGCGTTGCATTGAGAGTAAACTTTCAAAATTTAATTCATCTAATTTTAATATGTGCTACAACACGCAAATGAATTCAAAATGTCTGCACGCAAATGAATTCAAAATGTCTGCGCGCAGAATGAATTCAAAGTATCTCCACTCGTTAAAATAAAGAGTTAGCACTCTAGTAATTTAATATAGCTCTATGGTCTAGAGTTTGTTCACTGAACTATATGGGTTAAACATTATAGCTCTCCAACCAACCCAAAACAGCCAAAATTACCCTTGAGACCATAAATGACCACAGCCTAACATTGAGAGTGAACTCAGTTTGACCTGGAAAGATAAAATCATGAACCAAAACAAGTAAGCCCCACAGAAATGTTCATTCAAACAGCATATCATCATTGAACCATTTGAGCAAAATGACCTTGACATTTAGGTTAATCTGTGGCAGTAAAAGTACCTGTAGCTGATTCCACTGAACCCTGGTTTGTGTACTTTTTTCAAATGGCCAATATTGAACAAATGACCAGTGCCATGACATTCAACCCAGTGTAATGCAGGATAGCTTAGAGTTTAACCTTGAATACTTTGACCATGGAACCAATCACTGGTACATGTACTTTACTAAAATCAAAGTGATCCTTGAAATCAAAGGGGTATGGCCTTGATGTCTCACAAACTCTTTGGGACAGATAGGATATGGTATTTGTTTATTTTACACCAGGCTTTCACCTCTGCACTGGGTCGGTTTGTAGTTAAAGGTAGGATGTAATATACACCATTGGTAATTGCTTAAATTATCAAGAATGGGTGGATTTGGGGGGTTGTATTTTATAGTAAATATCGTTTAACTGACCTGTTTTACAATCATGGATGCTGAAGAAAAGCACAAAAAACGGCGTTCGTTTTTAACTAGCGTCAGGCTGTAGTACTAATGCTGTTTTCTGAATTTTTTTAATTTTTTTATCGCGATCGTCAGATGGCGATCGCGATTTTTTTAAATAAAAAATTGTAACAATTACAGGATATCTAGCGCAATCATTTTGCTGGATGCCTGCAATCATTATTTACTTTAAATAAGTAAGATATTTCCTAATAATTCGGTAGTAATTGTTTTCCCGAATCTGCAAATGGTGTATCCAATATTGACTATAAAATACAACTCCCAAATCCAACCATTCCTAATTCAAGTAATTACCAATGGTGTATTCTACCTTTAAATGACCCAAGATCGTTTAATACGAATATTTAACAATAATGTTTTCTGAAAACAAACTCCCCATAAATATTTGTCCTTTTAAAAATTGTTCTACAAATCTATTCATACTTAAGCAAGTTGACTTCCATAAACTGTAGAATATACAGTGGTGATTAAATTGAAGTACCCATTAATTTGCGAGCGAGTACGAGGAGGTACGTGCGTTTAAGTGTGTTTACGAGATCTCGAAATCACTCTTACCGTCTCGAAAACCCTCAGCATTAAATTAACTCGCTCGAACCCGCTCGAAAATCCCCGCGTGCGTCGAGCGAGATGCAACGACTGTACGAGCGGTGATCACTGACCCGTGAAATTCCAGTTTGGGTTTCCAAGTACGAACGACCGCCTGTGTGTATGTACACTGAATGTCGCAGACTAGACTGTAAACCGCAGGATTCCCCAACTAACTGAGTGATGACCCGACTGAGTTTCTTGAAAAGACCAACATCAAAGCCTTAGCACCGCTCACTACTTCCAGTGACAAGATCGTTATCCAATCATGAAGTCCAGTTAAACAAATCTTTATTGTCGTTGGGTGTCAGACGTTCTCTCAACACAAAGTGGTACTCATAGAATGTTGTACTGGCCTGCTTATCTCCAACAAAGATACATTGTATTTACTTACACTGACCCATGCCTGGCAGATACAAAATTCATTTAAAATGCGTTGGTCGGTGTATTTATCGAGCGAATTTATTTGTCTCCTAACCCAACCGAAGATCATTTAATTGGCTGTAAGTACCTTCGTACCTTGCCGTACTGATTTACAGAAGGTATTGAGATGTTCAAATAAAAACATGTTAAAACCCCGAGCCTGTTCATTTAGGAAACCACAGTCCTAAACAAAAATATTCCTTAGGTTAATTATGTAATTGTCCATGTTTTTATAGAAAAAAAAGAAGAGAAATGGTACTTAAAGACTTATTTGTCTGAACTCCTAAAATTTCTCCAACCGATTTCAGGGGTAAATAATAATGCGATTTATTCTTGGTCCGGCCCAGGCGTTATGGAGGCGGCGTTTAGCTTTGATGACTGTGAAGAATAGGTTTTGATTGACAGGCTCCACAAAAGGATCCGGTAGTTCTCCCAGTAGAGAGATTATTTTACGCAACTTGGGGAAAGGGCAAGTACTAGAATTGGTAAAATAATAAAGTAGGGGAAAATAATAAAGCCAGAGGAAATGTGCAGTTCTGGTGTCTATTCTCACAAAATAAATGTACATTTACTGAAACATCACACAATTTTCTAATATAAGTTGTATTTATCTCTTGGCCTAACCGATGGTCATTAAATTGGATGCGAGTACTTTACAACAGTTTGCCGTAATCGTTTACAAAATTCATTCAGATGTACAAATAAAAAGGTGTTAAAAATTCTGAGCCTGTTTATTTACGAAACCCTAGTCATCCAAAATATATCCCTACGGTTAATTTTAAAATTGTCCTTATTGTCTTTGTATAGAGAAAAAGGGGAAAGGGTACTCAAAGACTTATTTGTCTGAACTCTTAAAATTTCTCCAACCGATTTCAGGGGTAAATAATAATGCGATTTATTCTTGGTCCGGCCCAGGCAATATGGAGGCGGCGTTTAGCTTTGATGACTGTGAAGAATAGGTTTTGATTGACAGGCTCCACAAAAGGATCCGGTAGTTCTCCCAGTAGAGAGATTATTTTACGCAACTTGGGGAAAGGGCAAGTACTAGAATTGGTAAAATAATAAAGTAGGGGGAAATAATAAAGCCAGAGGAAATGTGCAGTTCTGGTGTCTATTCTCACAAAATAAATGTACATTTACTGAAACATCACACAATTTTCTAATATAAGTTGTATTTATCTCTTGGCCTAACCGATGGTCATTAAATTGGATGCGAGTACTTTACAAAAGTTTGCCGTAATCGTTTACAAAAATTCATTCAGATGTACAAATAAAAAGGTGTTAAAAATTCTGAGCCTGTTTTTTTACGAAACCCTAGTCATCCAAAATATATCCCTACGGTTAATTTTGAAATTGTCCTTATTGTCTTTTTATAGAAAAAAGGGGAAAGGGTACTCAAAGACTTATTTGTCTGAACTCCTAAAATTTCTCCAACCGATTTCAGGGGTAAATAATAATGCGATTTATTCTTGGTCCGGCCCAGGCGTTATGGAGGCGGCGTTTAGCTTTGATGACTGTGAAGAATAGGTTTTGATTGACAAGCTCCACAAAAGGATCCGGCAGTTCTCCCAGTAGAGAGATTATTTTACGCAACTTGGGGAAAGGGCAAGTACTAGAATTGGTAAAATAATAAAGTAGGGGGAAATAATAAAGCCAGAGGAAATGTGCAGTTCTGGTGTCTATTCTCACAAAATAAATGTACATTTACTGAAACATCACACAATTTTCTAATATAAGTTGTATTTATCTCTTGGCCTAACCGATGGTCATTAAATTGGATGCGAGTACTTTACAAAAGTTTGCCGTAATCGTTTACAAAATTCATTCAGATGTACAAATAAAAAGGTGTTAAAAATTCTGAGCCTGTTTTTTTACGAAACCCTAGTCATCCAAAATATATCCCTACGGTTAATTTTGAAATTGTCCTTATTGTCTTTTTATAGAAAAAAGGGAAAAGGGTACTCAAAGACTTATTTGTCTGAACTCCTAAAATTTCTCCAACCGATTTCAGGGGTAAATAATAATGCGATTTATTCTTGGTTTTTCTGATATCTAATAAAATCGACATACACCCAGAACAATAAATTACGAGGCTAGCGAAATAATTTCCAGGTTTATTTAATAACATTTATTTCTGGTTTCATTGGGTTTTTTAAAGGAAGAAAGAAAGAATAAACGGAACCTTAACACCTAATATTTTGAGCTCCTAAACATTTTTCAAACAGATTGAAGGGGGAAATTTATTTCCAATTATTTTTCTTTTTTTTTGTCTTTAACAAAACGATGTATTTCGTGGCCCGTAAATTACAAGGCTAGCTTTTAAAAACAATCACAAAACCCATACGAGCCAAGAAAAGATAAGCAAGATTAAAATCGAGGTGGTACAAAATCCCGACGGCGGACCCCAGAATACCAACACTGGACCATGAATAGTTTAAATACTCTAAATTAAAACCCAGAAAAAAACTGCGTGATTTTCATCGAAAACGGGTACTATTATTTGTTGTCGTGCATTGTCCCCTAAAATGCACGAGCTGAGGTTTTATCCCAGCAACTTACTCCCAGAAGCGTGTATTTCAGTCTTGAATGATTGTGTACACATCATGAGGAGTTAAAATTTATTCAAATTTAATAAATATGCTGCTGGGTTTTATTTATTAAAACACATAATATTTAATTTGTCCGTAAAATAGATGTGGAAATTGTAAGAGCTCGTTCCTTTTTTTAAATTTATAAGTGGTTCTTGGTGTAATTTTACATAATAAACGCTATGATAGTTGAAGGGGAATAAAATAAAACCACAGGAGAATTATTTGGGAGTATTTTCCGAATATATTCCACTTGGGGCAATAAACCCAGACAATGATTGACAGCTGACCTACAAATAGTATTAAACAAGTCTTGAAGTGCCGTTCGGTTTTCGCTGATGCGCATGCGTCTACTTTGCGTTACAACTCTATTGTTGTTGTTTTAAGAATCAGGTTCAGTCAGATAATAGACTCGGGACTGTAGATTTGTGCAACACAGTTCCTCATCCATTCTTAACTTGACAGCCTCGGCTTTTAATGTTGGTAAACATAATCCAACAATCCAACAAAAGTGTGTATTTATTAACCCAGGTCTTGTCTGTCTTATTTCACTACAGGATAGAGAGAAATTTTCCAACTTCCACCTTCAGCGAGTCCGCGATGTCAGACTAAAAACGTCAACTTGAAAATTTCACTTCCTTTCCTCACTCCGTTTAAATCCCCAGGCATTGCTTGGGGACGTCCGATGACCGCAAGATTGTCATGGCAGAGCTCCACAGTCAATACCCATATTGCCTCGACCAATCATCAACCGTGGATCAACGAGCGCACCCCACATTAAACCATTCAATGTCTGACTTTGCTTTTGTCAGCTACGCAATTGTCAGACACCACGAGCAAACACAATCTCCTTCTTTCCCACACACCCCACCCTTTGCTTTTCCCCGCGGATAGTAATTCGAGCCCTTTCAAAGACACCCTCTGTTATTGAAGAACCAATCATAGCCCCCATGACTCGTTTTTGATTGGCTAAATAAATCAAAGGAAACCGGCCCCGGCGTTATGGAGGCGGCGTTAAGCTTTGATGACTGTAAAGAATAGGTTTTGATTGACAGGCTCCACAAAAGGATCCGGTAGTTCTCCCAGTAGAGAGATTATTTTACGCAACTTGGGGAAAGGGCAAGTACTAGAAGTGGTAAAATAATAAAGTAGGGGGAAATAATAAAGCCAGAGGAAATGTGCAGTTTTGGTGTCTATTCTCACAAAATAAATGTACATTTACTGAAACATCACACAATTTTCTAATATAAGTTGTATTTATCTCTTGGCCTAACCGATGGTCATTAAATTGAATGCGAGTACTTTACAAAAGTTTGCCGTAATCGTTTACAAAATATATTTAGATGTACAAATAAAAAAGTGTTAAAAATTCTGAGCCTGTTTTTTTACGAAACCCTTGTCATCCGAAATTGTCCTTATTGTCTTTTTATAGAAAAAAAGGGGAAAGGGTACTTAAAGACTTATTTGTCTGAACTCCTAAACATTTCTCCAACCGATTTCAGGGGTAAATAATAATACGATTTATTCTTGGTTTTTCTGGTATCTAATAAAATCAACATACACCGGACTATTAAATTACGAGGCTGGCGAAATAAATTTCAGAGGTTTATTTAATAACATTTATTTCTGGTTTCATTGTTTCAAAAAAACCGGGACCTTAACACCTAAACAATTTTAAACGGATTTAGGGGGAAAATTTAATACGATTTATTTTCCGTTTTTCTTGTACATGTATTTAACAAAAACGATCTATTTTATGGCCCGTAAATTACAAGGATAGCTTTTAAAATCTTCCACCAAACCAATAGGCCTACAGCCAAGAATAAATAAGAATATGATCAAGGTGATACAAAATCCCGATCCTGGACCCCAAGACCCCCCAAACTAATATTTTGAATATAATCCAAGTAGGCGCAAGAAATCCAGATAATGATTGACAGCTGACCTACAAAATGTATTAAGTTGGATAAGCAAGCCGGCCAACATGTGGCCGACCACCACATTGGAAATTTAATTGGCTGGGGAATGTTTCTTTGTGGCATACAATTACAACCAATGAAAAAGACAATTTGTTAGAAGGAAGGACATGGTTGGAAGTTCTTTCTTTTTTGAACGATCTCATTCTCACCAACGCTTTTTGTCCTTCCGAAAACACCGCTCGATAATACGAATAGAGATCAAAAATACTTTGTCATTCAGCTTTAAAACGCACCGACACAATGGACTTACATGCACATGTAGAGCACCCAACAAGATCCCACAAAAGAAGCCCGGTGCACTAATTATAATGAAAATAAATGTAGGCTGTTCCTTGGCACTCAACCAATAACCTTTTTATAGCTCCATGTTCACAGTAAAAGCGCTCTCAATTGGGCTTTTGTGTAGCGCAACAATCACTCAGAACAGTTGTCCCAACTGAAAAGCCGGATCGATTGGTAAATGGGCCACTACACGTACTTGGGAATCACACGAAGTCATTGTTATGCATGGATGACTTTCCTCGTAAGTGCTCGTTCTTCACGCACCTCGGAAGCGCTCGCGCGTAACTGCGAGACCCCGTAAATCCTCGCGGGTAACTGCGAGACCTCGTTAATCCTCAGACAATGGCCGAGTAGATACGTGCGTTAACGGGTGAATTGCGAGCGAGTACGAGTGCGAGGGGTACTTCAATTTAATCATCACTGTACTCATCAGTGGCTTTTTCCATTTTCAAGGCTATTTAACTATGAATATATCTTTAAATGCAACATTACCCAAGCAAGGCAATAAAAGCCACTCTTGGCAAAGGGCTAAGAAGAAGAAAAAAACAGGCAGGATGAAATAAGACAAATCTGAAAAGCTGGATGTCGGAATTTTAAAAGAAGAATTTACATCAGAGTTAGCAACTGTCTCAAAAGTGTTTTTAATTTCAAAAGCCTTTACTTCGCATACTACTAAAAATGGTTCTGCTGCAACCAAATTCGCCTGTGGCATTTTTAATGGTTACTTTTCAGTTCAGGATACAACAAAATACCAACTTCAAAGAAGAACATATGTCAGAGTTTAGTAACGATCTCCAAAGTGTTAGCTTCGACTACACACTAATATTACTAAATGGTTCTAATACATGTACAACAAAATGCATTGGGCAGTTTTTGTTCAGTTCAGGGAACAATAAAAGACCAACAATTTTACAGTTCAAAGAAATGAACAACCAAACTTCTAAAGAGGAAACCCACAAGTTGGAGGAAATTGCCCAGCTGGTAACAAATTGTTCCTTTGAAGTTTTCCTTTCATGGTCCGTTTCCTTTTTGTTGTTTATTAGTTTAACATCAGAGACTTAGGTAGCCTTTTGACAAGGCCTCGTGACTCTGGCTAAGCAGCTGAGATGAGTCTAGATACCCGGGGTGAACGCGCGACCGAGTGACGAATGTCACGAGGCCTTTTGCAATGTAGGTTTCACTGCTCGGCATGAATTATTCATAGATACATATTAGCATGCCAATACGCCCAATCAGAACGGCGATCTCCCAGTTGGTTTCGTTCGTGATTCGTTCAATATCAAAGCATGTAAGAAAAGGTACAAAAACGTATATAAATTTTGCTTCTGAGTTGAATATATGAATGATAAATACAAGATATCACATTTAAATCTATTTTACATGCAAAATTGCAATAAATTAGGAAGCAACTAATGATTTGAGCTAAATATTGTAAGTGACATGATTGGACATTCCCTGTTTGTAAAATGAACTAGTCCAACTCAAATATAAGCTGACGTCACGCGGAGATACGATTGCTGATTGGACGCTACCATTTCGGTAGCGATTCCAGTCGGAAACAAAGGTTAACATAAGAAATCCAAACCAGATTGATAAAGGCCACTTGTCTGGGTAATTCGCACTGGCGTTCACTCAGGTTTTAGTCTCTTTTTAGTCGCTCGGCACATGTGGCCTTGTAGGCTAAGACTTAGGTGGCCCATTTCAGCTGTTTTTTAATTTATTGTTGTGGTTTTTCTTTGTGTGCTATAAATTATTTGAGAGTTACAGATTACCAAGTATCACCTTGCTTTCAAAGGAATTAATTCCCAGCATGGTTACAGTTAATATTCATCATTTGCAAATAATTTCTATACAGTACTTAATATTTGGCTGTTAGTGAAATATATGTACAAGTATCGTGTGAAATTGTGGCACCTGGAGACGATTTCACGAAAAGACTAAGAACAATTTTAGGCAGCTAGACTAACTCATCCTAACTTGCATTGGATCTATTGCATGTTAGGAGGAGTTACTCTTACTAAGATTGATCTTAACATTGGTGAAATCGGCCGCAGGTGTGCATGTTGCCATTCTAAAGAAAATAATAGACTCTTTGTATCAAATTCCAACAATGGTCAGTCGACAATCGTTGGAAAAAAACCGACTGTTAAATATTGCCCTAAGTAAGTCTGCAATTTGTTTGCAATTTGTTACACATAGGTAAAAGCTAACTAGTCTGGTTCCCTGACCTTACAATTCCATGATGTCTATAAATTGTTCTGTTTCATCTTAAGTAGGGTCAGAAAATCATACTACAAAAACATATTTTCTTGGTTTTTCCCAAAATCCATAAACATAAAACTTTAAACAGCGTAATAATATTTGCTGTAAAATACTAACCCCATACCAATCCATTTCTGAAATTACAGCAATAGCAAATGTTGTATCCCCTTTAATCGTTATTTAACCAAACCCAAGTTCACTCAGTAACATGCATTCAATTTCATACTTCCTGGCCTGGTAGACGACAAGATAAAGAGAAAACTACATTAACAGTATCCACACACATACCAAATGATTACAGAGCTAGTGTATTGTAACCAGTGGTCAATAAATGACCCATGGATGACCTGACCAGATTGACAGCTTATCAATACAGCCAGGTCTTTGCAAGGATTGACCACTGACCTATACCCTTGTCCTTGGGCACCCTAAATATAATTACTGGTATTTGTGTATGATCTCACCCATAATCACAACTGAGTAGGGTGTTAACCTAATTAGAGTCCATGGGTAATCTTAAGAACACAGACCTCGCCCCACCCAGACCAAAGGGTCATCTTATAAGCCAACCTTCCACTTTAGTTCTAGAAGGGGTTTTAACACTATTTTCTTGCTTCATATGAGAGCAGGTTTAGTTAATAAGTGTTATAATGGGCCAATACTGCAATTTCCATCCAATCTATCGTTATACCAAATGTTTTTTATTTCAAGTTTTCAAACTGTTTTTAACCCGCATCAATGCTGCTCATATACAACATTTGCAAACATCAAAAAACAAAACTACCAAATAATTATGAAATACCTAATACTGGACTGTTGTTGAATGACAGTCTAATCAAGTTTCCTGTAAAACTATGGCAACTGGTGTGCTGGCATTTTCAAGAAAAGGGGTATTTTAAATCAATTTCCAATGCTGGTCGGCCGACCTCAATGTTTATAAATTGCTCGGTTTCACCATAAATGGGGTCAAGAAACTAGACTACAAGAACATTGTTTTTCTTGGTTTTGTTCAGCATCTACGAACAAAAACCTTCATAAGTCAGTGTAACAACTTTTGCTATACAATACTAACCCCCCAAATCCATCCATTTATGAAAATTACAGCGAAATCAGATGTATATAAACTTTATGGCTTGAAATAACTTCCACAAATTGCAAATATAGCCAAAACATCTTGTTAGGAAATAAGCAGAGATGCTTAAAAATGTCAACTGACCTCCTCTATTATCTAAGCAATTAGGCAATTTTTGTAATGAATTGATTCCAATATACTGGTATTTTCACCCTTTATCTTAGTTGAAAACAACCTACATGTACTTGCCACTTGACCATCTCATCTCACCATTACCATTACCGAGCATAATGATGGACTTATATTTCCAATAATACCATAATCTCCTAATGTGGCCAGTGGTTTATACCATTAGCCAATTCTCTGAATCATCAGCAACGGATTATGACAGGCTTGTTGGATGTCTGCCAGTAGATTGACTGGTGTGGTTAGAACACATGCAGAGCCTGTGGTCTGCCACTCCAGCAAACCTAATTACTATGGGTTTTAGATGAGCAAGTATTCCTACAAAAAAATAAGTACTTGGTATTCCCCTTGCTGTGTACAAACAGCCACATCATAACCAGATTTGAACAATACAAACTTTAAAAGACACATTTTAGAGGAAAAGTACTTCTTTTTTAAGCCGTGTTGAAATTGCGGACAAATAAGATAGCATTGTAATTGTTTGAAGTCAAAACTTGTGTTTACCTAACATCCTCTGTTAAATAAATCTGTATACTTTTGAACTGGTACCCGGTAGTCTTCAAAAATTGCAAATTGTTTTACATCGTCTTTAA
Organism: Crossaster papposus; assembly: GCA_037893245.1. NCBI lineage: Eukaryota > Metazoa > Echinodermata > Asteroidea > Velatida > Solasteridae > Crossaster > Crossaster papposus. The sequence continues at coordinate 113,094 of JBAIAA010001258.1, forward strand.
AAACTAATGATTATAAAACAACACTTTGGAATGACATTTGTTTTACAGCCACTTTGGCGTAACCTTTTAGAAACAAGAACAATCTGTCAAACAGAGGTTTCTTTTAATCAAAATTTGTTTTTTCAGCACTTTAGACAACAAGATTGGTCAAACTAAATATAAGGCCGGATGGCCATAGCAGAAGACAAAAAAGCAGTTGCCTGTTTTTACTTCTTGCCTCAGATGGCCTTGTTTTCAGCAAAAGATATTTTGCAGTATTTTTGATCTGGAATGGAAATTCTCCTGCTCGTTCAGAAATGCTCAATTGAGATTCAAAACCCACAGAGTCATTACACATGCACGCAATTTCCTACGGGATCTACAACCTATTCGTCATTCACTGCATAGATCCTTGAAGCACATTATCCTTTACCGTTTCTGGATCAAGTCTTTTTGATGAATTCACATGAGATTTCCCCCCACTTGGCTCCGTAATTCACAGCCAGAGGGTAATTAGGATGGCTCTCTATGTATTATCCCTCGCCACTACTCAAGTGGTCAACCCCCTCCTTCCTGTCACTGAGGACCCCCTAAATCGGAGGTTCAGGTCTCCTGTGAGAACTATATCAACAAAACAAACCATTGAACATATCCTGTTGGCTATTGACTTGTTGAATGAACAGGGACAACTGTATGTAGTCAAGAGTCAAACCAAACCTCATGCTGCCGCTGCTAGTCTTTAAGGGTAGCGCTGCTAGTCTTTAAGGGTGGCGCTGCTAGTCTTTCAGGCTGGCGCTGCTAGTCTTTCAGTGTGGCGCTGCTAGGCTTTCAGGGTGGCGCTGCTAGTCTTTCAGGGTGGCGCTGCTAGACTTTCAGGGTGGCGCTGCTAGGCTTTCAGGGTGGCGCTGCTAGGCTTTCAGGGTGGCGCTGCTAGGCTTTCAGGGTGGCGCTGCTAGGCTTTCAGGGTGGCGCTGCTAGGCTTTCAGGGTGGCGCTGCTAGGCTTTCAGGGTGGCGCTGCTAGGCTTTCAGGGTGGCGCTGCTAGGCTTTCAGGGTGGCGCTGCTAGGCTTTCAGGGTTGCGCTGCTAGTCTTTCAGGGTGGTGCTGCTAGTCTTTCAGGCTGGCGCTGCTAGTCTTTCAGGGTTGCGCTGCTAGTCTTTCAGGGTGGCGCTGCTAGTCTTTCAGGCTGGCGCTGCTAGTCTTTCAGGGTGGCGCTGCTAGTCTTTCAGGGTGGCGCTGCTAGTCTTTCAGGGTGGCACTGCTAGTCTTTCAGGGTGGCGCTGCTAGTCTTTCAGGGTGGCGCTGCTAGTCTTTCAGGGTGGCGCTGCTAGTCTTTCAGGCTGGCGCTGCTAGTCTTTCAGGGTGGCGCTGCTAGTCTTTCAGTGTGGCGCTGCTAGTCTTTCAGTGTGTCGCTGCTAGTCTTTCAGGGTGGCGCTGCTAGGCTTTCAGGGTGGCGCTGCTAGGCTTTCAGGGTGGCGCTGCTAGTCTTTCAGGGTGGCGCTGCTAGACTTTCAGGGTGGCGCTGCTAGGCTTTCAGGGTGGCGCTGCTAGGCTTTCAGGGTGGCGCTGCTAGGCTTTCAGGGTGGCGCTGCTAGGCTTTCAGGGTGGCGCTGCTAGGCTTTCAGGGTTGCGCTGCTAGTCTTTCAGGGTGGTGCTGCTAGTCTTTCAGGCTGGCGCTGCTAGTCTTTCAGGGTTGCGCTGCTAGTCTTTCAGGGTGGCGCTGCTAGTCTTTCAGGCTGGCGCTGCTAGTCTTTCAGGGTGGCGCTGCTAGTCTTTCAGGGTGGCGCTGCTAGTCTTTCAGGGTGGCGCTGCTAGTCTTTCAGGGTGGCGCTGCTAGTCTTTCAGGCTGGCGCTGCTAGTCTTTCAGGCTGGCGCTGCTAGTCTTTCAGGCTGGCGCTGCTAGTCTTTCAGGCTGGCGCTGCTAGTCTTTCAGGGTGGCGCTGCTAGTCTTTAAGGCAAGCACAACAAAAATATTCAAGGGAATAATGTACATTATTTTCTCCACCCGAGATAAAACGGAACAATTTCCAACATTGAAAATTGATATAAAAATACCAGGTGTCATTCGCCAACAGTCCAGTAGGGTATTTTTCATAATAATTTTTGTTATGTTTGTATATATATTCCCTTAAAGCTAACGGCAGAAGAGGAATTTCTTCATATAACATAACACTTTAATATTGCCTGGCTTCTTTCATAAGACACAAGTACATATTTTGCTATAGCCACTGCAGTGTTGGCCTAGATGAGCCTTAGCAAGTCCTTCTCTAGTTTCCTTTGTGATCAGAGTTCAGTCAGTTCACTTGCATTGCTCATTTCCAAGCCTGACCAATACCTATAGAGTTAGTTGCCTTTCATTATCGGAGCCATTAACGGTTTCCGGTGTTGATCTTTATGAGTACAATACTGATGAGCAATGGGATTCCGCCTGAGTGATCCCGCCTTTCACTGGACTTAAAGGGAGGATACATGTACACCATTTGCAGATCTCGAAAATGTTTACTACCGAATCATTAAAGGTAGGATACATTATTTGCAGATATCGAAAAAAATTACTTCCGAATTATTAAGAAATATCTTATTTGAAAGTAAATAATGATTGTAGGTATCCAGCAAAACGATTGCCCTAGATATCCTGTAATTGTTCAAAAACATTGAATTGTGTAAACCAAAATTTATTATCGCCGGACGGCGATTGCGAAAAAACAAAAACAACATAAGAAAAACTGCCCGATTCAGCAACCATGATTGTAAAACTTTGGACAGGTCAGATAAACGATATTTACTATGAAATATAACCCCCTAAATCCACCCATTCATGATAATTCAAGCAACTACCAATAGTGTATATTACCTTGAAGAAATATCTTACTCATTTGAAGTAACTAATGATTATAGACGAAGTGCCTCTGTTTACATCTGTATTCAAATGTGCCCGTCAATATGAGCACGCATCATGTTTTACATTAATTTGGTTAAGAGATGACATCAGAGGTCACATAATTCAAAGGCAATCTGACCTGCGACGTCACTCTTTAAGCAAATTTTATGTAAAACACACCGCATCACTGCCAGGCACATTTGAATACAGATGTAAACACATGACGTCAGAGGGCACATCGTCTATAGGCATCTAGCAAAATGATTGCACTAAATATACTATAATTGTCCCGAAAAATTTAATTTTATAAAAAGAAATTTATGATTGCCGGACGGTAATAAAGAAAAAACAAGAACAACATAAGAATCGCTGCCCAACGCCGGTTAAAACTAACACAATTTTTCTTGCTTTTTTCAGCAACCATGATTGTAAAACTTTGAACAGTTAATTTTAACAATATTTGCTATAAATTACATCCCCCCTAAATCCACCAATTCATGATAATTCAAGCAATTACCAATGGTGTGTTCTACCTTTAATAGTCTCCGACTTGATACAATGTAGCCAGTTTTTATTCCTGTGAACACATGAAGCAATATATGAACCCCCCCCCCACCCCCCTTTTGTAGTGGTCATTCTCCTTGCTGAATGTTGTGGTTTCTTTTTAGGTTTTTAGGGGAAAGGGGGTGAGTTAGGGTAACCATGGTCTAGGGAGTGTATATAGGTATGGGGGACTAAGGGGGAAGTCCCTCGGTCTCATATCGTGCTGGGTATATACCTGTGGAGCTTTCGGGTAAAGTATTCGTAAAATTTAGTTTTAAGATTAGTGAATGGCCCTATTATGGCTGGATTTTTTAAGATTTATGTGGGATTAAAACAAATTGCAAGGTAGGAAATGAGTCAGAATTCTATATTTTCAACATCCTCCTTCCAAACACCAGTACAGTCAATTTGACAACTAAAATCAGGTTTTTTTTCCAAGTGGGGGTACTGGACAGTACATGTACTCGTACTTTGCAAAATCAATTGTGCTGGAACAATGCTACCGGTATCATGTTAGAAAGTAACATTGTAGTTACTATAGAGCAGGGATGCTAAGACCACTACATAAATTACAGGAAGCCTCTTTCAATGCGAATACAGACCTCCTGGTGGTTGTTGTTTTTAAGGTCTTCATATGAACAATATACAGTAGCTGTCTGGTATCCCATGAGATACACACTGATTACATACTAGGATTGGTGTTAGTCAGTTAGTCTGCCCACTTGTAAGATTAATTACTAATAATTATACACTACTAGCAGTAACTTGTACCGGTACATATACCAATATGTTCATTTAAAAATAAAGATACTGTAACATTTATGTACATGAAATGAACACAACAGGATAACAAATATGGTTCAGACCATCAATTATTCATTTTAGTTATTCTCCACCTTAACTGCACAATAAAATTGCAATAAAATTAAGTAGATGAATGGGATGTTCACCATAAACTGCTGGTTTTGTTTTGTTTTTTATATCTCCTTTTGAAATGGAAAAAGTATTTGGCTATAACTTATATTAAAAAAAGTCATTGCTTAATGGATGGAAAACACCTGTCATCTGCAGTAACCATAATAAACCAGCAATGATTGAGGTATTACACTGTGGGAAGCAATGTAGTGAAGGAGCAATGCATCTAGTCACTGTGTGTACTGACACTATAGGCTGAGACTTGCCTTCATGGTCCACTATTAATGCTGCCATGCATTCAGGAATCTGACTCACAAGACTAAAAATAGACTCAGAGGAACAGCACTAAGTTATATTGAGCTCTACACAGGATGTTAGTGGCAGTTTGGATGTATGCATCTGTGAGAGATGTCACTGATGACATATATTGGAGGAAACATGGTCATTTCAAAATGATGAGAGGGGGAAACTATCAGTAATAAGGAAGGATTAGGCATTGAGGGTAGAAAGGAACACAGTTAATTCTAGTTTAAGGAAACTGTTCTAAAATCTTCTGCAATCTGCAATCAAGCTATGAATGCAAATCACTCCTATTGTGGAGTTATTAATTCACTTTACTCATCAGGCTTTCCAGCATTTATTACTGGGAAGCTCTTTTTAGTATTTTACACAATGCACTCCCAAATTTACTGATGTGTGATGATAGACATCCATGGCTACCGGAACGGATGTCAGTACATTGGATTAGTATTATACCTACCCTGTCTATTAAACCACAACCAAACCTTAAAACATTAACACATTTTGTGTAAAAATGAAAATGATATGTAGCATTGAAGAACAATTATAGTAGAAATTGGGGATATGTTGAGGAAGTTTCAAGCGAAATGTATACTACATTGCAAAACTCATTTAAAATTATTTAATCTTAAAATACAGGCCTACTGAAAAAAAGCAAAGTATTCTGGCAATTTGTGATTAAGATGATACACATGTATATTATAATAAATACTATACCGATTCTATCTTTGCAAACATGATTACTTAAATATTTTGAATATCTGAAATGAATACAGGAAATGGACAAAACAACACAATTTATCATCATGTACCAAAATATAACCCGATTGAGATAAGTGATACGAAAAGATCTAATTACACCGTAATAGTAGTCGTTTCCTGTGCTGGTGACGTACAGACAATTTGTGCATGAAGAATTTATGCTACAGACAGTACGCTTGCCACCAAAAAAACAAATATTAAATTACACTTACTGCAGTCATTGGTGAATAGAAATAACGATAACAACTGAAGCTTTATCACCAGGATTAAAGTGACACATGGTGATAGTTCAATATGAAATCTTATCCTTGTCAGACCAACTTTATTTTCACAGCAGTCTTTGTTAAAACTCTTCCATGATTTCCAATACATATTGATTGTTTTCAATCAAGGGTTTTCCAAAGGAAAAGGTTCTTAGAGTTAAAGGCTGATTGACACATTGGGCAACAATGTTGTACATTTGTATAAATATGCACACATCAATGACGCAAGTATATAACATGTACTGTACATGTATGCATTTATATATATTGATTCACTTAGTGTTGCATACTGGTACATACTGTATTATTTTAATTGGCCTCGAGTCCAAGATATTTGGGTAGGGGTGGACATTGCACTTAACACTTCAAATGACAAAATGCCTGCCTCAAGAAAAATCAATCAAGATTTGCAATATTGTTTTGTGTTGTTTTTAGCTGAGGGAATGTACTGTATGATACAGTTAAAGGTAGTATACACCATTTGCAGATATCAAAAAAATGTACTACCTAATTATTAAGAAATATCTTACTCATTTGAATAATGATTCTAGGCATCCAGCAAAATGATTTCGCTAAATATCCTGTAATTATTCCGAAAAATATAATTTTATAAAGAAATATTTGTGATCGCCGGACGGCGATCGCAAAAAAACAATGATAACATAACAATAACTGCCCAATGCTGGTTGAAAACAAATGCTGTTTTTCGTGCTTTTCTCGGCATCCAGATTGTAAAACCTCGGACAGGTCAGTTAAATGATATTTACTATGAAATTCAACCCCTCAAATCTACACATTAATGATATTTTAAGCAATTACCAATGGTGTATCCTACCTTTAAGACCTGCCTTCGCTTGATGCACCAGTTTTTGACCTATAATCTCCTAACTGAATTACATGTGGTTCTGTCCATGAAGTTGGGGCATATAAGTTTTAGTTAGTGCAACTATCATACAAGGTGAAAATAATACACTTTTTTCCTTTAAGTTGATATAAAATCAGTGGCTTCAGCCCATTTTCAAGTCATCATCATAAAAATACCATCCTTAGGTTTCTTCGTCATTAGTTTAAATAGTTCATGCTATTTTCCATTTGTGTCTTGTCTTTTGACATACTTACCAAGACAAATTAACACAAAAACACCAATGATACTATTCTAAATCAGAGAAACGTAATATTTTAGGTAAATATTGTCCATATCATGGTGATGTGGTATTCATGTATAAAATTCATGAGGAGTACCGTATATTAAAGTAAATTTAGAAAAGGTTTTGGATCTTTATGTGTTCCCTAATACATAACCTTTGCAGAAAATGCAAGAGAAGTACAATTTTTGCCTTTGCTGCTGAAAAATATTCTGAGAATATGCAATTCACCGACACTACATGGACATAGACACTGTGTCTTGTAAAATAGATATGAATTGCAGAATATGTGAGGGGTTCTGGCAAAATAAGATGGAACTGGGCTCGGGGCATAGTGAAGAAAAACTGCAAAATAATGAATAATGGGAGGCTTTTTTTATTTTCAGAAAATGATATTTGCAATCTTTGGTATGCCTAATAACTATATTTTATTAAGAAATACTGTACCGGTAGTATGGAAGTATAGTGGAATAAAAGTGTTTTGAAGAAAAAGCTGTTGGCATTTTTCCATATCACATACACGTACAAAACTTGAAATTGCAAAGGCCTTTTTCTCAACATTTTACGACATATTGATAAATGCGAACTTTAAATAGCCAAAAGAACCCTCACTTCAACCTTTGCCTAGTTCCGTCTCATTTTGCCAGAACCCCTCAAATATATTAGAGAGGTTTCGCATACGAACGCATACGCGTACGTTTAGCTATCAGTACGCGTTTTATACTTGCTTGTAGCGAGCGAGATATCCATGCCTTGTACACAGTTAGCAGATAGTGAGAAACTGTGACGTCATAAGTCCGCGAAAATTGATGACGTATCCGTTAAGCTAACCGTATCCGTTCGCAGGCAAAACCTCTCTAATGTGTGGCAATCACCGACTTCTATCTTATGCCAATTGGAATTATTCAAATGAATAGTAAACAAAATTTACATTGATACCAAATAAGTTGTGGGTGGATGGATAAATCTACATGGACACAGTGTCCTATAGTGTCACATTTATTTCTAATAATAAAAATCATTTAAATCTTGTGAGTTTTTGTCGCTTTATACGATTTGCCAAAACAGTGGTGGACCCTCATGTTGAAAAGATATTTGGTGTTATGATTGGACTATATGAGAAACCCCCCGAACTAATTGTTTTTTTATAATTTGGTTCATGTCATATGTCTCATTTGCAGGGCACGGAAACTACCTTCTCTAATTTTTCCCGGGTACAAATAATGACCATTTATACATAGTGAAGTATACAGTAAGATAAAAAGTAAAAGTTATAAGACCCTTTTTATTCCATTCAGCTGGAATTGCTTCTTGTCAATTAACTGCCTTTCCAGATGGGAATACATTACACGTTAAAGCATGGGCTGACCCTCTCTCCGTTTGTACAATGTAATCCCACAACCAAAGTGTGCCATGTGTTTGTGGGCCGGTGTGTCTGAACATTCCGGGATGAATTTGTGTCCAAGTCCGTCCCTGTACACACTTGAGTACATAGGAAGTGGCTTCACACCTTTCCACAGGCTGGTGTTATACAGCAGTCATAGCTCATTTCAGTGGCAGACTTGTCAAAATTAAATTTTTGTTTAGTGCTCACCAATTGTGTGTTTGTCAGCCAGAGTTGTAAGTAGTCACTGATTTGTGTGACTCGAGTCGAGTCAAGTTATTTTGAAGAAGTGACTCGAGTTGATTCGAGTCATTAGGTCAAGAAGGTCGAGTCACAGTGTGTAGTTGAGTCAAGTCGAGTATTAAGCTCGAGTCAATTTGAGTCGCAAATATTTGAACACTACAATAAATAAGCATGAGAGAGTTACTATTGTTTTTTTGGGGGGCTTTTTGCAATTTACATCCGGGCTACATGGTGACACCACATTTTACTCTTAATGAAAAGTAAAAGGAGGTGGCAACTGATTGCCATTCAACTAATGAGGGTACTGTTCAAAACACAGGTGCATGTAACTTATAGATTGACTTCAAGAAAACCAAGTCTGAGAGCAACTTGTTACCAAATCGAGGCTCGGTAAAGCATGCTACAGAACCACAAGGTGAAAATCGGCGAGATGCGGTGTTGTATCATGGAGGAAGGGAAACAGACAGCGGCTGTATGTATACCATGTATACAGTATTCGCAAACATAAACGTGACGTCAACATAAACTGGCACCGGCAAACAAGTTTTGCTTTTATTTTTGGGACTTTAGTCTTATCGAGTCATTCTAAAGAAGGACTTGAGTCGAGTCATTTACCCGTCATGACGAGTCAAGTTGAGTCGCCAACAATTGTGCATTGAAAGTATGGTGTGTACATAATGCGCATTGTCTGCCATGTCATGATAGGATATTTTTGTTGATGACAGATAGGGGAAGGGGACCCAACTCTCCCCCAAAATAAAAACCGAACAAAAACAAAACCCACAAAACAACACCTGAAGAAAATACAAAAATCTAATGGCAACCTGTCGCAAGCAAAATCTGAATTCTTGAGGTCATCAACCCTATTACCAATTATTTGTTTATAGTTTGTAAAACAAGGGTTCAGTGTTGGAACTTTGAGTACATCTGGCAATTCCTGTTAACATTATGGGGATGAAGCAAGTGTAGTTGGCGTATTTCTGAGCACAAGAAACGCTTTCCCCTGTTCTGCTTAATTTTGCTTACAAATTTCCAGAAGTCCTAAATTTCTGTCCAATCTACCAGTAGGTACTTTCATTTCACTTGCCCTTCAGCATTTTGAGCTGTCAGCGACCACGATTTGTGCTCACAAAAACTTCCTAGTAAGAAAATAAAACACAAATTACCAATATTCTTACAACAAGGGAGTTTAAACATATCTCCAAGGGTTAAACTACAAATCATGAAGGCACGTTGCTTTCAATCCTTTATAAATGATGTGCAGTCCTCTGCCCTTAGGATAAAAGAGCCAAAACAGACACTAATTGCTGAAAGAGTGGAGGAGACGGGAGTCTGGGAGATTTCAAACCACCCAAGGCAGTCAAATATAGGTATGCTTCATCCAATGTCAATGACCACAATGTCATTGACCCTGACCCTGTAATAGGTATTTTAACTGATAAAAATATACTGATTTACATGTACATGCACAACAAACACTGCTTTCTACAAACATGGAAATGATCGATACGTGTAGAATTGAAGCTGCAAAATGTTGGAAGGTTTTTGGCTTTTTTTGGGGGGGGGGGTTAAAATAAATCAAACTTCAGAGCTGTTTCGTCTGGAATAATTCAACTTTAAAAGTTTAAAATCTCAATAAAAATATTAAAATCAACTTTAAAATAATTATTTTCCAACAATAACATCTCAATTTGCAACTGCCCAACACTGCAGCTGCAGAATTTCTTAGATCACATTTATGCACGTATCAGTACATACGTACATTTCCCAGTCGTGATCATTTTAGTTACATGTAAGTCTTTCTGACAGCTAATTATGTTTTCTTCCACATCATTTTAATGCTTTGGACAGACATTGCAAAGGAGGATTTTTCTTAATACCAACAATAATTACAACTGCAGCTGCTGAAGTTGTTAGTTATATTCAAATAAAATCTTAGTCGTCACGAGTCTGGATAAATATAAGTCTTTCTGACAGGGGTGGATGCATCAGCGACATAATGCCAGGCCATTCCACCTACACTTATTTTAAGTAGAAAGGTTACATCCAGAGAAATGCAGAGCGTTTAATTGGATCTTTTTGACAGAAGGCATGCTTGGTGGGGGTTTTCATGATCATGAGTGAAATCTGAATTTGTGATTGCCTGTAGGCTATAGGGTGATCTATAGACGATAGATGTGTATCCATTACTGAACCCCCAACAGCTGCGTATGGTGTGACATTTCAGTAAGAGGTTAAGGGTCTCCGGTACCAAAGAAAAAGTGCACAGCAAGAGAAGAGATTAAAGAAGGACTGTTTCCCTTCTCAGTCAGATCTTGGTTTTGTAAGAGAACATCAAGTTGTTTCAACTCCCATAGCTGTTCGGGTCCTGGCACTATTACTGACTCTTAACATTCTGTGCCGATTCTGCGGCGCACTGCTGACACAGATTAATGTCTGCTTTGGTTTAATGCCAAATGTCATGTCTTATTTAATTACAGAATAATAGCAAAGACTGATAACATTACCCAGTTTGTGCCCGGATTATTTGACATTTGATCCAAGTCGGATTCAGGCTGATATTGGGAAGCACACCTGGCCTCGCTCACTAATTATTGGACTTGCTTGACTACGGCTCGAAATTGTACACCAGTCTATGGGAACTGGCCGAGGCAGCTACCATAAACTTGTGTGTAATTTCAAGTCAGAGCCAAGAAATTCGGACACGTACGGCCCAAGTTTAGGTATAAACAAACAATTACGGGGAAAAACTGAAAGGCCACGCCAGCAGAAACGCGTACAGGCCATGCCGCCAGAAACGCGTACAGGCCATGCCACCAGAAACGCGCACAGGCCATGCCGCCAGAAACGCGCACAGGCCATGCCGCCAGAAACGCGTACAGGCCATGCCGCCAGAAACGCGTACAGGCCATGCCGCCAGAAACGCGCACAGGCCATGCAAGAAACACGCACAGGCCATGCCGCCAGAAACGCGTACAGGCCATGCCGCCAGAAACGCGCACAGGCCATGCAAGAAACACGTACAGGCCATGCCGCCAGAAACGCGTACAGGCCATGCCGCCAGAAACGCGCACAGGCCATGCAAGAAACACGCACAGGCCATGACGCCAGAAACGCGTACAGGCCATGCCGCCAGAAACGCGCACAGGCAATGCCAGCAGAAACGCGTACAGGCCATGCCAGCAGAAACGCGTACAGGCCATGCCGCCAGAAACGCGTACAGGCCATGCCGCCAGAAACACCTACAGGCCATGCCTGCAGAAACACGTACAATCATGGATGCTGAGAAAAGCACGGAAAAAGGGGTTTGTTTTTAACCTCAAAAATAAAACCTTGATATGATACATGAACAGTTTAATTACATGTAGCAATGGTAAAGTGAGTATCCCCAATATTAATGATTTTGTTGCATTCAACCCAGCTAGCAATTTTCAAGAAGAGCACCTAGAAAATAACAAGAATAAAAAAATCCAACAAAGCCATTAACATATCCAAAGAGACAGACAGACAAACAAATACTGCAAGATTTATGGTAAATGCACTCTAAGAGTCATGCATTACACTTAAATGTCGAGAGGAAAACATCCGGCCTGAGCCATCGATTGAAATGGAATGAAACGAGAGGAATTCAATCATATCAGCAAGGATTGTCTTACTGACAAGACGATGGTTGATCATGCCAGAGAGATGTCAACTTATCAGATCCTATCTATACGGACGCAGGAATGCAGGGATAAAATTACTGTTCCAATCAAAGCAAGCCATCTTCACCGGAAATATTAGTCTGCTAGCGATCCCTTATTTTTTTGCCAGCCATTTCAAACTACTTGTTGTTTAGATTTTTGAGACACCTACATGTATCATTTACGCACTCAAGCAACTAAATAAAAGGAAACCTAAAACAGATCAAACTATGGCTTCATTTTATATCCGTACTCCTGTAGCAAACAACATCATTACATACATCAACTGAAAGTGGCAAAAGGAATCAATCATAAATGACAACATAAAATTAACACGATACAGAAGATACTATGGCAGTTATTTATTCTGTTTACTTTTTCTTCTAAAATAGAAATGACGTAATTAAAATATGTTGCTTTGTTTCACAAAACTATGATATAAACAATTGTTTTGTTTGTATAGCTAGATGTGTACATACTTTGTACATCATAGTTTTTTTGACTTAGAATTTTAAGAATAAATGAAAGCATAAGATATTAATTGGTAATGCAATTAGTAAATTGTTCAAAAGCTTCACTTCATGATTCACTGGTGGATACTCAATCATTTTGAAATGCAGCAACACATTGTAATTTATCATGCAAAGAAATATCCTGAATGATTTAGTGTTAGATTCAGTCAATTATTGATAGGAAATATATCGCACAGCAGCAAGTTAATTGGACTTGGTAAACACATTCCCAAACCACTTGATTACAAAGGCAATATCACGGATGATGCCCGATTTTGTTTCTTTCAGATACATGTACATCCTTTGGGTTTGTTTCTTCTGTTTTACATACATACATACTATACAAATATTGACTGCTTTGAGTGGTATAGTAAAACTAGCCTCCCGAGGTGATCCATGGAGCATTCTATTTTCCCGAGAATGCTCCATGGATCACCGAGGGAGGCTAGTTTTACTATACCGCGAAATAAAGCAGTCAATATTTGTTTTATAACACCTCACTCACAGATTCTGCACAATTTAAGCTTCCTGAAAGTATAGTAATGACAAAAAATCTCTGAATTATACGTCTCTTGATCATACGTGTACTTTGTTGCCTTGATGAACGGGTGCGAAGGTGATAGAGCAATGTTTACGCAATGCACCGAAACACACGTCTGGGTTTCAGTCACGCTTTCGTTGCTATGCGCATAGTTCGTGTGTTGCTATGCGCATAGTCCTTTTTGCGTGGTATAGTCTTTTTGGATAGCGCAAGTAAAAAATAGTAAAAATAGCAAGTGACACGTGCCGCGCTCTCGGCCAATCAAGACACAGAATCTGTGAGTGAGGTGTTATAAATGTATATATTTCCCCTGTAGACCCTTGTACATAGTTTGTCCTTTTATGTTTGGTCAACAATACTGCTGTCAACAATACCTGCGTGTGTACAATCATACCTATAGCTAGCGTAGTGAAGAAGTCGGCCAACAATGTAATCAAATGTATGAAAACATTTAAATAAAGCTGTGGAAACTCTTGTCTTGTATTGTGTTTATTCTCTGAGTCTATAGGTTGCTTATTAATTTTGCCGCAGTCAGGTGATGAAGAGATGTAGATCTCCGCAAAATTTAAAACCAGAGATTGCTGATCGCTAGTTACACGACATTTTTGGAATTAATTTGTAATAAGGAATTAAGTTTGTAGATTGATGTTGGGACTTGACTTGAGCACTGGATCCAATTTATCTTCGTCCATGGAGTGTACTCATTATTATTTTCACATTTCACTTACACAGTCAAACTATGGTTTTTGTCTTAACCCTAACCCTACCTAATGCTACTTTTTACTACTAGTAGTAAAAAGTAGTATGCAGTACTCTCACTGACTTGTGTGCAATGCCTGTAGTAATTGTTAGTATTGGGTACTTCACCCCTAATTGCACTCATAGTACTTTTTAGCATTGTGTCCCTCTGCTTGCTGAGTGTGCATGGCCCATGTATGCTATGTAGGGTGTTCTAAACTCTACAGCAAAAATTGTCACTTGGGACACAATGGGTCAAGGCTGGACTACTGCATTTTTTGCCAGGTAAGTATTACTGACCTGTATTGCCACTATTAGTATTTTGTAGTTGGCAGTATCTGTACTCTGTCAGTACACACCCAATCATCAGTCACGGAGTACAAAATACTAAGTAGTATTCTGTAGTACGTAGTTCTTTAGCCCAAAGTAAGGCCTAGGGGGTTATGGTTAAACAATTCCTTAAACAAGAATCAAGTCTTTTTTGAAGATAGAGTCCCGGAGGTCAAGGCGGACTATTATCAGTTTTCATTTTTTCATATTTTACTGCCTAGGACTTGGATTCAGACTCAACAACCTACATGCAAACAAAAAGCCCCGGTACGGTCCGCACTCTGCAATTATTTGCACAGTGACAATTCTGATCTAACAAACACTTTTAGTAGGCTTGGTTGAGTTTGTATTGACGAGAGTAAACTATAAATCAATCATTTCCTCACCTCAATCCTTTCAAATCTTCAGTACTTCCACTCATCAAGCCGTTTTTACTTGATGACAGGCATAGCTACAGCTGCTCTAGTGTGAGATACATCCTCTGCCTTCCACAGTTGGGTCACTGTCTTCAATTGGGTATAAAACTGAATGCCCTGCTTGCCGTAGAAGTTAGTATCACCTCGGAAGGAACCACGGGAACCGGTGAAAGAGAACATTGGTAGTGGGACAGGGATAGGCACATTGACGCCAATCTGTGTGGAGGTCAAGAAAAGTAGAAAATATTAAGATTTTTATTTAAACTTGAACATTGGCAGTGAGACAGGGATAGGCACATTGACGCCAATCTGTGTCGAGGTGGTGAAAAATTAAACTTTATTCAAAATTGTAAGACAAACTGCAGGCATTTTGCACCAATGAGAGTAATCTTTGTGACTTTCGGTTCATCAGTATCAATTATGTTCACCTTCTTGCCCATTTCTCTTGTCTCAACAACAACGCTGTAAATATGAGGGTTACTAATCTTAGAATTTTTAAGTTTTGAGTTGATTCTACATGTATATGCAAGGCAAAATTAATCAACTCAAAAGTTGAAAAGTTAACTTGAAAATTAACTGTCATGCAGTAAGCATTAGGTTGTCACACATTTACCACATGAATTCAGGATTACTGGAGACCCTTGTTTAGTAACATGGCTTCTCATTAGGAGTCACTGAGGCGTGACAACATGGATCAATTAGTCTAGGCCCAACTTCAAATTTTGGCTCCTTATCCGATTTATTAAGCAAGGGTTTTTGTGCTTAAGCAACATTTTGTGCTTAAGCAACATTTTGTGCTTAAGCAGCTCTATAAAATTGGCCCCTGGTTTTTGTGCGGGTCGAGGCAATATTGTGCATCACATGCAAGATTATCTTGAAAGCTACTTCTATTAAAGTAAGTTTTGTTTCCTTTCATTGGCTAGTATACATACTGTTTGATGATTTATATAAATTAAACAACTCTGCTTACAGTTAACCCTGACACTCCAACAATCTTTCAAAATCCATGAGGTTTTTAGGAGTGAGTTCACATGGAACTCAGTGGTCATTTGAAAGTTCAAATGCACAGAATGCCATGGATTCTTGCAAAGTGTAGCATGCTTTACGGCATGGTATCAAAGATTATCAATTTAACCAGTTTGCACCAGAATTATTTGGACATTGACCAGGCCCAGGCGCAGGATTGTTTTTAACGATTCAAGAAGGGTTCAGGCCGGCATCTGTGGGTAGCACAACCTGATATTTTCGGCCTCGCTTGCTGCAAGCCGGTCGCTGACTGATATTTTTGGTCTTGCACGCAATGTGTTTATTCATTTTTGAAGTCCGGACAAACTTTGCGTGTATACACATCCTTCGACACAAACTTAAATGGATGGGGTAGGCATAGAGTGGAACGGTGTTGGATGCATACTCTGTGGTTTTGCCTTTCAGTGTGACAATTCCTTCCTTGTCCTGCCCAGTCTATGTCTGGTCACTTTCTATAGTCATTGGATCACTGCCAGAATGAACAATAATAACATACAAATCACACAGCACAAGTTGCCAGACTTCATCCATTCTGGAGGCGCCTTATTTCCCCTCTCCACAAATCCCAATCCAAACAAGCCAACTGTTGGTGCATGGAATTAGGCAAATGTCCAGTACATCCTGTGGGTAGAGAAATGCATCCCCACTAAGGAAAATAAATTATAAAATAAACACTGTCCTAAGAAGAAATAATAAGTCTGGACGACTGAATGCTGGATGCTGATCTGGCTATAATCCATTCTCTGTTTTACTCCATCAACACTTGGTCCACTGTAATTCCACTTCCATGGAATTTACGGGACTTTTGCATAGATTAATTAAACTAGGTCAGTGAGCCAGTTTCAACAATGTAGAACCAGCGACTTGCTGTTTATAAAATGTCTACTTTCGATATCAAATATCTGTTTAACACTTCCTTGTGTGTCTAGAAAAGGAGATTAAAAAAAAAATGTGGACTTTTATTGATTTTTTTTATACTTTGAAAATTTAGATAATGCGTGCTTCAATTGATTTTATTAGGCATTTGTGTCATTTTTTTATCGATTGATTTAGTATAAAAGGCCAACGAGCTGCAGTATATTTGTGAACAATATGGATATCAGGAATATGCAGATGTTCTTGTGTGTGTGCGTTGGTCTTGCATACGCACTGTGGACCTCCGAACAATATAGGTCCACACGATGCGGGAAGAGGTTATGGTTTGTGGACTTGCCCAGGTCCACAATCCCTTTTTCAGTTTCCGAAAAAGAGCGCTAGAGGAAAAACGGGTTAGGGTTATATATAGAAAAGATAGAAGGGACAGCTGAGAGGCCCATAATCCAAATTTGAGGGTAAATTTGTTTTGGGGAAGCGAGAAAAATGAGTATTTAGTCAAAGTTTGTTAACTACACGAAGACAAAGGAATGTCCACAGTACGTATGTAAGGTAAACCTAGTTGTGTGCGTTTGTGTACCAGCATTAACTATGTGTGAACCTCTGAACAAAAGATGTCCACACAGTGCAGGTAGTGATGATGTTGTGTGAACTTGCCCACGTCCACACAAGGTTTTCCCTCTCTAAACAAATAAACAAAAACAGCTTTAGAGGCACTTTTAAGTTAGGGTTATTATGAAGAAAAAATGAAGGGGAACGAGGAAAAATGGGGTTAGGGTTATCAATAGATAAATGAAGGGGAATACTCGAGAGGCTCAGAATCAACATTTGAAGTTCAAACATTTTCTGAATACAAACAAAAATGTATTTAGCAAACATTTTCCTAAAGGTAGGATACACCATTTGCAAATATCTAAAATATTTACTACCGAATTATTAAAGAAAAATTCCAGGCTCAATAATAATTTACCTAGTCTAAAAGAATATATGGTAACATACTGACTCCGCAGGGAATTTGTTTTGATTGGTTAACGAGAACGACTTACGCGCCTACTATATTCACGATTTCTTGCCATTCAGAAGTACTAGGGCGCGGCCATATTGTTCAAATTTCCCGCCTCATCCGGGACATTATGACGTAGTGTCTGCACCTCAATGCACATCGCTTTATTGCGTGTTGTTCGCACTGGTATCCTACCTTGACGCGGCCAACTACATTATGCATACGTATGTTGTACGGCGCCCGACTATTGCGAGTACATGTATTGCATTTCTGTGCAGAATATCGACTTGACGCGCCACAACTATCGTTTATTTTTGTATTTTCTGAGAAGAATAGAAATCTGTGAGCTAGTAATTATGGGATCAGGTCCTTCTCCGTATGATTTTGAGCCCACTTTCACATGTACAGTACACATTATGTATACACTATGCAGTACACAAAAGGGTTCACTTGCATTCCTTGCGCTTGCAGGGTCGCTATCTCATATGTACGGATAAACCAGAACAAAATGGCGGCTCGCATGACGGTAAGCACAGTGCGAGAAAATCTCTTTTTTTTATGTTTACCGAAACCGATAAAAATAAAATAAAAATCAAGTCACAATGGCAATTGACACTCTTTAACATTATACAATTATAAACTCTGGGTGGAGTTTCTAGATATCCTGTAATTGTTGTTAAAACGTTTATTTATTTTAAAAAAATTCACGATCTCTCGACGGCGATCATGAAAAAAACAAGAACAACATAAGAATAACTGCCTGACGCAGGTGGAAAAAGAACGCATTTTTGTTTTGCTTTTTTCAGCATCCATTTTTGTAAAACTTCGGACAGGTCGGTTAAAACGATATTTTAAATAAAATACAACCCCCCAAATCCACCCATTTCTGTATCCTACCTTTAACTACACAAATACAAAGTAATGTCTAGGTACGGGTGTGTGTGTGTGCATAGGGGGATTTAAAATAAACAAGGAGAAACGTGGGTGTCAAAAACCTTGCTGGCGTAATTTTCAGAGTTCAGCGCAAGCAAGAATGTTTATTTTCAAGAGATCTTTCTTCTGAATCTTGCTATTAATCAATCCTTAGTAGGAAGTAGGCTGACGTTTTATAAACACACTCTGCCTGTATTGTTGATACATCCATTTAAGAATGCTATGAAAGACACATTTGCTTCACTAAAGCTTTTTACAGAAGAAACCATGATCCAAAGACTATAAATTGAAGCCTTCCAGCAGTTCCTAATTTACCAAAGTGAAAATTGATATATAGGTTGAACAAACAATCTAACATTCTCAGAAAAGTCACGGAAATGTGAACAACTGATTCAGTGTGACAATGATTGACACAATTGGACATCAATAGTCATAATATACATTGTCCTTTATGCACTTATGAATTTATCAGGAGAGTGAGAAGCAAGTACCATTGGATTGTTTTTTGCCAGATGAAACATATCCAAAACAGAAAAATATCAATTTAAATTTGCTGTGATATTATGATGTACTGCTAGGCGATACTCTTGAGTAGTTTATGCTGCTCTTATTAATGCTGGTATTTATCTACTCGAGTAATCAACCGTGCATTAGGGGAGCAGGTACTCGCAAGTAGCAATTTGTTCCAACAGTGTTGACTTAGAAAAAAGGAACTACAGGTACTTTGCGGTTTCTGCACTAAACTTGCCTTTTCTCAATGAAACTAGCAATCAAGGAATCATTTGATCTACCTTACTCTCCCCAGGATTTTGAACCCAACAAATTAATTTTAAGTAAATGATCCAAAACGTTGCCAGATATTGTGGGATAATGCGCCAGATATTGTGGGATAATGCGCCAGATATTGTGGGATAATGCGCCAGATATTGTGGGATAATGCGCCAGATATTGTGGGATAATGCGCCAGATATTGTGGGATAATGCGCCACATATTGTGGGATAATGCGCCACATATTGTGGGATAATGCGCCACATATTGTGGGATAATGCGCCACATATTGTGGGATAATGCGCCACATATCGTGGGATAATCCGCCGCCATATCGTGGGATAATCCGCCGCCATATCGTGGGATAATCCGCCGCCATGTCGTGGGATAATCCGCCGCCATGTCGTGGGATAATCCGCCGCCATGTTGGCTACTGCGCCGCCATGTTGGCTACTGCGCCGCCATGTTGGCTACTGCGCCGCCATGTTGGCTACTGCGCCGCCATGTTGGCTACTGCGCCGCCATGTTGGCTACTGCGCCGCCATGTTGGCTAAGCCAAGCAGAATAGATCAAAATCCCAATAATGGTTTACAGCCTGTGCATACATACTGTGAAGTCTAAACAAAATATTTACAGTCAAAATGTTTGACCGGCCATAACAAGGCAGAATGTTCTTAGGTGATTGTGAAGATGGATACATGCATGATGACATAAATATAGCACAGCATTATCATGATGTGTGCTGGAAAAAAGGCTGGGTGATTTTTTGTCCGGAAAATCTCTCGTACAAGGTTAGCATTGTGTAGGGCAAACAGCCCACTCAATTATGACATACCTACTTCACCTCATCTTCGGACACCTGTTTTTACTGATTTTTGTCAACTGTCTGAAAGCTGTGTTCATACACTTGTAACTGGTTCTAGTAAGAAAACATGTGTACTGGATCCAATTCCTATGCAATTATTCACACAATGTTCAGATATTTTATTACCATTGTAACAAGGTTGGTTAACCTTTCATTACAAACTGGGCATTTTCCACTTATATGGAAGTCTGATTGATCAGATCTATAGCTTCAAGATGTCTTACCTGCCCAATATCAATCTTTTCTGTATACTGCCTAGCGGTGGCCCCATTGGTAGTAAAGATGGCGGTACTGTTGCCATATATGTTCTTATTATTCAGATCTATAGCTTCAAGATGTCTTACCTGCCCAATATCAATCCTTTCTGTATACTGCCTAGCGGTGGCCCCATTGGTAGTAAAGATGGCGGTACTGTTGCCATATATGTTCTTATTATTCAGATATATAGCTTCAAGATGTCTTACCTGCCCAATATCAATCCTTTCTGTATACTGCCTAGCGGTGGCCCCATTGGTAGTAAAGATGGCGGTACCGTTGCCATACATGTTCTTATTATTCAGATCTATAGCTTCAAGATGTCTTACATGCCCAACATCAATCCTTTCTGTATACTGCCTAGCGGTGGCCCCATTGGTAGTAAAGATGGCGGTACTGTTGCCATATATGTTCTTATTATTCAGATATATAGCTTCAAGATGTCTTACCTGCCCAACATCGATCCTTTCTGTATACTGCCTAGCGGTGGCCCCATTGGTAGTAAAGATGGCGGTACTGTTGCCATATATGTTCTTATTATTCAGATCTATAGCTTCAAGATGTCTTACCTGCCCAATATCAATCCTTTCTGTATACTGCCTAGCGGTGGCCCCATTGGTAGTAAAGATGGCGGTACCGTTGCCATACATGTTCTTATTATTCAGATCTATAGCTTCAAGATGTCTTACATGCCCAACATCAATCCTTTCTGTATACTGCCTAGCGGTGGCCCCATTGGTAGTAAAGATGGCGGTACTGTTGCCATATATGTTCTTATTATTCAGATCTATAGCTTCAAGATGTCTTACCTGCCCAACATCAATCCTTTCTGTATACTGCCTAGCGGTGGCCCCATTGGTAGTAAAGATGGCGGTACCGTTGCCATACATGTTCTTATTATTCAGATCTATAGCTTCAAGATGTCTTACATGCCCAACATCAATCCTTTCTGTATACTGCCTAGCGGTGGCCCCATTGGTAGTAAAGATGGCGGTACTGTTGCCATATATGTTCTTATTATTCAGATCTATAGCTTCAAGATGTCTTACCTGCCCAACATCAATCCTTTCTGTATACTGCCTAGCGGTGGCCCCATTGGTAGTAAAGATGGCGGTACCGTTGCCATATATGTTCTTATTATTCAGATCTATAGCTTCAAGATGTCTTACCTGCCCAACATCGATCCTTTCTGTATACTGCCTAGCGGTGGCCCCATTGGTAGTAAAGATGGCGGTACCGTTGCCATACATGTTCTTATTATTCAGATCTATAGCTTCAAGATGTCTTACCTGCCCAACATCAATCCTTTCTGTATACTGCCTAGCGGTGGCCCCATTGGTAGTAAAGATGGCGGTACCGTTGCCATACATGTTCTTATTATTCAGATCTATAGCTTCAAGATGTCTTACCTGCCCAACATCAATCCTTTCTGTATACTGCCTAGCGGTGGCCCCATTGGTAGTAAAGATGGCGGTACCGTTGCCATATATGTTCTTATTGATCAGATCGATGGCATCGTCCATGGTATCCACGGTAATGACCAGGAGAACTGGACCAAAAATTTCTTCTTTGTAGCATTTCATATCAGGCTGGATTAAAAGCGGGATAACAAATGAATAAAAACAATTATCATATCAAGTCGAGCCCATTTTTTACCAGCTTAACTGCGTTATAGGTCTCTTCGCAGTATCACCAATCTTTCTTAAATATTGATTGCTTAATCTTTACTTTAATTGTTTTTCTGTAATTGGCTTTTTTCATTTTTGCGAAAAAGCCTTTGTTTTTGTACTTTTTTTTTTATTTATATAAAACTTTCGTATAAAACCCAGCTAACCAATAGAATCAAAAGGCATACACGAAGGCAAGCCTACCTAACCAATGGAATCAAAAGGCATACACGAAGGCAAGCCTACCTAACCAATGGAATCAAAAGGCATACATGAAGGCAAGCCTAGCTAACCAATGGAATCAAAAGGCATACACGAAGGCAAGCCTACCTAACCAATGGAATCAAAAGGCATACATGAAGGCAAGCCTAGCTAACCAATGGAATCAAAAGGCATACACGAAGGCAAGCCTACCTCGTAATTTAGAAACAATGGCAAAAAAGCAGATAAGAAAAGATATGAAAGATTTTAAGCACAGTAGGAGAGGCCTCCGAGTATGAATGAGTAGAATGTAGAAAGAAACAAAGTAACAAGAAAAGGAATAAATATCACTTCTCCATGACGAGGAGCCAAGATGGCTCAGTGGTACATATATCTTAAACCTCTATGGCCCAAATAAGACTTAAGGGTTTGCATAGTGGAAAGATGAATAAGATGGGGGGTTTGAGGTAACACCATGTGGATAATATCTCTTTAACTGTTCGCGTCGGAGGACGTTTATATCTGCAAAATTTTCTCAAGAATCAAAAGAGATGACGTATAAAAACACGTCCTGACACGTTCTAATTTCCCAACTATTGTTCCTTAGTCTTCTTTGAAATTCTTGAAAGGGTGCCTTTCAGCTGGGCTTGCAAATATTTGTATACAATTGTCCCCAGCCCTGTGTGTAGTTTCACGGATGACGTATACACACGTGTCATATTTTATGGCGGGTAGCGGTTTAGGTAATATCACACCGTGACTGCAGAGAGAAAAAATGCCCTAGGCGACAGAATGTTAGCAAAAACATGTAAATAACGGTGCTAATAAACTAAGTGTTGGCATATTGTAGTAGTTACATTATCAAAACAGGAATATTTTACTAAATAAAAAAAAATTATCTCACCAGTGGTCTCGCTAACTTAAAAATAAACCTGGCACGAAGTGATTAAGTGAGTTGTGTGATGAAAAAAGTCACTGTTTCCTACGTTCAAGTATCGGACTCATTACATAAATAAATAAGCTTCTGGTTTTTACTTGAGAAAATTGTGGGAAACTCATTAACATTAAAATGTTAACATTACTAAAAATATATATAAAAAATTAAGTTTGACCAAACTTTTATTGCTAATGAATTCCCCAAAAGTTTATTTAAAGGTAGGATACACCATTGGTAATTGCTTGATTTATCATGAATGGGTGTATTGTGGGGGTTGTATTTTATAGTAAATATAGTTTAACGGATCTGTTCAAAGTTTTACAATCATGGATGCCAAAAGAAAGCAAGAAAACAGCATTAATTTCTAACCGGCGTCGGAAAGTTCTCGAAAGTTCTTCGCGATCACCGTCTGGCAATAGCGATTGTTTTGATAAAATTCAAATTTTCAGAATTACAGGATATTTAGCGCAATCATTTTGCTGGATGCCTACAATTATTATTTACTTTCAAATAAGTAAGATATTTCTTAAGTATTTGGCAGTAAACTATTTTGATATCTGCAAATGGTGTATCCTGCCTTTAATCCTATTCAACATGTCCAACCCACTCATCCATACATACCCTGACATCAGACAGCAGCGTTGGTCCCACAAAGTTTCCTTTTTCGTAGCCAGGTACTTTGATGTCTCGTCCATCCAGCAGTATAGATGCGCCTTCATCTAGTCCTGATTGGACCAAGTCACAGACCCTAGTCTTAGAGGCTGGTGATATCAGTGGTCCTAGATCAGCCCCTGGTTCACTACCTGAATCAAAGAAACAAATGAGAATATAGAGTTTATATGAAATACGTCAGTGAAAAGTTTATATAAAATGTCAGTAAAGGGCAAAACTAATATTGAACGGAAAAAGATTGTGAAAACATGTGATCACATGATTATCAGTCGGTGATTTCCTACAACCATTTTTGAACAGCATTGATAATTTTGAGAGGCTAAACATTACAAATTGCCATGCATTTTGCAATGCAAATCACTTGAAGCAAATGACTCATTGAAATCATTCATACAAATCACAAGCCAATGTAAGGTTGAATATAGAAATTTGAGGTGCACAAATTTAAAGGAGCACATTAAACAATGGGTGTTCTAATTTCATTAAAATGAAAACCTTTGTGAGTTTGTCAAGGTTATTGTGTGTTTTAAACTAGATTTAAGTCAGTAAAGTTTATGATCAAGCCGGGGCTAAAATCTACGCTGCACTTAAGTGGTACTGGTACCTGCATTGACTTTGAGATTCTTGGCTCTGTCTACCAGTTCTGGGATCCATTCCTTTGAATCTCCAACGAATACAGCTGTTGTGAGTGCCATACATCGCTGGCCAGCTGCACCAAAGGCTGCACCACACAGCTACACAAATCAGAGCATAGGTGTTACCAACGAGATATTATAATTGTTCATTTGTGACACTTTGGCCTGCCGCAATCACAAAGTCACGGTACTACATGTACCTGCAGTTTTCAAAAACAATTGTTCCATTCCCATGATAGAACCTCTAGAGAATAATTTTAGATAGATTATGCTGTACAGGTACCAAAAAAAAATGGTTCAAGGAAAATTTGTAGACTTATATTTGTCCCTAAAACATTTGTCCACGGGGAATTTGTCCAAGATAAATTTGTCAATGAGATTACAAGAGCTGTCATTTGTTGAATCGATACAGTGACACCTAAATTAATTTAACTCAATATCGACATTTGTTTGTTCAAAGCAATGTCACTGTGGTATCAAGTTACTGACCAGGTTGAGTGTGTTTTTCTTGTTAGCATCTGGCATGATGACACCATGATTCTTGGCACCCATGTTTGCCTAGACTCTCTTAGCATTCAGACTACCACGTTCATATAGATCAATATAAAGCAATGTCACTATGGTATCAAGGTACTGACCTGGTTGAGTGTGTTTTCCTTGTTAGCATCTGGCATGATGACGCCATGATTCTTGGCACCCATGTTTGCCTGGACTCTTTTACCATTCCGACTACCACGTTCATGAATATAGATCCCAGCCTGATCAGAACCCACAAAGGAGATAGCCTTGATAGCAGGATTGTCACAGATGAACGTAACAGCTGAAATGACAAACAAATTATTGTCGTTAATTTTATAATATACAAATATAACATAGTTTAAAGGTAGGTAGTCAATATTAGCTCTTAGAGGTAATTGAAGCCGACAAACTATTTCCCGAGGTAAAGTCGAGGGAACTAGTTTTGTCAACTTCCAATACCGAGGGAAGCCAATATCGACTACCCACCCGAAATACACCATGTTATAAATATTTGTTTTACTATTCCCTTATACAATATTTAGTGCGTTACAATTTCTGGAGCTTGGGTAAATGCTGATTAACATTTATGTGTGCTGCCATCTTTATATGATGTTCTGGCGTGCGTACTACGGCCGTGTGCTGGTTACATGATTGCATCGTAAAGCGCATGCGTAGTAGTCTAGCACACCTAGGTAACCTGTGCGTTAGATACACAGGTAACCTGTGCGTTAGATACACAGGTAACCCGAGCGTTAGACTACCACGCATAAATATTTACCCTTTGCGTACTCGCTTGGCAAACATCCAAAATAGTGGCTGGCACGTGATGGACCAGTGACAATTTTGCTTTCAATCATGAATATGTAGCGGTATAAGGTACATGTATAGTAATACCAGATGTCATCTTTAAGTAATCTCTTTTTGTTTAGCTTTTGTTTACTTCAGCACTTTTGCCTCTCAGGATACATAGGGCCTCATCATTCCAAACCTTGCAGTCAGGCAGATTGGTGTCAACATTGTTCAATCATAGGATAATAACATTGAATTTGGCACAGAGTTATAGTCTGTTATGAGAACAATATTTAGTTTATCGCAGATTTGTCTTAGATACACATGACATGCACAGCTGTTTAAGATTGGACAGGCACACTTTGTTGCTCTCAGCAGGCCGAGCATAATGCATCAGTCTACAATGATCTCGTCATCATGATTAACTTACCATGGATGACATTAACTAGACCATCAGGTAACCCAGCTTGTTTAGCCATCTCTACCAGTCTACGGTCAAGGCGTCATGATTAACTCACCATTATGTTGTCCATGGATGACATTAACTACACCATCAGGTAACCCAGCTTGTTTAGCCATCTCTACCAGTCTACGGTCAAGGCGTCATGATAAACTCACCATGGATGACATTAACTACACCATCAGGTAACCCAGCTTGTTTAGCCATCTCTACCAGTCTACGGTCAAACCGTCATGATTAACTCACCATCATGTTGTCCATGGATGACATTAACTAGACCATCAGGTAACCCAGCTTGTTTAGCCATCTCTACCAGTCTACGGTCAAGGCGTCATGATTAACTCACCATCATGTTGTCCATGGATGACATTAACTACACCATCAGGTAACCCAGCTTGTTTAGCCATCTCTACCAACATCATACATGCTCCAGGATCTCGCTCAGATGGTTTAATGACGTAGGTGTTACCGCAAACAGTCGCAACAGGGAACATCTAATGTGAAGATGGCATCAAGAAATGAACAATTACTGCACACATGTAATGCCTAGATGTGTCAGAAAGAGAAGACGGAGGCTACTTGTGTTACTACATACAGTGGTACATATAGAAATCATCTAACATGTAGAGGATGTCAAGATACAAGCTGTTATTTTCTAACATGGAGACGAAAGTCAAGAAGAAATAAACCAGTTTATACACAGCAATCACTTCAATAAATTTAACTGCTAACATTTCCTACAAATGAAAGAGTCGATTTAGATGGAGGTTTTGGACCACATAGAAGCAAATATCAAGCGTGAGTTTGTTACCAGATCTGGTGAAAACTTAACAGTTTCAGACAGTTGCTATGTAGATTTGCTTTCACATGGCGCAACCACAAACTTACACCTTTCAGTTCACATGAAGAGAAGTATTAGAAAATTGCTCTTACCCAGAGAGGAATCATGGCTGGGAAGTTGAACCTGCAAACACAATCACAATAAGACAATTTATATATATTATTTCTCATCAGATAACCTTGAATTTTCTCAACTCTACTTTTTTTCTCAACCAGGGTTTTGAAGATATAAGCAACAATTAAAGAGTTTGCCTTCTCAATACAACACCGATACCCACCCACGAAATTATAACAATACACAAATAAACCACAAGGGAAACTGACTAGGTAAATTTGACAAGTTAGATACAAATTATGACAAGTTAGATATTAAATACAAATATGAACATATACTGCACCTTCAATGAAATCCACTAGTGGCAATTTGACATTGATATTTATAATTGAGCTAGACGTTGATCTGGAACTAAATGTTTGTGAGAGAATTTTCGTACTGTACAGCATTGCCTCTCATCAGAGTTGTATTCAAGTCTCTCCAAGTCCATTACAAGTCCTTCAGTCTCGAGTCAAGTTAGCTATTCAAAGGAACTGTTAACAAAATCAATATTTGTCATTGTTCAACAAGTTACTTGCGATTTATGAAAGACTTGTGGAAGGACTTACAGGGACTTCAATACAACTCTACCTACACTGAAGCCTTGCCCCTCATACACATAGATACCGGTACATGTATCTTACGGTGTTATGCCAGCACAGACACCAAGTGATACTCTTATTGTGTAGGTATCCATGTCCTTAGCAATGGAAGGTAGTATCTTACCTAACCTACACTACAGCCTTGCCTCTCAGACATAGATACATGTATCTTACGGTGTTATGCCAGCACAGACACCTAGTGGTACTCTCATTGTGTAGGTATCCATGTCCTTAGCAATGGAAGGTAGTATCTTACCTAACCTACACTACAGCCTTGCCTCTCAGACATAGATACATGTATCTTACGGTGTTATGCCAGCACAGACACCTAGTGGTACTCTCATTGTGTAGGTATCCATGTCCTTAGCAATGGAAGGCAGTATCTTACCTAACCTACACTACAGCCTTGCCTCTCAGACATAGATACATGTATCTTACGGTGTTATGCCAGCACAGACACCCAGTGGTACTCTCATTGTGTAGGTATCCATGTCCTTAGCAATGGAAGGCAGTGTCTTACCTAACCTATACAGCCTTGCCTCTCTTAGACATAGATACATGTATCTTACGGTGTTATGCCGGCACAGACACCTAGTGGTACTCTCATTGTGTAGGTATCCATGTCCTTAGCGATGGAAGGCAGTGTCTTACCTAACCTACACTACAGCCTTGCCTCTCAGACATAGATACATGTACACGTGGGTCGACGTGTCTCAACGTGGGTCGACGTGTCAAGACATGGGTTGACGTGTCGAGACATGGGTCGACGTGTCGAGACATGGGTCGACGTGTCGAGACACTTTGATGTGTCGAGACCTGTCGACCGTTGAGACACGCTGACCGTTGAGACACGAGTCTCAACGGTCGGCGTGTCTCAACGGTCGGCGTGTCTCAAAGGGTCGGCGTGTCTCAAGGGTCGGCGTGTCTCAACGGTCGGCGTGTCTCAACGGTCGGCGTGTCTCAACAGTCGGCGTGTCTCAACGGTCGACGTGTCTCAACGGTCGGCGTGTCTCAACGGTCGGCGTGTCTCAACGATACATGTATCTTACAGTGTTATGCCAGCACAGACACCTAGTGATACTCATTGTGTAGGTATCCATGTCCTTAGCAAAGGAAGGCAGTGTCTTACCTAACCTACACTACAGCCTTGCCTCTCTCAGACATAGATACATGTATCTTACGGTGTTATGCCAGCACAGACACCTAGTGGTACTCTCATTGTGTAGGTATCCATGTCCTTAGCAATGGAAGGCAGTGTCTTACCTAACCTACACTACAGCCTTGCCTCTCTCAGACATAGATACATGTATCTTACGGTGTTATGCCAGCACAGACACCTAGTGGTACTCTCATTGTGTAGGTATCCATGTCCTTAGCAAAGGAAGGCAGTGTCTTACCTAACCTACACTACAGCCTTGCCTCTCTCAGACATAGATACATGTATCTTACAGTGTTATGCCAGCACAGACACCTAGTGGTACTCTCATTGTGTGGGTATCCATGTCCTTAGCAATGGAAGGCAGTATCTTACCTAACCTATACAGCCTTGCCTCTCTTAGACATAGATACATGTATCTTACGGTGTTATGCCAGCACAGACACCTAGTGGTACTCTCATTGTGTAGGTATCCATGTCCTTAGCAATGGAAGGCAGTGTCTTACCTAACCTATACAGCCTTGCCTCTCTCAGACATAGATACATGTATCTTACGGTGTTATGCCAGCACAGACACCTAGTGGTACTCTCATTGTGTAGGTATCCATGTCCTTAGCAATGGAAGGCAGTGTCTTACCTAACCTACACTACAGCCTTGCCTCTCAGACATAGATACATGTATCTTACAGTGTTATGCCAGCACAGACACCTAGTGGTACTCTCATTGTGTGGGTATCCATGTCCTTAGCAATGGAAGGCAGTATCTTACCTAACCTATACAGCCTTGCCTCTCTTAGACATAGATACATGTATCTTACGGTGTTATGCCAGCACAGACACCTAGTGGTACTCTCATTGTGTAGGTATCCATGTCCTTAGCAATGGAAGGCAGTGTCTTACCTAACCTATACAGCCTTGCCTCTCTCAGACATAGATACATGTATCTTACGGTGTTATGCCAGCACAGACACCTAGTGGTACTCTCATTGTGTAGGTATCCATGTCCTTAGCAAAGGAAGGCAGTGTCTTATCTAACCTACACTACAGCCTTGCCTCTCTTAGACATAGATACATGTATCTTACGGTGTTATGCCGGCACAGACACCTAGTGATACTCTCATTGTGTAGGTATCCATGTCCTTAGCAATGGAAGGCAGTGTCTTACCTAACCTACACTACAGCCTTGCCTCTCAGACATAGATACATGTATCTTACGGTGTTATGCCAGCACAGACACCTAGTGGTACTCTCATTGTGTAGGTATCCATGTCCTTAGCAATGGAAGGCAGTGTCTCTCCCAACTGAAGGGAAGTGATGTTACAGGCGTGCTCGACAACCTCTGTAATATTAAAATAAATAAAAATATTAAAAAAATCTATTGTACAATGTTTTTTTCCTTAATTATTTCATGTTCAGCTAGGATAACCTTGCCTTTTCTTGCCCTGTTACAATGTGATACATTTGATGAATGTAATTACAGTTTTAGAAGTGGATGGGAAACACCCTGGAATGGCATTTAAGAGTAGGTTGGCCCAGGCCAGGTTCGAACCTGGGTCAAGCTAAGGAAAGCACCACTACACCAACCTGTTCCCCGTAAACAAATATATACATGTATAACAAAATCGAGGGGGGGGAGGTGTAAATGCTAATTTGTCAGTTGTTGGACACCAAATAAGCCCTTTTTATTTTGACTTCATGATATACATGACAATATGCATTTGTAAACCTAAGACACCAGGTTTTGAAAATACACACTAAGAAGACACTTACGCAAGCCTCTCATGACATCACCCTCAGCATCTACTAATGTCTTGCCTTGTTCCAATGTGATACATTTGGCAATATCACTCTGAAAAAAAACCAAAGTCAATCAGATATAAATAATGTACCTTGTCAGTGAAAGGTTTGTGATGTAATAAAATGTCTCACGTCAGAGACAATTACTAGGGCTATAGATACTCTGCTTACTGCATTTCATCCAGTGAACACTTTCACCTCTCTTTGATATGCTAATATAATTATATATGTATAAGTAACTGGTGTTGTCTGGTCATGATGGATGTCTCCGACCAAGATGGGAATGCTGCTGTTCAGCTGACTGCATTTCAACTTGGGTACAGTAACCCCTTGACCCCTGTGACCTCAGATATTACCTACCAGATTCTCTTTGATGAGATGCTGATATTTGAACATGATTTGTTGTCTGGTCATGATGGATGTCTCAGACCAAGATGGGAATGCTGCTGTAGCTGCATCTACTGCTGACTGCATTTCATCTTGAGTGCACTTTGGAACGCAGGTTACTACTTCATTGGTTGCCTGTAGGTTATGAAGGAAAACAGGTCTAATGCAATTATGTAGACAGATTAATACTAAATACTACATTGCTACAGATAGATCATATGAACTCTAGCTATACCCCGTGATGAAGTACACGCTGAAGAATGGACACCTGGGCTAGGCTCAGGCATGTAACTAACAATGAAAATAAAATAGGAAACTACGCCAGAAAAAAGAAAAAAAAGGAAAATATAATACAATGTATTTCCTATACTTAAGTATGTCACAGAAAGTGAAGAAAAAGAAGGTCAACAATAAAAACCATAACAGAATCAGCTTAATCAGCTTAGAAGATGACATTTCACATGTCTGTAGGCTACAGAAAAAACAATGGAGGCTCACCGGATTGTGGAGATCAATCCATTCTGTTGTTTTTGATTCCACAAACTCCCCATTGATGAACATCTTTGTTGTGGGCTAAGGAAAGGGCGAATCCATACCATTTATAAAACTATCATTCAAGTCAACAATTTAAGTTAAAAACAACTGTCATATCACGTGACTATATTTTTGTAATTACCAAAAACAAAACACATTATGTGCTGACAATCTATTTCAATTATGCAGAATGCAGTGCCACATAGGAAGAGTGTCATGCAGTGATCTGTGTGGTATGCAAAAACAGATGAATATATAGATCACAAGGTGGTAATCTATGCTTTGAACTACATGTATGTATTTCGCATGGCAGAGCATCAATGGTATTATTTTCAGGCATGTCTGACATTTCTTGAGATATTTGTTAAGTCCTTTAGGGTTTTATCTAGGAATATTAAGACTACAATGTTAATGTGAACTTACTGCTGCATGGCTGGTATATCTTCTGAGGGCACCCAGGACCTGCAATAATACGTGGTAAGGATTTGTTTTTAGAAAACTGTTCCGAGTGCTTGATTGATCTAAAACAAATGTGTACATATCTCTACACTTTTTCGATTCTTGAAGGCGTTTAGATTATAAATTTATAACCTGATACTGATAGCCTAAGTTTTTTTTAATTTCGTCATGAATGTGAACTTGTCAGTCTTGAAATGACTGCGATTCATCACGGACAGCACTACAATCGTCTCAAGCAACACAAATGGTTCATTGGCGAGCCACCGCCTCATCTGTAAATAGAAAAAGTGTTCAATATTTTTCTTTTGTGTTTCTTCAGCATCCATGATGTGCATCATGCTGTATGTTGCCCTATATATGTTTGTTTCTTGTACACAGCCATTTAGTCTCTGAAGAAGATCTTCTTAAGATCAAAATATTAGGCCCTCTTAACTTATTTGATTTGTATATTTCAGGTCATTCCAGCCAGTAAGCAGTTTGCAGCAGTATTAATCTTATTCAAGTGTTAAATATGCAACAAACGGCATATTTGTAATGCCCAATGTACCTCCTAGTTTACAAGGTATTTTAACCCAGTTTTCAATTACATTTGTAGTACTTAGTTTGAATGGGATAGCACCATCATTTTTCTAAACTAAAGTAGCTAAACCTTTCATCTCACCCAGCGGCAACCCCAGCCGTATTGATCACCCGGCCCCGCCCGAACAAAAACAAAACCTCTTCATGTATCATCACGTGTCTCAACAGTCTGGCTGTCTCAACAGTCTGGCTGTATCAACGGTCGGCGTGTCTCAACGGTCGGCGTGTCTCAACGTGGGTCGGCGTGTCTCAACGTGGGTCGACGTGTCTCAACGTGGGTCGACGTACCCTTCCCTACACCTACTCACCCTTCCCTACACCTACTCACCCTTCCCTACACCTACTCACCCTTCCCTACACCTACTCACCCTTCCCTACACCTACTCACCCTACGGTCGGCGTGTCTCGACGTGGGTCGACGTGTCGAGACGTGGGTCGACGTGGGTCGACGTGGGTCGACGTAACGAGACACTTTGATGTGTCGAGACCTGTCGACCGTTGAGACACGTGTCTCAACGGTCGGCGTGTCTCAACGGTCGGCGTGTCTCAACGGTCGGCGTGTCTCAACGGTCGGCGTGCCTCAACGGTCGGCGTGTCTCAACGGTCGGCTTGTCTCAACGGTCGGCCTGTCTCACCCTACTCACCTTCCCTACACCTACTCACCCTTCCCTACACCTACTCACCCTTCCCTACACCTACTCACCCTTCCCTACACCTACTCACCCTTCCCACCCTTCCCCACACCTACTCACCCTACCCACCCTACTCACCCCACTCAACGGCGAGTTGTCTCAACGGTGGTCGGCGTGTCTCAACGGTGGTCGGCGTGTCTCAACGTGGGTCGGCGTGTCTCAACGTGGGTCGACGTACCCTTCCCTACACCTACTCACCCTTCCCTACACCTACTCACCCTACTCACCCTTCCCTACACCTACTCGCCCTTCCCTACACCTACTCACCCTTCCCTACACCTACTCATTCTACTCACCCTTCCTTACACCTACTCACCCTTCCCTACACCTACTCACCCTACGGTCGGCGTGTCTCGACGTGGGTCGACGTGTTGAGACGTGGGTCGACGTGGGTCGACGTAACGAGACACTTTGATGTGTCGAGATCTGTCGACCGTTGAGACACGTGTCTCAACGGTCGGCGTGTCTCAACGGTCGGCGTGTCTCAACGGTCGGCGTGCCTCAACGGTCGGCGTGTCTCAACGGTCGGCTTGTCTCAACGGTCGACCTGTCTCACCCTACTCACCCTTCCCTACACCTACTCACCCTTCCCTACACCTACTCACCCTTCCCTACACCTACTCACCCTTCCCTACACCTACATGTACTCACCCTTCCCTACACCTACTCACCCTTCCCTACACCTACTCACCCTACGGTCGGCGTGTCTCGACGTGGGTCGACGTGTTGAGACGTGGGTCGACGTGGGTCGACGTAACGAGACACTTTGATGTGTCGAGACCTGTCGACCGTTGAGACATGTGTCTCAACGGTCGGCGTGTCTCAACGGTCGGCGTGTCTCAACGGTCGGCGTGCCTCAACGGTCGGCTTGTCTCAACGGTCGGCCTGTCTCACCCTACTCACCCTTCCCTACACCTACTCACCCTTCCCTACACCTACTCACCCTTCCCTACACCTACATGTACTCACCCTTCCCACCCTTCCCTACACCTACTCACCCTACCCACCCTACCCACCCTACTCACCCCACTCAACGGCGAGTTGTCTCAACGTGGGTCGGCGTGTCTCAACGTGGGTCGGCGTGTCTCAACGTGGGTCGGCGTGTCTCAACTTGGGTCGGCGTGCCTCAACGTGGGTCGGCGTGTCTCAACGTGGGTCGGCGTGTCTCAACGTGGGTCGGCGTGTCTCAACGTGGGTCGGCGTGTCTCAACGTGGGTCGGCGTGTCTCAACGTGGGTCGGCGTGTCTCAACGTGGGTCGACGTGTCTCAACGTGGGTCGACGTGTCTCAACGAGGGTCGACGTGTCTCAACGAGGGTCGTTGTGTCTCAACGAGGGTCGACGTGTCTCAATGTGGGTCGGCGTGTCTCAACGGTCGGCCTGTCTCAACGTGGGTCGGCGTGT
Source organism: Crossaster papposus (assembly GCA_037893245.1). Classification (NCBI taxonomy): domain Eukaryota; kingdom Metazoa; phylum Echinodermata; class Asteroidea; order Velatida; family Solasteridae; genus Crossaster; species Crossaster papposus. Next base: position 147,874 of record JBAIAA010001258.1, read on the forward strand.
CTCAACGTGGGTCGACGTACCCTTCCCTACACCTACTCACCCTTCCCTACACCTACTCACCCTTCCCTACACCTACTCACCCTACTCGCCCTTCCCTACACCTACTCGCCCTTCCCTACACCTACTCACCCTTCCCTACACCTACTCACCCTTCCCTACACCTACTCACCCTTCCTTACACCTACTCACCCTTCTCTACACCTACTCACCCTACGGTCGGCGTGTCTCGACGTGGGTCGACGTGTTGAGACGTGGGTCGACGTGGGTCGACGTAACGAGACACTTTGATGTGTCGAGACCTGTCGACCGTTGAGACACGTGTCTCAACGGTCGGCGTGTCTCAACGGTCGGCGTGTCTCAACGGTCGGCGTGCCTCAACGGTCGGCGTGTCTCAACGGTCGGCTTGTCTCAACGGTCGGCCTGTCTCACCCTACTCACCTTCCCTACACCTACTCACCCTTCCCTACACCTACTCACCCTTCCCTACACCTACTCACCCTTCCCACCCTTCCCCACACCTACTCACCCTACCCACCCTACTCACCCTACTCACCCCACTCAACGGCGAGTTGTCTCAACGGTGGTCGGCGTGTCTCAACGTGGGTCGGCGTGTCTCAACGTGGGTCGACGTACCCTTTCCTACACCTACTCACCCTTCCCTACACCTACTCACCCTACTCACCCTTCCCTACACCTACTCGCCCTTCCCTACACCTACTCGCCCTTCCCTACACCTACTCGCCCTTCCCTACACCTACTCACCCTTCCCTACACCTACTCACGCTTCCCTACACCTACTCATTCTACTCACCCTTCCTTACACCTACTCACCCTTCCCTACACCTACTCACCCTACGGTCGGCGTGTCTCGACGTGGGTCGACGTGTTGAGACGTGGGTCGACGTGGGTCGACGTAACGAGACACTTTGATGTGTCGAGACCTGTCGACCGTTGAGACACGTGTCTCAACGGTCGGCGTGTCTCAACGGTCGGCGTGTCTCAACGGTCGGCGTGCCTCAACGGTCGGCGTGTCTCAACGGTCGGCTTGTCTCAACGGTCGACCTGTCTCACCCTACTCACCCTTCCCTACACCTACTCACCCTTCCCTACACCTACTCACCCTTCCCTACACCTACATGTACTCACCCTTCCCTACACCTACATGTACTCACCCTTCCCTACACCTACTCACCCTTCCCTACACCTACTCACCCTACGGTCGGCGTGTCTCGACGTGGGTCGACGTGTTGAGACGTGGGTCGACGTGGGTCGACGTAACGAGACACTTTGATGTGTCGAGACCTGTCGACCGTTGAGACACGTGTCTCAACGGTCGGCGTGTCTCAACGGTCGGCGTGTCTCAACGGTCGGCGTGCCTCAACGGTCGGCGTGTCTCAACGGTCGGCTTGTCTCAACGGTCGGCCTGTCTCACCCTACTCACCCTTCCCTACACCTACTCACCCTTCCCTACACCTACTCACCCTTCCCTACACCTACATGTACTCACCCTTCCCACCCTTCCCTACACCTACTCACCCTACCCACCCTACCCACCCTACCCACCCTACTCACCCCACTCAACGGCGAGTTGTCTCAACGTGGGTCGGCGTGTCTCAACGTGGGTCGGCGTGTCTCAACGTGGGTCGGCGTGTCTCAACTTGGGTCGGCGTGCCTCACCGTGGGTCGGCGTGTCTCAACGTGGGTCGGCGTGTCTCAACGTGGGTCGGCGTGTCTCAACGTGGGTCGGCGTGTCTCAACGTGGGTCGGCGTGTCTCAACGTGGGTCGACGTGTCTCAACGTGGGTCGACGTGTCTCAACGAGGGTCGACGTGTCTCAACGAGGGTCGTTGTGTCTCAACGAGGGTCGACGTGTCTCAATGTGGGTCGGCGTGTCTCAACGGTCGGCCTGTCTCAACGTGGGTCGACGTACCCTTCCCTACACCTACTCACACTTCCCTACACCTACTCACCCTTCCCTACACCTACTCACCCTTCCCTACACCTACACCTACTCACCCTTCCCTACACCTACTCACCCTTCCCTACACCTACTCACCCTTCCCTACACCTACTCACCCTACGGTCGGCGTGTCTCGACGTGGGTCGACGTGTTGAGACGTGGGTCGACGTGGGTCGACGTAAAGAGACACTTTGATGTGTCGAGACCTGTCGACCGTTGAGACACGTGTCTCAACAGTCGGCGTGTCTCAACGGTCGGCGTGTCTCAACGGTCGGCGTGTCTCAACGGTCGGCGTGTCTCAACGGTCGGCGTGCCTCAACGGTCGGCGTGTCTCAACGGTCGGCGTGTCTCAACGGTCGGCCTGTCTCACACTACTCACCCTTCCCTACACCTACTCGCCCTTCCCTACACCTACTCACCCTTTCTTACACTTCACCCTTCCCTACACCTACTCACCCTACGGTCGGCGTGTCTCGACGTGGGTCGACGTGTTGAGACGTGGGTCGACGTGGGTCGACGTAACGAGACACTTTGATGTGTCGAGACCTGTCGACCGTTGAGACACGTGTCTCAACGGTCGGCGTGTCTCAACGGTCGGCGTGTCTCAACGGTCGGCGTGCCTCAACGGTCGGCGTGTCTCAACGGTCGGCGTGTCTCAACGGTCGGCCTGTCTCACACTACTCACCCTTCCCTACACCTACTCACCCTTCCCTACACCTACTCACCCTTCCTTACACTTCACCCTTCCCTACACCTACTCACCCTACGGTCGGCGTGTCTCGACGTGGGTCGACGTGTTGAGACGTGGGTCGACGTGGGTCGACGTAACGAGACACTTTGATGTGTCGAGACCTGTCGACCGTTAAGACACATGTCTCAACGGGCGGCGTGTCTCAACGGTCGGCGTGTCTCAACGGTCGGCGTGTCTCAACGGTCGGCGTGTCTCAACGGTCGGCGTGCCTCAACGGTCGGCGTGTCTCAACGGTCGGCCTGTCTCACCCTACTCACCCTTCCCTACACCTACTCACACTTCCCTACACCTACTCACCCTTCCCTACACCTACTCACCCTTCCCTACACCTACTCACCCTTCCCTACACCTACTCACCCTACGGTCGGCGTGTCTCGACGTGGGTCGACGTGTTGAGACGTGAGTCGACGTGGGTCGACGTAACGAGACACTTTGATGTGTCGAGACCTGTCGACCGTTGAGACATGTGTCTCAACGGTCGGCGTGTCTCAACGGTCGGCGTGTCTCAACGGTCAGCGTGCCTCAACGGTCGGCGTGTCTCAACGGTCGGCTTGTCTCAACGGTCGGCCTGTCTCACCCTACTCACCTTCCCTACACCTACTCACCCTTCCCTACACCTACTCACCCTTCCCACCCTTCCCTACACCTACTCACCCTACCCACCCTACCCACCCTACCCACCCTACCCGCCCTACTCACCCCACTCAACGGCGAGTTGTCTCAACGTGGGTCGGCGTGTCTCAACGTGGGTCGGCGTGTCTCAACGTGGGTCGGCGTGTCACAACGTGGGTCGGCGTGTCTCAACGTGGGTCGGCGTGTCTCAACGTGGGTCGGCGTGTCTCAACGTGGGTCGTCGTGTCTCAACGTGGGTCGACGTGTCTCAACGTGGGTCGACGTGTCTCAACGAGGGTCGACGTGTCTCAACGAGGGTCGACGTGTCTCAACGAGGGTCGACGTGTCTCAATATGGGTCGGCGTGTCTCAACGGTCGGCCTGTCTCAACGTGGGTCGACGTGTCTCAACGAGGGTCGATGTGTCTCAACGAGGGTCGACGTGTCTCAACGAGGGTCGACGTGTCTCAACGAGGGTCGACGTGTCTCAACGAGGGTCGACGTGTCTCAACGTGGGTCGACGTGTCTCAACGTGGGTCGACGTGTCTCAACGTGGGTCGACGTGTCAGACGTGGGTCGACGTGTCGAGACGTGGGTCAACATGTCGAGACGTGGGTCGACACGTGTCGCAACGGTCGGCCGACTGTTGAGACACGTGTCTCAACGGTCGGCGAGTCCCGGTGTCGACACGTGTGTCCTTAAGCAAGGCAATTAAACCACTATTGCTTCGTCCTTCGGATGGGACGTAAAGCTGTAGGTCCCATGCGTTGTGTAATGCACGTAAAAGAACCCAGTAACACTCTTCGCTAAGTAAGACTGAGAAGGGGTTCGCCCCGGTGTTCCTGGCAGCGCCTCGGAATAGGCAACTAGATCGATGGCGCTTTACAAATGCATGATCATCATCATCATCATTGGCGTGTCTCAACGGTCGAGTTGTCTCAACGGTCGAATTGTCTCAACGGTCGAGTTGTCTCAACGGTCGAGTTGTCTCAACGGTCGACTTGTCCCGTGTCGAGTTGTTTCAACGGTCGACTTGTCTGACCCCCCGTATAACATACCCTCTGCCTCGGAACACGAGAAGTTAAACGTAACATGTTTTTCAGCAACCGTCGACGAAAGAGTTTGTAAGCGTATGATGTAGATAGAGGGGGATCCAGATAGAGCTGGCTTAAGTAACCAGGGCTGCGTTCCACACTCACGCGAGCAATGCAAAACGATCACCAAACATGAACGAGAATGTGAGCGACCTGTCCAAAACTATCCGCGAACTCATCCCCGAACGCCTGAAATATTAAACACATGCATCAAAAGGAGGTCCAAAAAGACATCGTCTGCGCGAGAACCATGCAAGCTGCGATTTCATTGAACAAAATTCAAAATTCAAAATACAAAATACAAAATTCAAAATAAATAAACATAAAAGGCACATTTTTATTCTACACAATTTTAACACATATTCTAAAAGATATTTATATTCAACAAAAAGATCACTTCGACATTTACTTCATCACCAAACCCAGCTTCCAAATCTACAGTTTGTAAATAGAACATGCGTGAAATTTAAAGACGTCTTTAAACAAAATTCTCCCTCCCAAAATCTTAAAAGTATATTTTTTTAACCCAGAATCTAAAATATCATGCTACAGGGCACACTTAATTTTGGATAAGGCTGAATCGGTCCACAAATAATGCCCATCCTCGACAACTCAAAGTTACACTTTTCTCCATAGACTTTGTGCACAAGACGTCTTTAAAAAAAATTCTCCGTCCCAAAATCTTCAAAGTTTATTTTTTTATTGCAGAATCGGAAAGATCATGCTACAGGGCACACTTAATTTTGGATAAGGCTGAATCGGTCCACTAATAATGTCCATCCTCGACAACTCAAAAATTACACTTTTCTCCGTATACTTTGTGCAAAAAGTTTAAAGACGTCTTTAAAAAAATGTCTCCCTCCCAAAATCTTAAAAGTAGATTTCTTTATTGCAGAATCTAAAAGATCATGCTACAGGGCACACTTAATTTTGGATAAGGCTAAATCGGTCCACTAATAATGTCCATCCTCGACAACTCAAAATTACACTGTCTTTCACTCTGTACGTGATGGACAATGTCAGCAACCATTATCACATGCTACGACTGGGACAATCGACAAAAACTGATCATACATGGGAATGCCTTTTTCCGTTTTTTTCGCAATGGGAAAATGAATAGATACTGGAGTGAAATGCCTGGAGTCTTCCGTGACAACCAATCAGTTCCGATTAAACAAGCAAAGTGCCCTCAGCAGAAAGACGCATCCAGCTGTGGAGTATTCGCATGTCTCTATGCAGAAATGATATGTCTCAACAACCATACAATTAAGGACAATTCGGATGCTTATAGAATATACCTCACGCTTCAAATACTAAAAAGATCTCGTATAATAGATCCTAATTTGCGAAATCTGTTTGAAGCTTACAATACTGAATAAAAATACAACAGTAAATATGTGCATTGCCGTCAATTTTTGTCAACATCCCCAAGCAAAAGAAGTACGACTTCGCCATCTGAACGGCTAGATATTACAGTTTTTCTCAATCGCGTTAGCTGCAACAAAAAGGGTTCATAGTTACATTGTCTTCAAATTATAAAATTTTGCTTTTCAGAAATGTTTCTTATCTTTTCTAGAGTTGCTCGTGCGACAAAACACCTGGAGAATACCAGTAGTGATAAAAAAAACCCAAAGAATGGCCTCTAATCCCTTACATCTGACCCGCGAAACATTAATGCTTTCTAGCAATAAATACCACCGTCCAAAATAATACGCAAAATGCGCTTAAGACCTAGAACAGAATAAAAAACGTTCAAGCGTCAAAGAACTTTAAATAAAAAAAAACCAAACATCTGAACAATCTAATGTTTTCTATTAAGTGTAAGGTTGTTTTTCCAAGCCCTTTATGAAGATTAACATTCAGAACTTGTTGCCATTCCCTGGTGACTTATCGCGAGTACAGTCGGAAACTTTTTAAAACTTTAAACATTTTTTAAAACCCTGGCTTCGGTCCGTAAAGGCTTCATCCTTATTGTCATACTGAACGAAATAGGCAAAAATTCCGTGGAAGTCGGGGTTTGGGAAACGGCCCTAACCAATAATACAGTTTTCAATGTTTAAAAACACTTCTCTCCATCCTTTGTTTTCGTTGTTAAATACATAAACTATACACTACGTTATATATTCAGAGTAATACAATTTTTTACTTGTTAACAACTCTACAAAAATTGACGGAAAAATTGTAGTTTTCAAGACATAACTTTATTCACGGTCCTAGTCACTTTTGACAGAGTTAATGACTTTCACCCGACAGTGCGCAAGTCCATAGATGAAATACGTTTATTATTTTGCAAAAATTGACATTTTCAGTGAAACTTTTTAACCCGGCCCGTTTTTTCTTCATTAAGGCTTTTGGCGTAAACATTATTTTGTGTACGTTAAGAACGTTAATTTCTCTGGAAACAAACACACGGATTCTGGATTTGGCATATATTCAAAAATTGGGCTCAAAGTTACGTGCATGGACACCTAAGTTTAACTTCAAATGGGTCACTTCGTGGACATCCTAAATGTCTTCCCCTGTTTTAATTTGACCTATTTCTGCAAAAACATTCGAAAACCAATGGTTTATTAGACATGGGGTGATTTATTTTAACCGGCTAATATTTCTGACAGCAAAAAATATCCGAATTCCTGACCGTTTTAAAGAAAATAACTATTATTGTGTGGCAAGGTAGATTCCATGTACATGTACTATAGGTAAATTGGTAGAATGGTCGTCTGCTTGTGATAAGTCTAGTTTCGTGCTGTCGAATGCGTGATGTGAACGAATTATTGGTTAACGGTTAACATACAGACGCAAAAGATGAACGACACTTTTCCACTCATTGGGGGACATTAGATTTTTAGTATGTAAAAGGGTGATACTTCCCCTTCGTGACAGTGTTAAAATGAATTATATTGAAATGACTTTCAGGTCCCTATTTTGATGTAAATTGACCGCACTAATCCCCGTGCAATGCTATCCATATCTGAATGTTTTTTATTTGACCAGTACTTCCGGGGTCCTTCCAAAATTACCATGCCCTGTTTTATTCTGAATGTTTAACTTACCATGTTATTACCTTTTTTCCAGTAATAGTACATGACTTTGTATACATGTCATATATGATTCTTTGCCGAAATTTGAATTGTTTTTGAAAGACACGAAGCACATTCAAGGTGTGCATTTTTGAACAAACATGCAGATCTACAATTTCCTGAGTCTCAACCCGAAGTAAAAATAAATTGCATTCTCTATTAATACAAACAATTATTTTGACCGAGACATTGGCCCGACACCCCCCCCCCCCCCCCCCCCCCTTCACATGTTTGAAAAGGGGCTTAGGCCTATGTCTCGTCCACAGTTCTCGTTTCAGTTTCAAGTCCCGCTGATTTCCAATTTTAGTAAAATCAACCTGTCTTATCAATTGTGTCTCTCCCTATTTTTTTTCTTGAGAAGAAAACAGGTGGGGGGGGGGGGGGGGGGGGGGCATGCTCCCCCCCCCCCCCCCCGTAATTCAACCGGATCCGCCCCTGGCATCAGGCAACCGGCAATTATACGCTTGGCCTCAGGAGGCCCAGTCCATCACAGCCATCGCATCCCACACGGGGCGTCCAGCCAGCAGCTTCGACATGAACACCTATCCTATGAATCAAGCGGACGAGTGCCGTCTTTAGAGTTGGGCAACGGCGGGTCAGGGGGACAAAATATAGGAACACCTGAGCCAACTTCTGAGAAATCGTAAGCTGTCGGACTGTGGCCCATTTATTTATGTCGGTTTTCTAGGAGATGGACAGGTGTCGAGTTTGCTTGGCACATCATGAGTCTCTGGGCATTGGGGTCTGTTTCCGCGTCTGTACCTTTACTTTTATATTTTGCAGTTAATAAGGATGTCAGAGAAAAATGTGGGCAAACGAATTTGTAGAATTTGGCTTGTTGCTTCATTCCTCTCAAGCTATACCCAGCAAGATATGGTTTCTGAATGAAAACAAGGTTGAACTTAAAATAGGGAGACTTGCAGTGCCCTTCCAAAACCTGCCACTAGAAATTGTTTGTGTATAAGCCCAATTTGATTAGTTCCTAAATAAACCAAACAGCCTGTGAGGCATTTCTAATCAATCACCATTGGGCCAAATAAAAAAAAAGAGTTGTTGATCGCCTTAGTCGTGTCCAGAAACAGTTCAGATCACATAATGGTATACCAGATTGCTATGCAACGGTCAAGTACGCATCAAACAGATGATGCAATTACATTTTTAGCATAACGTCTGCGTTCAAAAAAATTCTAGTTCATTCAAATTAGTGATCTCAACCTGTTTGGGTTCTCTCGAGAAAACTAGCGATTTTTTTTTAAAAGCTAGGGCAAATTAGTTATAAATTAATACATTAGTTTCATGAGAAATTGTTACTCATTGTTGACTCTTTCAAAGCTCCGAAATGCCATCCGTTAGGTCTTCTGCCAATTGCGCTGATCTACGGAGTTATAACTTGGTTGCCACTGTATTAAGTGGAGCCGGATGGGAATTTCCCCTTCTCTTTTTTCTCTCAAGGTTTTTGTTTGTGGGTTTTCGCCCATCCCGTAAATCAGAATTGGCCTTAAACAATACTGATGTTTTAAAAGTTAAAGTACAGAGTATCTGTGCTTTTTTTTATATATATTTTTTGTTTCGAAAGAATTCGGAAGGAAGATGGTACATGTACTCAAATTATTAATTCAATTTTAAAATCATTTTTTTGAGGGTGCAACACCCCTAAAACCACGGACATACTATCTCTAATGTACAGACTTACCCCATGATAAGGTTTTGTATTCCTGTGATTTATCCTTGTACGTCTGCGAATAATCTGCTTGCCTTTTTGTGTAAAATGTTGTTAATAATAAATAAAAGTCACTTTACAGTAAAACATGTTCATTTAAAACCCGTATTTACATAGGTTTTCCCGGCGATTTTAAACATACATGTAATCAATTTAATACCCGGCTCATTCAATTTCATTTGAAAATAAATGCTCCGTTGCATCAGCATTCAACAGTCATAAAAAGTAATTCCATTTCAGCAGTTAAGCATTCTGTTATATGCCGATTCTTCCATTTAATAATTTGCATATGACTTCTCTTACCTGTTGAGAAATTGACGAGTCTGAGCAACAATGCCGTAGCCTCGTGGTCTGGAGCATTCAATTTGTAATCTGTATAGGTAAAGCTGCAGGTTGTGGGTTCGAGTCCGGCCTGGGACTATGGTGCGTGTGCCCTAGAGCAGGGCACTTCGTCACTCATTGCTTCTCTCCACCCAGGAGGAAATGGGTACCCGTGAGGGCAGAGGTGGTTATTGTGGTTGATTTAGCTGCTTTGCGCCGAAAATGGCAGCATCGAGCTGTATACTCCCAAGGGAGCTGAGATGGTATTTGGAATGTTTCAATGGCCCCAATGACCGGTGAAATCTCAGCGCTTAGAAACACTTGTATTAATGTTATTTATTATTTATTAATTAATATTATTATTATTGGATCATTGCCGCAATCTGATTAATCGTGTTATATAGGAGCTTGCACGGTGTTGTTCTACGTTTTGCAATGCTTTCACACCCTGGCGCTATGAAGTGAACTTTGATACCGCTCGGACTCGCGCTAGTAATACAAGCCATGTGCATGTGCGACTTTTGCTAGTTTCTTTAATTACTTATTGCTTTAACTTCCTGATTTTACAAGGAAGTGTAAAATGATTTCCAATGTAACATGATTGTAAATGTAATGTAAATGAAATGTGCACGAGGTTGGAGAAAGGAATCCTGCCTAGACGTTGTGTATTAAGTTCTATACCCAGCACGATATGTGGCAGAGGGGTATCCCTATACTTTATACGTACTCAACACTATTGTAACCTAACCCATCCCCCCTTGAAACCTAAAACGAATTCCTGAGATTCCGGGAACACAATGGTCAACACAAAAGAGGGGGGGGGGGGGTTTCTCTGCCACATATCGTGCCTCATAGGTTAAGTTCTATTCACAATGTAGCAGCTGTGTATTTCGTTGTTGTAATGTTACATGCGTCTGCAGACCCAAAATAATACTTGTTGAGCATTATTTTCATTTTAATAAATACCTAGGAGAGTTGAAGGCTTCTGATTGGCCGAGACTCGATCACGTGCCGGTCATTATATGTAGTAACATCATGGGTTTTCCAAGGGCCGTTTTCTAAACCCCGGCTTTGGGCTGCACTCTGGCCACATTACAGACGTTTTCCTATAGTTCCGGATCGCAAAAAATATTCAGGCTGTTTTCGGCAAGTCTAATCCTCGAAATTTAAACGAAATAGATTTAGTAGTTTACCTTGAGTGATGGAGAAACTACAGTTTTTGTTTCGATATTTATGCTCTTCTTTATTTGAAAATACATACTGTACGACGTCAAATATATATACCGACATCCCTTTTTCTAGTTGTGGATCAGCCTTAACCAATTCCGGATCGAGTAAAAAACTGCTTCGTACATGAAAAATTATCACGCTAGAACCAACCCGAATCAAGCCTATATTTCTGATAAAGTATTCATTAATTTATATAAATACAGTTTAAAATAAATGTCAAATACTTTAACTTCCAATAAAGTTTTAAAAGAGGACTTGCAAGGAAATGTTTTGAAATGTTTTGTCCGTGTACGTGTGTTGCGCGCGGCAACGAGCCGATAAACTTTGTCCCACCGACGTGGAGGAATAAACTCCATGGTCCATTAGAACACGTCATATGAAATCGCTTGCGCGCGTGCTGTTGATGCATGTAAGCGGGCGATCCGGAACTAGGAAAAAATGAACGTTCAGTCTTTGGCAGATTTGAGACTTAAGTTTTACTTCGACTTATTTTTACTTATGTATCAAGAAGCTTGTATGTTTCTTTTCCAAATGCACTTCATCTAAACAAATAGTATTGGAGACCAAGCCATAACAAGGTAGGTTTTTATTTGAAGCGATCTGGAACTAGAAAAAATCCGGAACTAGGAAAACAACTGTACCACTGCTAAACTACATGAACGAAGCCAAAATACGAAAACGAAGCTGCGTTTGTAAAACGGCCTAGAAGAAGCCGCGAAGTCGCGAAATTCGGAGTATTTTCACCATTTTTCTCGTTAAAAAGGTATTTATTAAAGGTAATAACAGTGCGCGAACCCGGTTATTACTGCGTGGTAATGACCGGGTTGGGGGATGACCGCTGGTAATGGACCTTCGGCTCGATCCATTACCAACGGTCATCCCCCAACCCGGTCATTACCACGCAGTAACAACAGGGTTCTCGCACTGTTATTACCTATGTATTCAGCTTGTATGGTCTTTTATTGCAGTCAATCACGCCTGCAATTCTTCAGGTACTATGAGTGCCGGTGTCGCTGGTTCCCGCTGAGTTGTCGAGGATGGACATTATTAGTGGACCAATTCGGCCTTATCCAAAATTAAGTGTGCCCTGTAGCATGATATTTTAGATTCTGGATTAAATAAATCTACTTTTAAGATTTTGGGAGGAAAAATTTTGTGTAAAAACGTCTTTAAATTTCACGCATGTTCTATTCACAAACTGTAGATTTTGAAGCTGGGTTTGGTAATGAAGTAAATGTCGAAGTGATCTTTTTGTTGAATATAAATATCTTTTAGAATACGTGTTAAAATTGTGTAGAATAAAAATGTGCCTTTTATGTTTATTTATTTTGAATTTCGTTCAATGAAATCGCAAGACTGATTGGGCAGCTTGCGTAGTTCTCGCGCAGACGATGTCTTTTTGGACCTCCTTTTGATGCATGTGTTTTATATTTCAGGAGTTCGAGGATGAGTTCGCGGATGAGTTCGAGGATGGAAATCGCGGATAGCTTTGGACAGGTTGAGAGCGAGATCGAGATTGTCACGCGGTCGTGTCCCTCGGCGCGGCGACCAAAAGAAAGTAAATCCATGCGATAGAACCACCTACAATTGACCAATGAAATCACGACGTTGGTGGATCGTGGAGCCAGACGAGTCACGTGACTATATCCAAAATGGCAGCGGTACCTAGCCCAAGTGCGGGTAAATTTGGTTTTGCACTAGATCAGTGTTTTTTAGTTAAATAGTTCACCGTGTTTTCTCAATTTTTGTACACCATTGATAGCAAAATAGTTGTAGTTGGAATGTCCCTAACGTTTATAATTGTTCAAAAAGAAACGTATTTTTGCTTTGATAAGGTTTTACTAGTACTCTACACCTAGCCCTGGGGTGCGTTCCACTCCAGCGAACGTTGCCAACGTTGGCCAACGTTAGCGTTGTTCGCGTGAGTGGAACGCAATGTGCGCCAATTATGTTGGCCAACGTTAGCGAAAACTGCGAACGACATTCCGAGCTGTTCGCTGTTGGCCAGTGACGTATTTTAATGATGGCGAAGCGGTTAGCAGACGGCAGTGTTCTTTTCACGGTTTTTATTTACGTTTTATACTTTTCGTTATAAACGGTGGATTGTTTTGAGCATTCAGGATCTTTTAAAGAAAAATAATGAGTTGGACAAAAAGCAGCGAACCAAACGATGTCACTTTCACTGGGCGCCGCCATTTTGAAAACGTAGTTTTTAAAATATCGTTCCACTTCAACTAACGCCAACTCAAAACGTTGGCGAACGTTCGCGCAAACAGTTCGCGTAAGTGGAACGCACCCCAGGTTGGACTCCTTGAACTTGAAGTTGAACCGAAGGGGCCCAATTTCTTGGCTCTGCTTACCGTTTGGCGTTAGCGAAAAAATCACTGCTTACTATAGCAGAAAATTCGGTGCTTACGGTCACGTATTTCACGCGTTAGCGAGAAATTTTGGTCTCTGCTGAGCATGCGTACATCCCGTAACTAAGGATTCTGTGCTTACATGGTAAGCACATAATTTTCTGCTAGCGCGGTTAGCGGAAAATGGTGATCGTAAGCGTGGAATTCTGTGGTTAGCAGAGCCAAGAAATTGGGCCCTAGTCTGTTGTAAACATTTTCGTCAACAAATTTAACGATGTACAAGTTGCATGAGATTCAGTCTGTTAAGTCTCATCTCTTTCGATAAAAGCTTAAAGACTTTTTTTTTTACAAAGGCATTCGCGTACGAGTTGTCTCGCGTACGAGTTGTCTCGCGTACGAGTTGTCTCGCGTACGAGTTGTCTCGCGTACGAGTTGTCTCGCGTACGAGTTGCCTCGCGTACGAGTTGCCTCGCGTACGAGTTGCCTCGCGTACGAGTTGCCTCGCGTACGAGTTGCCTCGCGTACGAGTTGCCTCGCGTACGAGTTGCCTCGCGTACGAGTTGCCTCGCGTACGAGTTGCCTCGCGTACGAGTTGTCTCGCGTACGAGTTGTCTCGCGTACGAGTTGTCTCGCGTACGAGTTGTCTCGCGTACGAGTTGTCTCGCGTACGAGTTGTCTCGCGTACGAGTTGTCTCGCGTACGAGTTGTCTCGCGTACGAGTTGTCTCGCGTACGAGTTGTCTCGCGTACGAGTTGTCTCGCGTACGAGTTGTCTCGCGTACGAGTTGTCTCGCGTACGAGTTGTCTCGCGTACGAGTTGTCTCGCGTACGAGTTGTCCTGTATTCTACGTCTATAGCCATGTCACTATTGTCAACCATGAGTGACTGAGGAAACGTTGTGTTTATAGTGTTACGGCAGTTGACGATCTGATTCCCACAATACAACTTACAAAGACTAATTAGTTCGTGATGTACTCCAGTTTGTTTATCTCAAGAAAGGTCAAAACATGTTTTGTTATAGAGGGGCTAAAATGTGGAATGGTTTGCCAGTCTATGTGAGAAACTGGCAGCAATAGTTACTTTTAAAACTGAGTATCTTAAGGCCAAATAAAAGTAAACATGTTAAGCCTCCTGCTTTTTGTTTAAAGGAAGGAGGCCCTTTTTTTTCTTCAAAATGGCAGCCCAACACATTTTGATGCGAGTCATGTCACACCCTATCTTCCAATTTTGAAATCAAAACATGGCTCACCCATGACCCACCATTAAAAAATAATCAAAAAAAATTCGAAAAAGATAACATTTATTGGTTTTTTTTCGAAAATAAAAAATAAAGAACAAAGGAGGCTGCCTCAAAAAAGGAAGTTGGCGGTGACGCTAAACATGTTTGTTTTTTTATTTGGCCTAACTAGTTCGCGCTGGGATTATTTTAACATCACTGAGCAGAGGTGCAGCCTCGCTTATTATTTTTAACGAAACTCTATTCAGGCCGATGGTACCGGGAAGCACACTCGCGCATTTCCGGTCTTGCTCGCTGCTGACACATTTCTAGCCATGCTCGTTGCGTGTTTATATCATCTTTATCCGTTTTTAATCTGGGAAAAACTGTGCATGTATATACGTCTTCCGGCGCGAACTAGTTAAAGGTAGTATACACCATTTGAAGATATCGAAACAAATTACTACCGAATTATTAAGAAATATCTTACTCATCTGAAAGTAAATAATGATTCTAGGCATCCAGCAAAATGATTGCGCTAGATATTCTGTAATTATTCTGAAAAATAGAATTCTATAAAGAAAAATTTGCGCTCGCCGTCCGGTGATCGCGAAAAAACACAAATAACATAAGAATAACTGCTCGACGTCGGTTGAAAACAAAAGCTGTTTTTCGTGCTTTTCTCGGCAACCACGATTGTAAAACTTCGGACAGTCAGTCAAACGATATTTACTATAAAATACAACCCCCCAAATCCACCCATTTGTGATAATTCAAGCAATTACCAATGGTGTATACTACCTTTAAGTGGAAATGGTAATTGTTATTTTATATTTCGCATTAAGAGGGCCAAATTTGGTCTTGGTTAAAAATGTGAATGATTACCAAAGGGTCTATAAGTCAAATTTTTGGTATTTTGGGTATTTGACTTGTCTGGGGATATGTAGCACTTAGTTATTTTGAATCAGTATTTTAACAGGTGTTTCGGAATACATGTTATTTTGTTTGGACATATAGTTCTTGGAAGTAGGACCATTTTGTGTCAACATTAATGTGTGTTGGGATGATACAGTATATGTGGGTTTGGCAAATGTTATGGATTCTACATTTTTATCCTAATCTTTGCAATGCACGTAAATTTTTGTGAGCACACACCTTTTTCCATTCTTGCCTAGCTATGCAAGAGCAAAGATGTGTACTAGCACTCCGAGTGAGAATCACTATGTAAAACATGCAGTCAGTTTTCTCAATCCTACCTTAAGATATTGTGACATTTTGTTTATTAATCGTCATTTGTGTTGTGTCACAGACATTGAAAGAACTCTGCTGAGCTTTGAGAGATTAGACAGAGCATCGCCAGAACTATGGCCAGAACAGAGTAAGTGAGGAATCAATGACAATACTTTAGTAAAACAGAATTGCTGGTATGTTTACAATTACCAACATATTTAATATTCTTGTGCATTAACCCCAACAGGTTAACCAGTTCGCGCCGGGATTATTTTAACATCGCCGAGCCCACGGGCGGGATTATTTTTTACGAAACTCAATCCGAAGCGTGTTCAGGCTGATAGTGCCAGGAAGCACACCCACGCATTTCCGGCCTTGCCCGCTGCTGACAGACATTTCCGAACTTGAACTTGGCGTGTTTATGCGTCATCCGTTTTGTATCTGGGGAAATATTTGCGTTTATATACGTCATCCGGCGCAAACTGGTTAAGTAATAAGGACCATTGATACAAAATACTGTTGTTCAAGTTGTGCAGGTACATGTAAATGTACTGCACAGATCCTAAACTTGGCTTTATTCACAGAGTACAATGTTAGAAAATCAGTGTTCACTTTAAATAGTTCAAATCATGACAGATAGTGTCAATGTCTTATTTGAAGGACGTATCAGCTGAATTCAGGAAGTGTTTGGTAATTGTTGATGGTCTCTGTACTCTAAAGTAATCTCCTTTATCTTTACAGTTCCTGGTGTATCTGATTTTGCTCCTATGAAGAGTGTAAGTACAATGAATAAAAGCTCTTATTTTATCAGACTTTTCACAAGTACATTGTAACATCTCTCAATTCTGCCCAAATCTACCACTTTATAAAGGAATCCAGTGCCACATTCTGGGTTCTTTAAAAATGCAATGTAAAATTGAGTGACTGTTTTCTGAGTGTTATAGGCCGATTCACTGTGCACAAGGGAGCAACTAGTCTTTGTCAACTGTATCCAATATTTGATTGTGCATGTTGCTTATTATTTTAACGCGTTGTGCGTGCCTCCCGCACTAAAGACAATTTAAGACCAGCTCCCTAACTCACACATTTGGTTTTTTGCAAACTCAATCCATCTTTTTCCTTATTTCTTCACAGGCTTTCACAGGGAGCCAATTAGCGATCGTAGAAGGCAGTTGTTTACATACATACATACATGTACTACGATACATACTAGGCCCACACACAATTCATTTGTGAAGCAGCGCTAATTAGATATGCAACGCAGTTTGCAAAGACTAATGTGTGAGTTAGGGAGCTGAACTAATCATATCGTTAGCGGGTGCACTGTTAAGTACAGTCGTCTTTAGAAACATGTGTACCTCCCCATTGCTGCACTGCATGGTTCAGCTGAACACACAAAGGCTTGTTATCTCAGAATGACTGATGATGGATTGGTCTATTGAAATGAAAGAAACATTGAGTCTATTGTTTTTCAAATGATCTTAAAATGGCTGTAAATTTGTAATGTTAAGACTTGGAAATGCTTTGTTGTGTAGTTTTCCCTTTGACTAGTTCGCGTGTATACATGGAATTTTGTTGTTGAAATTCATAGCGGTTGATAGATCAGCGAGCGAGGCTAGAAATATCAGGGTGTGCTACCCACAGATAACAGCCTGAACCCGTCTCGGACCGAGGTTCAAGAAAATAAAAAACGCGCCTGGGCCTAGTCGATGTCAAAATAATCCTGGCGTGAACTGGTTAAAAGTACAGCTTCCGGTTTTTATTGTCAACATTTCAAGCAGTAGTGACCGTTTGTGTACGTGTACAGACATGTTTAGTCAGATCCCCAGTTGAATATTGTCATGTCATTTTTCAGCCACTGGGCAACACACATGATACAGAATCACAACCCTGGGAAGCAGACTTGGAACAGAATGACATAGATATGCTCAACGGTAAGCCATTTTCTTCAATCTAATACATGTAGGGCCTGTTTGTTTCACACAGATCAGAATAGCGATCAGTGATCCGGCTGCTGGTTCCCTCCATTAATTAGGCGGGATTTGATTGTAAACCAACGACCGGATTACACTGATGGCGATCCGGATCCGTGTAAAACAAACGAGTATTGTTCATTATAGAGCCCAGTCTACGCTGTGAGACCCGAAGACGTGATAATCTTCTGTGAAAAGTAAACAATACAGGCCCCCTTTTCATGTATTAAAACATAAGTGATAACTGCATGTAGTGAAACATGACAAGTGGACTTATCTTGTTTTTTTATACGTGTGAAAAGGTATTTAATGTACTTTTCACATCTTGTAATCCAACAAAAGTTGTTCACATGTTGATAGATCCTTGTCGATAAAGCCATGTTTGAAGTGTAAGCTTTTGTTTCACAGGTGCATAACTTGTTGCTGAATACAAATAAATTTCAAGGTGGCTGCTGAATTCAAACGGTCTATAGCAAGTTTTCAGTTTTGATACAAAGTGGTTCATCTAGACAGAATAAAGTCTAAATACATGTAGGTTAGCTGACCAAACAGGCATTGCTTCCCTTGATTGAAACCAGTGCTAATAGGAAGAGAGTATGTACATGTACATAGAAAAGATCTCAGCACAAGGATCAGTGTCTCTGGATTGAGAAAATGCAATGTTGACTTTACAAAACACAAACATAACATCACCTCCCAGGTACATCTTAGTTATTTTGCCAACAAGATAGTGAATTAACATCAGCATTCTTCAGTGAAGTGCTGCAAGATGGTGATTGATTTTGTTTAATTTGTATACAGAGCTAGGAAGCCTGACGACAGCCAACCTCATGGAGAAAGTAAAAGGATTACAGAACTTGGCATACCAATTAGGCTTGGAAGAGTGTAAGTACTTCTATTCTGATATGGTTTGATGTTTGATATTATGTAAGTGGCAGATCTTCATCAGTGAAGTACAGTAGAGTACAGTATATTACTTGCGCGGTTGTTCCTGCTTTGGCATTTCGCCGCGTCACAGCTCACCACCTAGGACGGTTTATGTGGGCAACATTGAGTTGGCATCCTTGTAGCGCAGCTGTGACCAGCCTGGCCATCTGGGTGATTCCAGGATCTCACCATAGAAGCAAATTTTCTGCAGTCTGTGCGCACTCCAGCAGAGCTGTGTAATGCGCCGCTTTTATTGAAGTAGTTTCAGTAACTTTACTTTTATCTAAAAATTAATTATTAGAAACAAACATATTTTGGAGCTGTAAGGATATTTCCTAATCACTTTTAATTATACCCCAAACACAGCGCCCTCTACGTTCAATAATACGGCCTATTATCAACATGTGCTCCAGCACTTTATCATTGGTATTAACCCGATCTCGCCAGGACAACTGACATAGAGCAGCTTTAAAGGAACTGGTGCATTTAAGATTTTGCTAAGTATGCTCTCTGTCTACAGAATGTAGATGAAGGATAGCTAAGCAAATCAGTGATAAGATTAAATTTTCCTGACAGTTTTTTAAGTTGGTGTTACGTTGCTTATTATCTTCCACAGCTCGGGAGATGACGCGGGGCAAGTTTCTCAACATTCTGATCAACGGAACAAAACGAAAGTGACTTTCAATTAATGCGACCTTTAACTCAATAAGAAGTCTTCCTGTAGGGAACCATTTGTGGACATTTAGTAGCCTATCACAGCGTGTGTAATTCCATTTGTTTATCCACATTTGTGCTTAGTATTCGCACAAGAATTCATTTAAAATTTATTTTACTTTTTTAATACTTAATTCATGTGGTGAACAATGTACATTGTACCTTTGAACTAATTAATTTGTGCTGGGCACAATTTAGTACATCATGTTTTGTGTTAGGTATGAAACATCAAAACAGGAATAATCCTAACAATCTCCAGGTTCTGTTAGGATGGTACTGACTGAGTATACAGTACGTTCAGAATCAGTCCAACAGTTTGTGTGTACAGTTTGCCATGATGGCTATGGTTCATAGTACATTACTAGGGAGTTGGGGTTTATAGTAGTTATTCAAAATGTTAACCACACCTGGGACACAAAGAAAAATAGTAACATCCCCTATTTATCTTTTTCCACAAGAAAGTGCTTCCAAAAAACCCAAATGTAACTGATATTGTTAGTATCTAACATGTACAAATATATGCAGCGTTGGACTTTAAGTAAGTTACAGTATCTAATTAAGTCTTTACGTATTTAACTGATACAGCTCAACCATTTCACTCTGTAGTAAGAAAGATTGGAATGATATCCAGAGTTCCTTCTGACAGATATTTTAATTGTGTTAAATAAGTTGACATTTTGCTTGTATGTAACATCACACCATACAATTTAAATCAAGGTCAAGTTGCAAAATAATTGCTTATGGAATTTACACATTTGGATATTGCAGTTTATCTACATGACTTTTACTGTACGGAATTTAAATAAAAACTTGTTTTCACACTACTCTGGACTTACCCGGAGAATCGGTTTCACACTACAAAGTTAACCCCGCAATTCAGCTTTAGTGCGCATCCGGGTAATTTTGTAACCGCATTTATACTAAGCAAACAACAACCCGGGGAATATGCGTTGCTTGACCTCTGCCCTCCAACCAGCTAGACAGAAAAATGGCGCCCGTCATGAAAACAGTAGTGTTTCGCCATTGTTGTGAAAGAAAGAGGAACTCTGCACGTGTATAAAATGACAAGCCGATAGAATAATGTGTTTCCCTACACGTGTACAGACTGGTGCCTTGCATTTAGTGTACGTAAAGCAAACTTATCAAGACAAGTTATCGAACACTACGTATTACAACAAGGGACTACTAAATAAATTACGTCATTGTTTGAATTTCGCAAGGCTGGCTGCGCTGATAAAACTCGTTGAATGGACCTTGGTTGAAGAAAACCTGGTGAGCGCATTCACACGACAAAGTAACCTGGAGAATAATTGTCTCAAGGCCGTCGTTTACCCCGCGATTGGAGAAGTGTGAACACTCCGAATTACCCGGGTCTCTGCATAGTGTGAAACCGGTATAAGTTGGCATTTTGTAATAAACTCCTTGTAAAGTGAATATGTGGTTTTTGTTTTCCAAAATTAATGTCTATATCCCCTGAGGATTTTATTTTTAGTTTAAACACAACCTGATCTCACCAGCTACGGTCAAACAATCTTGTGAAAAGAACAACAGACTGGGAGCACGCGCAGCTACATTATTAGGCTTGAAAAGCCTATCTAAATGTGCTTGGGTTACTCCGAGCTTTAATACATGAAGCCGCGGTCCGAGTATGGCCTATACAAAATAAATGATAAACAGCCTCCTTAAAACACACGTTACCTAATAATATTGGGGGAAGCCTATTCCAGATGTTTAGAGCAACTGGTAGGAAGTGGCTGTCATAATTCTGCAAGGTCTGGGCTTTTGTAACACTGCGGAGGAACAAAGTGCTTAACGACGATTGTTAGGGATGATGACTCGTGCTGGAAAAAGACCTCATAAGTGACTGGCATAAATCCAAGTGCATTTTTAGATATAGATGCAGGCTACGGCACTGACAAAGGGTTGTATACAGCCTCCACACCTACTTGTACAATTGCCATGGACTTCTCTAAGATATGATCAAAGATTTCAAGGTAGGAATCAGGGGCAGAGGGAGCATACTCCATCTTACAGGAGTCTGGAGGTAAAATTAGGTCCAGGTATAATGAAAGAAGAAGACAAATTAGGGTGATGTTGACACTTTTAGGTCGAAAAAATTGTTTGAGTTTTGAGAGATTTACCTTAACCAGTTTGTGCCAGAGGACATAAATACATGCAGTTTTCCCCCAGATTTAAAATGCCGGGTCCCATCGGCCTGAACCCGCCTCGAATCGAGTTGGTTAAGCACATGAACCTTAAGGAATGTCCCAATAACGTCATGTACTTTGATTATATTCGGGTGAGCATACTATACTGTGTATTATATATGGGAGTCACTATGCGTACCTAGATTAGCATAAAACTAATAGTGCACAATTTGAACAATGCTTTAAAACTGTAAAAAGGCATGTCAATGCAAACAAGCAAATTTATCAGTTAGAGTACATTATATTTCTTAAAAATTAGTTTGGAAAAAGCACGGACACTTACTTTAAGGGTGTAGATTCTTTATACGAATTTCACTTTTTCATAAAGCCTGCCATTAAACAACTAATCAGCAAATCATTTATAGGCACTGTAAGGAACTGTTATTCTATCAAATTTCTGATAAGAACTATAACTTAACTTGATAGTGGCCAGGCCTGAATTGTTTTTCACGAACTTGGATTCAAGCCGGCATCTGTGGGTAGCACACCCTGATATTTCCGGCCTCGCTTGCTGTGAGCCGGTAGCCAACATATTCCTGTCCTCATCCGACACAAACTGGTTAATGTCTGTTTTTTTCTTTTAAATTGCTGGTTCAAGGATCGCTACTCGAAAGTTGTAGAAGGAAATCCATGATTTCAATTTGTTGGCATTATATGTAGAGGAGGACTTGGGCTTTCCAAATTACCCAAAATTGACCACCACTTCATATTTTGACTTTGGATCTCCAAATCACATCGTGCTGACAGGTCACATATACATCTACATGTATTTAATTTCATGGGAAAATGTTAAGATTACGGAAAGTAAGAAAATATACAATATAAGGACCACTATACCAACATTTTATTTATAATTGAAATTTCTGAAATAATAACAAATTCTGAAATAATTATGGCACATAATCCTGATATAAAACCATAGGAAAAATAATGTGCATACATCCCGAGTATACTGTCAATATCAAAACTAGAAACCACAGTGACCTTAGAAATAGCTAGACAAAATATGCATTCAAAATGCAATATTTTAATACCTGGTGGAAACAAATCTGTCCTTGTTTCTTAATGAGACATAGGAAAAATAAAATAGCTTACACCCAGTTTACACAGGAATTTCAGAGTTATGCTCAACAAAATGGGTAAATTAAGTCCGACGTCTGAAACTATTAGGAGTAAATAGGTGTCCTACATGTAGTTTAACTGACTCGGGTGTGACTTACCCCAAGGAGCTTTTAATTGTGATTGAGAGCACAAAGAAAGAATTTGCGTGTCTCAAAGTCTCGATAAAATAACATGAACAATAATTCAAAATCTAGTTTTGTTACTATATATACATACATGTCTGGTTCTGTACATCTTTAATACACTCAAGAATTACCAACATCTAATGTAAATGTCACATATTTCAATAATATACAATCCTGAGAAAATTCCCTGATTGTTCCTTTTCACAGATTTTCGAAGATTGCAAACTTTCTGATACTTTACATTCAGAATATACACCATTTTGATATTTAAAAGAGGCATTCACACAAAACTATTAGAAGTACATGTACTTTTTAAATTCTGATACAATATATGTGACCCGCTCTGCAAAACTGATTGTCGCAAAATGCATTTTTACGTAAAGGCTGTTTGTTGTCTCGTAGGTGATTTGTCTTTTAAAAAATAAAGTTTTTGTTTTCTCCCACACCTATATTTTCGGATCTGATCGATTGAAAAGATTGTTTTGATCCGCTGCGGTCGCTTCGGCCGGCACCCAACAGCCGGCTCAGAACTGGTACGCCCCAGGGGAATCCGACTGTCTAATTAAAACATAGCATTGCGACGTCCGCAACCGGGGCGCTGACGCAATGTGATTTCTGCCCAGTGCTCTGAATGTGAAGAAATTCAGAAAAGCGCGGGTAAACGGCGGGAGTAACTATATATGACTTGATTTTTGTTATTTTGTTATTCTTTAATATGTATACTTTAACCCTCAGTTAGGTTAAACAAAATCAACTTTTTTGATGGGAAAGTACAAAAATCAAGCATTTATTGAGGCAAACTGTGTCATAAAAGTGGTAATTTATCTCCCAAATACATCGAATTTCGGTTTTGGTACAAAATGAAAGCTGAAGATTTG
Source organism: Crossaster papposus (assembly GCA_037893245.1). Classification (NCBI taxonomy): domain Eukaryota; kingdom Metazoa; phylum Echinodermata; class Asteroidea; order Velatida; family Solasteridae; genus Crossaster; species Crossaster papposus. The sequence goes on from JBAIAA010001258.1 coordinate 171,387, forward strand.
TACTAAATGGAAATAACAATATCTCACCTAAATAAAAAACACTGATGTCTGGTTTTGTGGGAGCAGGTGACATATATCAAATGAAAGCTTATTTCCTGCTTTTTCTGACCAACTGTAAAATTGAAAAAAACATTCTTAAAAGGTAGTATACACCATTTGCAGATATCAAAAATATTTACTACAGAATTATCAAGAAATATCTTACTCATTTGAAAGTAAATAATGATTCTAGGCATCCAGCAAAATGATTGCGCTAGATATCCTGTACTTATTCCGAAAAGTCAAAGCCGGACGGCGATCGCGAAAAAACAAATATAACATAAGAATAACTGCTCGACGCCGGTTAAAAACAAACGCTGTTTTTTGTGTTTTTCTCGGCATCCATGATTGTAAAACTTCGGACAGGTCAGTTAAACGATATTTACTATAAAAATACAACCCCCCAAATCTACTTATTCATGATAATTCAAGCAATTACCAATGGTGTATACTACCTTTAACACACCGGACTCATTTTTGCAGAGTGGGTCACATTTGGAATCGCAGGTCAGAGGTTTTAAACATGACCATCAACCTTGCTGTGACTGATTTTGCTCTAGTGATTACCCACAACCTCTGTGACCAGGCGCGCGCTCCTCCTACGATTTTCGCACGATTCTAACATTTTTTTATCGCAGCTAGGTCGTAACCTGTTCGCAGGACCAATCTGACTAAGCCTTTGAAGTACCATATTTACCTATACCATTTGTGCTGGGCAAGTAGTAATTTTTTCCACTTACGAGTAAACCACTCACGAGTAATTGAGTACTCGTTAGTAGTTATCGCAATTTTCACAAGTGGATAATGACAGTCACTCGTGTTTATCACCATGTGTTTTCATTCAAAAGCATAACGGTAATTTCTCGGCGAACTTGGCAGCACTTTAGTTTAAATTCCAATTAAGAATGTTTTTCTTCCTCCATGGTAAAATTTAAAATCTAAAAAGATTGTTATATCATAAAACCATTGTAATTGTCATAATAAGTTTATATTCCCACCGTCTGAAACGTTCGCCTGTACTCGTCAACAATCAATGCTCGCGAGTAATTATTGCTACTCGGGCTTGCACGAGTACTCGATTAGTTAAAAAATGCGAGTAGTTTAACGAGTAGTAAAAACTAATCACGAGTAATAATATAATCGAGTTACTCGCCCAGCACTATCACACATACTCAAAAATATCCTTATCTGCACAATTCATGCGCATGCATATTAATCTCTTCTTGGACATTCAGATTGATTGATTAGTTTACGGTTTATGAATGCTATATTAACATGACCACTCTGGCTGAAAACACTTAGACAATTTTCAGGAAGACAATGGAGATGACAGAACCCAGAGCCAATCCAGCGCCAAGGAATAAAGACATCATGATACCAGCAGTCTCACTGTGTTGGACATCTACAAACCTACATGTACAAAAAGAAAGAAATAAGAAAGAACACTGAGTATACAGTACTGGGAAGCTTTTCAGGTTAGGACAACACTGGGTATACAGTACTGGGAAGCCTTCCATGTTGGGACAACACTGAGCATACAGTACTGGGAAGATTTCCATGTTAGGACCACACTGAATATACAGTACTGGGAAGCCTTCCATGTTGGAACAACACTGAGTATACAGTACTGGGAAGCCTTCCATGTTGGAACAACACTGAGTATACAGTACTGGGAAGATTTCCATGTTGAGACAACATTGAGTATACAGTACTGGGAAGATTTCCATGTTAAGACAACACAGAGTATACAGTACTGGGAAGATTTTCATGTTGGGACAACACCGAGTATACAGTACTGGGAAGCCTTCCATGTTGGGACAACACTGAGTATACAGTACTGGGAAGCCTTCCATGTTGGGACAACACTGAGTATACAGTACTGGGAAGCCTTTCATGTTGTGACAACACTGAGTATACAGTACTGGAAAGCCTTCCATGTTGAGACAACACTGAGTATACAGTACTGGGAAAGTTTTCCATGTTGAGACAACACTGAGTATACAGTACTGGGAAGATTCCCATGTTGAGACAATAATGAGTATACAGTACTGGGAAGCCTTCCATGTTAAGACAACACTGAGTATACAGTACTGGAAAGCCTTCCATGTTGAGACAACACTGAGTATACAGTATTGGCCAGCCTTCCATGTTGAGACAACACTGTGTATACAGTACTGGGAAGCTTTCCATGTTGGGACAACACTGAGTATACAGTACTGGGAAGCCTTCCATGTTGGGACAACACTGAGTATACAGTACTGGAAAGCCTTCCATGTTGGGACAACACTGAGTATACAGTATTGGGAAGATTTCCATGTTGAGACAACACTGGGTATACAGTATTGGGAAGATTTCCATGTTGAGACAACACCGAGTATACAGTACTGGGAAGATTTCCATGTTGTGACAACACTGAGTATACAGTACTGGGAAGCCGTCCATGTTGGGACAACACTGAGTATACAGTACTGGGAAGATTTCCATGTTGAGACAACACTGAGTATACAGTACTGGGAAGCCTTCCATGTTGCGACAACACTGAATATACAGTATTAGGAAGCTTTCCATGTTGAGACAACACTGAGTATACAGTACTGGGAAGCCTTCCATGTTGGGACAACACTGAGTATACAGTACTGGGAAGCCTTCCATGTTGGGACAACACTGAGTATACAGTACTGGGAAGCCTTTCATGTTGTGACAACACTGAGTATACAGTACTGGAAAGCCTTCCATGTTGAGACAACACTGAGTATACAGTACTGGGAAGATTTCCATGTTGAGAAAACACTGAGTATACAGTACGGGGAAAGTTTTCCATGTTGAGACAACACTGAGTATACAGTACTGGGAAGATTTCCATGTTGAGACAATAATGAGTATACAGTACTGGGGAAGCCTTCCATGTTGGGACAACACTGAGTATACAGTATTGGGAAGATTTCCATGTTGAGACAACACTGGGTATACAGTATTGGGAAGATTTCCATGTTGAGACAACACCGAGTATACAGAACTGGGAAGATTTCCATGTTGAGACAACACCGAGTATACAGTACTGGGAAGTTTTCCATGTTGAGACAACACTGAGTATACAGTACTGGGAAGATTTCCATGTTGAGACAATAATGAGTATACAGTACTGGGAAGCCTTCCATGTTGGGACAACACTGAGTATACAGTACTGGGAAGCCTTCCATGTTGGGACAACACTGAGTATACAGTACTGGGAAGCCTTTCATGTTGTGACAACACTGAGTATACAGTACTGGAAAGCCTTCCATGTTGAGACAACACTGAGTATACAGTACTGGGAAAGTTTTCCATGTTGAGACAACACTGAGTATACAGTACTGGGAAGATTTCCATGTTGAGACAATAATGAGTATACAGTACTGGGAAGCCTTTCATGTTAAGACAACACTGAGTATACAGTACTGGAAAGCCTTCCATGTTGAGACAACACTGAGTATACAGTATTGGCCAGCCTTCCATGTTGAGACAACACAGTACTGGGAAGCTTTCCATGTTGGGACAACACTGAGTATACAGTACTGGGAAGCCTTCCATGTTGAGACAACACTGAGTATCCAGTACTGGGAAGATTTTCATGTTAAGACAATAATGAGTATACAGTACTGGGAAGCCTTCCATGTTAAGACAACACTGAGTATACAGTACTGGAAAGCCTTCCATGTTGGGACAACACTGATTATACAGTATTGGGAAGATTTCCATGTTGAGATAACACTGAGTATACAGTACGGGGAAAGTTTTCCATGTTGAGACAACACTGAGTATACAGTACTGGGAAGATTTCCATGTTGAGACAATAATGAGTATACAGTACTGGGAAGCCTTCCATGTTGGGACAACACTGAGTATACAGTATTGGGAAGATTTCCATGTTGAGACAACACTGGGTATACAGTATTGGGAAGATTTCCATGTTGAGACAACACCGAGTATACAGAAGTGGGAAGATTTCCATGTTGAGACAACACCGAGTATACAGTACTGGGAAGTTTTCCATGTTGAGACAACACCGAGTATACAGTACTGGGAAGTTTTCCATGTTGAGACAACACTGAGTATACAGTACTGGGAAGATTTCCATGTTGAGACAACACTGGGTATACAGTATTGGGAAGATTTCCATGTTGAGACAACACCGAGTATACAGTACTGGGAAGATTTCCATGTTGAGACAACACTGAGTATACAGTACTGGGAAGCCGTCCATGTTGGGACAACACTGAGTATACAGTACTGGGAAGATTTCCATGTTGAGACAACACTGAGTATACAGTACTGGGAAGCCTTCCATGTTGCGACAACACTGAATATACAGTATTAGGAAGCTTTCCATGTTGAGACAACACTGAGTATACAGTACTGGGAAGCCTTCCATGTTGGGACAACACTGAGTATACAGTACTGGGAAGCCTTCCATGTTGGGACAACACTGAGTATACAGTACTGGGAAGCCTTTCATGTTGTGACAACACTGAGTATACAGTACTGGAAAGCCTTCCATGTTGAGACAACACTGAGTATACAGTACTGGGAAGATTTCCATGTTGAGAAAACACTGAGTATACAGTACGGGGAAAGTTTTCCATGTTGAGACAACACTGAGTATACAGTACTGGGAAGATTTCCATGTTGAGACAATAATGAGTATACAGTACTGGGGAAGCCTTCCATGTTGGGACAACACTGAGTATACAGTATTGGGAAGATTTCCATGTTGAGACAACACTGGGTATACAGTATTGGGAAGATTTCCATGTTGAGACAACACCGAGTATACAGAACTGGGAAGATTTCCATGTTGAGACAACACCGAGTATACAGTACTGGGAAGTTTTCCATGTTGAGACAACACTGAGTATACAGTACTGGGAAGATTTCCATGTTGAGACAATAATGAGTATACAGTACTGGGAAGCCTTCCATGTTGGGACAACACTGAGTATACAGTACTGGGAAGCCTTCCATGTTGGGACAACACTGAGTATACAGTACTGGGAAGCCTTTCATGTTGTGACAACACTGAGTATACAGTACTGGAAAGCCTTCCATGTTGAGACAACACTGAGTATACAGTACTGGGAAAGTTTTCCATGTTGAGACAACACTGAGTATACAGTACTGGGAAGATTTCCATGTTGAGACAATAATGAGTATACAGTACTGGGAAGCCTTTCATGTTAAGACAACACTGAGTATACAGTACTGGAAAGCCTTCCATGTTGAGACAACACTGAGTATACAGTATTGGCCAGCCTTCCATGTTGAGACAACACAGTACTGGGAAGCTTTCCATGTTGGGACAACACTGAGTATACAGTACTGGGAAGCCTTCCATGTTGAGACAACACTGAGTATCCAGTACTGGGAAGATTTTCATGTTAAGACAATAATGAGTATACAGTACTGGGAAGCCTTCCATGTTAAGACAACACTGAGTATACAGTACTGGAAAGCCTTCCATGTTGGGACAACACTGAGTATACAGTATTGGGAAGATTTTCCATGTTGAGATAACACTGAGTATACAGTACGGGGAAAGTTTTCCATGTTGAGACAACACTGAGTATACAGTACTGGGAAGATTTCCATGTTGAGACAATAATGAGTATACAGTACTGGGAAGCCTTCCATGTTGGGACAACACTGAGTATACAGTATTGGGAAGATTTCCATGTTGAGACAACACTGGGTATACAGTATTGGGAAGATTTCCATGTTGAGACAACACCGAGTATACAGAAGTGGGAAGATTTCCATGTTGAGACAACACCGAGTATACAGTACTGGGAAGTTTTCCATGTTGAGACAACACTGAGTATACAGTACTGGGAAGATTTCCATGTTGAGACAATAATGAGTATACAGTACTGGGAAGCCTTCCATGTTGGGACAACACTGAGTATACAGTATTGTGAAGATTTCCATGTTGAGACAACACTGGGTATACAGTACTGGGAAGCTTTCCATGTTAAGACAACACTGAGTATACAGTACTGGGAAGCCTTCCATGTTGGGACAACACTGAGTATACAGTATTGGGAAGATTTCCATGTTGAGACAACACTGAGTATACAGTACTGGGAAGATTTCCATGTTGAGACAACACTGAGTATACAGTACTGGGAAGCCTTCCATGTTGCGACAACACTGAATATACAGTATTAGGAAGCTTTCCATGTTGAGACAACACTGAGTATACAGTACTGGGAAGCCTTCCATGTTGGGACAAAACTGAGCATACAGTACTGGGAAGCCTTCCATGTTGGGACAACACTGAGCATACAGTACTGAGAAGATTTCCATGTTGCGACAACACTGAGTATACAGTACTGGAAAGCCTTCCATGTTGAGACAACACTGAGTATACAGTACTGGGAAAGTTTTCCATGTTGAGACAACACTGAGTATACAGTACTGGAAAGCCTTCCATGTTGAGACAACACTGAGTATACAGTATTGGCCAGCCTTCCATGTTGAGACAACACTGTGTATACAGTACTGGGAAGCTTTCCATGTTGGGACAACACTGAGTATACAGTACTGGGAAGCCTTCCATGTTGAGACAACACTGAGTATCCAGTACTGGGAAGATTTTCATGTTAAGACAATAATGAGTATACAGTACTGGGAAGCCTTCCATATTAGGACAACACTGAGTATACAGTACTGGAAAGCCTTCCATGTTGGGACAACACTGAGTATACAGTATTGGGAAGATTTCCATGTTGAGATAACACTGAGTATACAGTACGGGGAAAGTTTTCCATGTTGAGACAACACTGAGTATACAGTACTGGGAAGATTTCCATGTTGAGACAATAATGAGTATACAGTACTGGGAAGCCTTCCATGTTGGGACAACACTGAGTATACAGTATTGGGAAGATTTCCATGTTGAGACAACACTGGGTATACAGTATTGGGAAGATTTCCATGTTGAGACAACACCGAGTATACAGAACTGGGAAGATTTCCATGTTGAGACAACACCGAGTATACAGTACTGGGAAGTTTTCCATGTTGAGACAACACTGAGTATACAGTACTGGGAAGATTTCCATGTTGAGACAATAATGAGTATACAGTACTGGGAAGCCTTCCATGTTGGGACAACACCGAGTATACAGTATTGTGAAGATTTCCATGTTGAGACAACACTGGGTATACAGTACTGGGAAGCTTTCCATGTTGAGACAACACCGAGTATACAGAACTGGGAAGATTTCCATGTTGAGACAACACTGTGTATACAGTATTAGGAAGCCTTCCATGTTGAGACAACACTGAGTATACAGTACTGGGAAGCCTTCCATGTTAAGACAACACTGAGTATACAGTACTGGGAAGCCTTCCATGTTGGGACAACACTGAGTATACAGTATTGGGAAGATTTCCATGTTGAGACAACACTGAGTATACAGTACTGGGAAGATTTCCATGTTAAGACAACACTGAGTATACAGTACTGGGAAGCCTTCCATGTTGCGACAACACTGAATATACAGTATTAGGAAGCTTTCCATGTTGAGACAACACTGAGTATACAGTACTGGGAAGCCTTCCATGTTGGGACAACACTGAGCATACAGTACTGGGAAGCCTTCCATGTTGGGACAACACTGAGCATACAGTACTGAGAAGATTTCCATGTTGCGACAACACTGAGTATACAGTACTGGGAAGCTTTCCATGTTGAGACAACACTGAGTATACAGTACTGGGAAGCCTTCCTTGTTGGGACAACACTTAGTATACAGTACTGGGAAGATTTCCGAGTTGAGACAACACTGAGTATACAGTATTGGGAAGCTTTCCATGTTGAGACAACACTGTGTATACAGTACTGGAAAGCTTTCCATGTTGAGACAACACTGAGTATACAGTACTGGGAAGCCTTCCATGTTAAGACAACACTGAGTATACAGTACTGGGAAGCCTTCCATGTCGGGACAACACTGAGTATACAGTATTGGGAAGATTTCCATGTTGAGACAACACTGGGTATACAGTACTGGGAAGCTTTCCATGTTGAGACAACAGTGAGTATACAGTACTGGGAAGCTTTCCATGTTGGGACTACATTGAGCATACAGTACTAGGAAGCCTTCCATGTTGGGACAACACTGAGTATACAGTATTAGGAAGCCTTCCATGTTGAGACAACACTGAGTATACAGTACTGGGAAGCCTTCCATGTTAAGACAACACTGAGTATACAGTACTGGGAAGCCTTCCATGTTGGGACAACACTGAGTATACAGTATTGGGAAGCCTTCCATGTTGGGACAACACTGAGCATACAGTACTGGGAAGCCTTCCATGTTGGGACAACACTGAGCATACAGTACAGAGAAGATTTCCATGTTGAGACAACACTGAGTATAAAGTACTGGGAAGCCTTTCATGTTGAGACAACACTGTGTTTACAGTACTGGAAAGCTTTCCATGCTGAGACAACACTGTGTATACAGTACTAGGAAGCCTTCCATGTTGAGACAACACTGAGTATACAGTACTGGGAAAGTTTTCCATGTTGAGACAACACCGAGTATACAGTACTGCGAAGATTTCCATGTTGAGACAACACTGAGTATACAGTACTGGGAAGCCTTCTATGTTTAGACAACACTGAGCATACAGTACTGAAAAGCCTTCCATGTTGGGACAACACTGAGTATACAGTATTGGGAAGCTTTCAATGTTGAGACAACACTGAGTATACAGTACTGGCCAGCCTTCCATGTTGAGACAACACTGTGTATACAGTAGTGGAAAGCTTTCCATGTTGGGACAACACTGAGTATACAGTACTGGAAAGCCTTCCATGTTGAGACAACACTGAGTATACAGTACTAGGAAAGTTTTCGATGTTGAGACAACACTGAGTATACAGTACTGGGAACCTTTCCATGTTGAGACAATATTGAGTATACAGTACTGGGAAGATTTCTATGTTTAGACAACACTGAGCATACAGTACTGAAAAGCCTTCCATGTTGAGACAACACTGAGTATACAGTATTGGAAAGCTTTCCATGTTGAGACAACACTGAGTATACAGTACTGGCCAGCCTTTCATGTTGAGACAACACTGTGTATACAGTCCTGGGAAACTTTCCATGTTGGGACAACACTGAGTATACAGTACTGGGAAGCCTTCCATGTTGAGACAACACTGAGTATACAGTATTGGGAAGATTTCCATGTTGAGACAACACCGAGTATACAGTACTGGGAAGATTTCCATGTTAAGACAACACTGAGTATACAGTACTGGGAAGCCTTCCATGTTGCGACAACACTGAATATACAGTATTAGGAAGCTTTCCATGTTGAGACAACACTGAGTATACAGTACTGGGAAGCCTTCCATGTTGGGACAACACTGAGCATACAGTACTGGGAAGCCTTCCATGTTGGGACAACACTGAGCATACAGTACTGAGAAGATTTCCATGTTGCGACAACACTGAGTATACAGTACTGGGAAGCCTTCCTTGTTGGGACAACACTTAGTATACAGTACTGGGAAGATTTCCGAGTTGAGACAACACTGAGTATACAGTATTGGGAAGCTTTCCATGTTGAGACAACACTGTGTATACAGTACTGGAAAGCTTTCCATGTTGAGACAACACTGAGTATACAGTACTGGGAAGCCTTCCATGTTAAGACAACACTGAGTATACAGTACTGGGAAGCCTTCCATGTCGGGACAACACTGAGTATACAGTATTGGGAAGATTTCCATGTTGAGACAACACTGGGTATACAGTACTGGGAAGCTTTCCATGTTGAGACAACAGTGAGTATACAGTACTGGGAAGCTTTCCATGTTGGGACTACATTGAGCATACAGTACTAGGAAGCCTTCCATGTTGGGACAACACTGAGTATACAGTATTAGGAAGCCTTCCATGTTGAGACAACACTGAGTATACAGTACTGGGAAGCCTTCCATGTTAAGACAACACTGAGTATACAGTACTGGGAAGCCTTCCATGTTGGGACAACACTGAGTATACAGTATTGGGAAGCCTTCCATGTTGGGACAACACTGAGCATACAGTACTGGGAAGCCTTCCATGTTGGGACAACACTGAGCATACAGTACAGAGAAGATTTCCATGTTGAGACAACACTGAGTATAAAGTACTGGGAAGCCTTTCATGTTGAGACAACACTGTGTTTACAGTACTGGAAAGCTTTCCATGCTGAGACAACACTGTGTATACAGTACTAGGAAGCCTTCCATGTTGAGACAACACTGAGTATACAGTACTGGGAAAGTTTTCCATGTTGAGACAACACCGAGTATACAGTACTGCGAAGATTTCCATGTTGAGACAACACTGAGTATACAGTACTGGGAAGCCTTCCATGTTGCGACAACACTGAATATACAGTATTAGGAAGCTTTCCATGTTGAGACAACACTGAGTATACAGTACTGGGAAGCCTTCCATGTTGGGACAACACTGAGCATACAGTACTGGGAAGATTTCCATGTTGAGACAACACTGAGTATACAGTACTGGGAAGCTTTCCATGTTGAGACAATATTGAGTATAGAGTACTGGGAAGATTTCTATGTTTAGACAACACTGAGCATACAGTACTGAAAAGCCTTCCATGTTGGGACAACACTGAGTATACAGTATTGGGAAGCTTTCAATGTTGAGACAACACTGAGTATACAGTACTGGCCAGCCTTCCATGTTGAGACAACACTGTGTATACAGTAGTGGAAAGCTTTCCATGTTGGGACAACACTGAGTATACAGTACTGGAAAGCCTTCCATGTTGAGACAACACTGAGTATACAGTACTGGGAAAGTTTTCGATGTTGAGACAACACTGAGTATACAGTACTGGGAACCTTTCCATGTTGAGACAATATTGAGTATACAGTACTGGGAAGATTTCTATGTTTAGACAACACTGAGCATACAGTACTGAAAAGCCTTCCATGTTGAGACAACACTGAGTATACAGTATTGGAAAGCTTTCCATGTTGAGACAACACTGAGTATACAGTACTGGCCAGCCTTTCATGTTGAGACAACACTGTGTATACAGTCCTGGGAAACTTTCCATGTTGGGACAACACTGAGTATACAGTACTGGGAAGCCTTCCATGTTGAGACAACACTGAGTATACAGTACTGGGAAAGTTTTCCATGTTGAGACAACACCGAGTATACAGTACTGGGAAGATTTCCATGTTGAGACAATAATGAGTATACAGTACTGGGAAGCCTTCCATGTTAAGACAACACTGAGTATACAGTACTGGAAAGCCTTCCATGTTGGGACAACACTGAGTATACAGTACTGGGAAGCCTTCTATGTTGGGACAACACTGAGTATACAGTATTAGGAAGCTTTCCATGTCGGGACAACACTGAGTATACAGTATTGGGAAGCTTTCTATGTTGAGACAACACTGAGTATACAGAACTGGGAAGATTTCCATGTTGAGACAACACTGAGTATATAGTACTGGGAAGTCTTCCATGTTGAGACAACACTGTGTATACAGTACTGGAAAGCTTTCCATGCTGAGACAACACTGTGTATACAGTACTAGGAAGCCTTCCATGTTGAGACAACACTGAGTATACAGTACTGGGAAGATTTCCATGTTGAGACAATACTGAGTACCGGTATACAGTACTGGGAAGATTTCCATGTTGAGACAACACTGAGTACACAGTACTGGGAAGCCTTCCATGTTGCGACAACACTGAGTATACAGTACTGGGAAGATTTCCATGTTGGGACAACACTGAGTATACAGTACTGGGAAGCCTTCCATGTTGAGACAACACTGAGTATACAGTACTGGGAAGATTTCAATGTTGCACAACACTGAGTACCGGATATACAGTACTGAGAAGCCTTCCATGTTGCGACAACACTGAGTATACAGTACTGGGAAGCTTTCCATGTCGAGACAACACTGAGTATACAGTACTGGAAAGATTTCTATGTTTAGACAACACTGAGCATACAGTACTGGAAGCTTTCCATGTTGGGACAACATTGAGCATACAGTACTGGGAAGCTTTCCATGTTAAGACAACACTGAGTATACAGTACTGGGAAGCCTTCCATGTTGGGACAACACTGAGCATACAGTACTGGGAAGCCTTCCATGTTGGGACAACACTGAGCATACAGTACTGGGAAGATTTCCATGTTGAGACAACACTGAGTATACAGTACTGGGAAGCTTTCCATGTTGAGACAATATTGAGTATAGAGTACTGGGAAGATTTCTATGTTTAGACAACACTGAGCATACAGTACTGAAAAGCCTTCCATGTTGGGACAACACTGAGTATACAGTACTGGCCAGCCTTCCATGTTGAGACAACACTGTGTATACAGTAGTGGAAAGCTTTCCATGTTGGGACAACACTGAGTATACAGTACTGGAAAGCCTTCCATGTTGAGACAACACTGAGTATACAGTACTGGGAAAGTTTTCGATGTTGAGACAACACTGAGTATACAGTACTGGGAAGATTTCAATGTTGCACAACACTGAGTACCGGATATACAGTACTGAGAAGCCTTCCATGTTGCGACAACACTGAGTATACAGTACTGGGAAGCTTTCCATGTTGAGACAACACTGAGTATACAGTACTGGAAAGATTTCTATGTTTAGACAACACTGAGCATACAGTACTGGAAGCTTTCCATGTTGGGACAACATTGAGCATACAGTACTGGGAAGCTTTCCATGTTAAGACAACACTGAGTATACAGTACTGGGAAGCCTTCCATGTTGGGACAACACTGAGCATACAGTACTGGGAAGCCTTCCATGTTGGGACAACACTGAGCATACAGTACTGGGAAGATTTCCATGTTGAGACAACACTGAGTATACAGTACTGGGAAGCTTTCCATGTTGAGACAATATTGAGTATACAGTACTGGGAAAGTTTTCGATGTTGAGACAACACTGAGTATACAGTACTGGGAACCTTTCCATGTTGAGACAATATTGAGTATACAGTACTGGGAAGATTTCTATGTTTAGACAACACTGAGCATACAGTACTGAAAAGCCTTCCATGTTGAGACAACACTGAGTATACAGTATTGGAAAGCTTTCCATGTTGAGACAACACTGAGTATACAGTACTGGCCAGCCTTTCATGTTGAGACAACACTGTGTATACAGTACTGGAAAACTTTCCATGTTGGGACAACACTGAGTATACAGTACTGGGAAGCCTTCCATGTTGAGACAACACTGAGTATACAGTACTGGGAAAGTTTTCCATGTTGAGACAACACCGAGTATACAGTACTGGGAAGATTTCCATGTTGAGACAATAATGAGTATACAGTACTGGGAAGCCTTCCATGTCGGGACAACACTGAGTATACAGTATTGGGAAGCTTTCTATGTTGAGACAACACTGAGTATACAGAACTGGGAAGATTTCCATGTTGAGACAACACTGAGTATATAGTACTGGGAAGTCTTCCATGTTGAGACAACACTGTGTATACAGTACTGGAAAGCTTTCCATGCTGAGACAACACTGAGTATACAGTACTAGGAACCCTTCCATGTTGAGACAACACTGAGTATACAGTACTGGGAAGATTTCCATGTTGAGACAATACTGAGTACCGGTATACAGTACTGGGAAGATTTCCATGTTGAGACAACACTGAGTACACAGTACTGGGAAGCCTTCCATGTTGCGACAACACTGAGTATACAGTACTGGGAAGACTTCCATGTTTAGACAACACTGAGTATACAGTACTGGGAAGCTTTCCATGCTGAGACAACACTGAGTATACAGTACTGGAAAGATTTGTATGTTTAGACAACACTGAGCATACAGTACTGGAAGCTTTCCATGTTGGGACAACATTGAGCATACAGTACTGGGAAGCTTTCCATGTTAAGACAACACTGAGTATACAGTACTGGGAAGTCGTCCATGTTGGGACAACACTGGGTATACAATATTGGGAAGCCTTCCATGTTGAGACAACACTGAGTATATAGTACTGGGAAGCCTTCTATGTTGGGACAACACTGAGTATACAGTACTGGGAAGCTTTCCATGTTGAGACAACACTGAGTATACAGTATTTGGAAGATTTCCATGTTGAGACAACACTGAGTATACAGTATTTGGAAGATTTCCATGTTGAGACAACACTGAGTATACAGTACTGGGAAGCCTTCTATGTTGGGACAACACTGAGTATACAGTACTGGGAAGCTTTCCATGTTGAGACAACACTGAGTATACAGTATTTGGAAGATTTCCATGTTGAGACAACACTGAGTATATAGTACTGGGAAGCCTTCTATGTTGGGACAACACTGAGTATACAGTACTGGGAAGCTTTCCATGTTGAGACAACACTGAGTATACAGTACTGGGAAGATTTCAATGTTGCACAACACTGAGTATACAGTACTGGAAAGATTTCTATGTTTAGACAACACTGAGCATACAGTACTGGAAGCTTTCCATGTTGGGACAACATTGAGCATACAGTACTGGGAAGCTTTCCATGTTAAGACAACACTGAGTATACAGTACTGGGAAGTCGTCCATGTTGGGACAACACTGGGTATACAGTATTGGGAAGCCTTCCATGTTGAGACAACACTGAGTATACAGTACTGGGAAGCTTTCCATGTTGAGACAACACTGAGTATACAGTACTGGAAAGATTTCTATGTTTAGACAACACTGAGCATACAGTACTGGAAGCTTTCCATGTTGGGACAACATTGAGCATACAGTACTGGGAAGCTTTCCATGTTAAGACAACACTGAGTATACAGTACTGGGAAGTCGTCCATGTTGGGACAACACTGGGTATACAGTATTGGGAAGCCTTCCATGTTGAGACAACATTGAGTATACAGTACTGGGAAGCCTTCCATGTTGAGACAATACTGAGTATACAGTATTGGGAAGCTTTCCATGTTGAGACAATACTGAGTATACAGTACTGGGAAGATTTCCATGTTGGGACAACACCAAGTATACAGTACTGGGAAGATTTTCATGTTGGGACAACACTGAGTATACAGTACTGGGAAGCCTTCCATGTTGGGACAACACTGAGTATACAGTACTGGGAAGCCTTCCATGTTGAGACAATACTGAGTATACAGTATTGGGAAGCTTTCCATGTTGAGACAATACTGAGTATACAGTACTGGGAAGATTTCCATGTTGGGACAACACCAAGTATACAGTACTGGGAAGCCTTCCATGTTGAGACAACACTGTGTATACAGTACTGGGAAGCCTTCCATGTTGGGACAACACTGAGTATACAGTACTGGGAAGCCTTCCATGTTGAGACAACACTGAGTATACAGTACTGGGAAGATTTCAATGTTGCACAACACTGAGTACCGGGTATACAGTACTGAGAAGCCTTCCATGTTGCGACAACACTGAGTATACAGTACTGGGAAGCTTTCCATGTTGCGACAACACTGAGTATACAGTACTGGGAAGCTTTCCATGTTAAGACAAAACTGAGTATACAGTACTGGGAAGTCGTCCATGTTGGGACAACACTGGGTATACAGTATTGGGAAGCCTTCCATGTTGAGACAACACTGAGTATACAGTACTGGGAAGCCTTCCATGTTGAGACAATACTGAGTATACAGTATTGGGAAGCTTTCCATGTTGAGACAATACCGAGTATACAGTACTGGGAAGATTTCCATGTTGGGACAACACCAAGTATACAGTACTGGGAAGATTTTCATGTTGGGACAACACTGAGTATACAGTACTGGGAAGCCTTCCATGTTGAGACAACACTGAGTATACAGTACTGGGAAGCCTTCCATGTTGGGACAACACTGAGTATACAGTACTGGGAAGATTTCCATGTTGAGACAACACTGAGTATACAGTACTGGGAAGCCGTCCATGTTGGGACAACACTGAGTATACAGTACTGGGAAGATTTCCATGTTGAGACAACACTGAGTATACAGTACTGGGAAGCCTTCCATGTTGCGACAACACTGAATATACAGTATTAGGAAGCTTTCCATGTTGAGACAACACTGAGTATACAGTACTGGGAAGCCTTCCATGTTGGGACAACACTGAGCATACAGTACTGGGAAGCCTTCCATGTTAGGACAACACTGAGCATACAGTACTGGGAAGATTTCCATGTTGAGACAACACTGAGTATAAAGTACTGGGAAGCCTTCCATGTTGAGACAACACTGTGTATACAGTACTGGAAAGCTTTCCATGCTGAGACAACACTGTGTATACAGTACTAGGAAGCCTTCCATGTTGAGACAACACTGAGTATACAGTACTGGGATGATTTCCATGTTGAGACAATACTGAGTACCGGTATACAGTACTGGGAAGATTTCCATGTTGAGACAACACTGAGTACACAGTACTGGGAAGCCTTCCATGTTGCGACAACACTGAGTATACAGTACTGGGAAGCCTTCCATGTTGGGACAACACTGAGTATACAGTATTGGGAAGATTTCCATGTTGAGATAACACTGAGTATACAGTACTGGGAAGCTTTCCATGCTGAGACAACACTGAGTATATAGTACTGGGAAGCCTTCTATGTTGGGACAACACTGAGTATACAGTACTGGGAAGCTTTCCATGTTGAGACAACACTGAGTATACAGTATTTGGAAGATTTCCATGTTGAGACAACACTGAGTATACAGTATTTGGAAGATTTCCATGTTGAGACAACACTGAGTATACAGTACTGGGAAGCCTTCTATGTTGGGACAACACTGAGTATACAGTACTGGGAAGCTTTCCATGTTGAGACAACACTGAGTATACAGTATTTGGAAGATTTCCAAGTTGGGACAACACTGAGTATACAGTACTGGGAAGCCTTCCATGTTGAGACAACACTGAGTATACAGTACTGGGAAGATTTCAATGTTGCACAACACTGAGTACCGGGTATACAGTACTGAGAAGCCTTCCATGTTGCGACAACACTGAGTATACAGTACTGGGAAGCTTTCCATGTTGAGACAACACTGAGTATACAGTACTGGAAAGATTTATATGTTTAGACAACACTGAGCATACAGTACTGGAAGCTTTCCATGTTGGGACAACATTGAGCATACAGTACTGGGAAGCTTTCCATGTTAAGACAACACTGAGTATACAGTACTGGGAAGTCGTCCATGTTGGGACAACACTGGGTATACAGTATTGGGAAGCCTTCCATGTTGAGACAACACTGAGTATACAGTACTGGGAAGCCTTCCATGTTGAGACAATACTGAGTATACAGTATTGGGAAGCTTTCCATGTTGAGACAATACTGAGTATACAGTACTGGGAAGATTTCCATGTTGGGACAACACCAAGTATACAGTACTGGGAAGATTTTCATGTTGGGACAACACTGAGTATACAGTACTGGGAAGCCTTCCATGTTGAGACAACACTGAGTATACAGTACTGGGAAGCCTTCCATGTTGGGACAACACTGAGTATACAGTACTGGGAAGATTTCCATGTTGAGACAACACTGAGTATACAGTACTGGGAAGCCGTCCATGTTGGGACAACACTGAGTATACAGTACTGGGAAGATTTCCATGTTGAGACAACACTGAGTATACAGTACTGGGAAGCCTTCCATGTTGCGACAACACTGAATATACAGTATTAGGAAGCTTTCCATGTTGAGACAACACTGAGTATACAGTACTGGGAAGCCTTCCATGTCGGGACAACACTGAGCATACAGTACTGGGAAGCCTTCCATGTTAGGACAACACTGAGCATACAGTACTGGGAAGATTTCCATGTTGAGACAACACTGAGTATAAAGTACTGGGAAGCCTTCCATGTTGAGACAACACTGTGTATACAGTACTGGAAAGCTTTCCATGCTGAGACAACACTGTGTATACAGTACTAGGAAGCCTTCCATGTTGAGACAACACTGAGTATACAGTACTGGGAAGATTTCCATGTTGAGACAACACTGAGTATAAAGTACTGGGAAGCCTTCCATGTTGAGACAACACTGTGTATACAGTACTGGAAAGCTTTCCATGCTGAGACAACACTGTGTATACAGTACTAGGAAGCCTTCCATGTTGAGACAACACTGAGTATACAGTACTGGGAAGCCTTCCATGTTGAGACAACACTGAGTATACAGTACTGGGAAGCCTTCCATGTTGAGACAACACCGAGTACACAGTACTGGGAAGCCTTCCATGTTGCGACAACACTGAGTATACAGTACTGGGAAGCCTTCCATGTTGGGACAACACTGAGTATACAGTATTGGGAAGCTTTCCATGTTAAGACAACACTGAGTATACAGTATTGGGAAGCCTTCCATGTTGAGACAACACTGTGTATACAGTACTGGGAAGCCTTCCATGTTGGGACAACACTGAGTATACAGTACTGGGAAGCCTTCCATGTTGAGACAACACTGAGTATACAGTACTGGGAAGATTTCAATGTTGCACAACACTGAGTACCGGGTATACAGTACTGAGAAGCCTTCCATGTTGCGACAACACCGAGTATACAGTACTGGGAAGCTTTCCATGTTAAGACAACACTGAGTATACAGTACTGGGAAGTCGTCCATGTTGGGACAACACTGGGTATACAGTATTGGAGAGCCTTCCATGTTGAGACAACACTGAGTATATAGTACTGGGAAGCCTTCTATGTTGGGACAACACTGAGTATACAGTACTGGGAAGCTTTCCATGTTGAGACAACACTGAGTATACAGTATTTGGAAGATTTCCATGTTGAGACAACACTGAGTATACAGTATTTGGAAGATTTCAATGTTGCACAACACTGAGTACCGGGTATACAGTACTGAGAAGCCTTCCATGTTGCGACAACACTGAGTATACAGTACTGGGAAGCTTTCCATGTTGAGACAACACTGAGTATACAGTACTGGAAAGATTTCTATGTTTAGACAACACTGAGCATACAGTACTGGAAGCTTTCCATGTTGGGACAACATTGAGCATACAGTACTGGGAAGCTTTCCATGTTAAGACAACACTGAGTATACAGTACTGGGAAGTCGTCCATGTTGGGACAACACTGGGTATACAGTATTGGGAAGCCTTCCATGTTGGGACAACACCGAGTATACAGTATTGGGAAGCTTTCCATGTTGAGACAACACTGAGTATACAGTACTGGGAAGCCTTCCATGTTGAGACAATACTGAGTATACAGTATTGGGAAGCTTTCCATGTTGAGACAATACTGAGTATACAGTACTGGGAAGAATCCCATGTTGGGACAACACCAAGTATACAGTACTGGGAAGATTTCCATGTTGGGACAACACTGAGTATACAGTACTGGGAAGCCTTCCATGTTGAGACAACACTGAGTATACAGTACTGGAAAGCCTTCCATGTTGGGACAACACTGAGTATACAGTACTGGGAAGATTTCCATGTTGAGACAACACTGAGTATACAGTACTGGGAAGCCTTCCATGTTGGGACAACACTGAGCATACAGTACTGGGAAGATTTCCATGTTGAGACAACACTGAGTATAAAGTACTGGGAAGCCTTCCATGTTGAGACAATACTGAGTATACAGTATTGGGGAAATCTCCATGTTCAGACAACACTGAGTATACAGTACTGGGAACCTTTCCATGTTGAGACAATATTGAGTATGCAGTACTGGGAAGATTTCTATGTTTAGACAACACTGAGCATACAGTACTGAAAAGCCTTCCATGTTGAGACAACACTGAGTATACAGTATTGGAAAGCTTTCCATGTTGAGACAACACTGAGTATACAGTACTGGCCAGCCTTTCATGTTGAGACAACACTGTGTATACAGTACTGGGAAGCTTTCCATGTTGGGACAACACTGAGTATACAGTACTGGGAAGCCTTCCATTTTGAGACAACACTGAGTATACAGTACTGGGAAAGTTTTCCATGTTGAGACAACACCGAGTATACAGTACTGGGAAGATTTCCATGTTGAGACAATAATGAGTATACAGTACTGGGAAGCCTTCCATGTTAAGACAACACTGAGTATACAGTACTGGAAAACCTTCCATGTTGGGACAACACTGAGTATACAGTATTGGGAAGATTTCCATGTTGAGATAACACTGAGTATACAGTACTGGGAAGCTTTCCATGTTAAGACAACACTGAGTATACAGTACTGGGAAGTCGTCCATGTTGGGACAACACTGGGTATACAGTATTGGGAAGCCTTCCATGTTGGGACAACACCGAGTATACAGTATTGGGAAGCTTTCCATGTTGAGACAACACTGAGTATACAGTACTGGCCAGCCTTTCATGTTGAGACAACACTGTGTATACAGTACTGGGAAGCTTTCCATGTTGGGACAACACTGAGTATACAGTACTGGGAAGCTTTCCATGTTGAGACAACACTGAGTATACAGTACTGGGAAGCCTTCCATGTTGGGACAACACTGAGTATACAGTACTGGGAAGCCTTCCATGTTGGGACAACACTGAGTATACAGTACTGGGAAGCCTTTCATGTTGTGACAACACTGAGTATACAGTACTGGAAAGCCTTCCATGTTGAGACAACACTGAGTATACAGTACTGGGAAGATTTCCATGTTGAGAAAACACTGAGTATACAGTACGGGGAAAGTTTTCCATGTTGAGACAACACTGAGTATACAGTACTGGGAAGATTTCCATGTTGAGACAATAATGAGTATACAGTACTGGCGAAGCCTTCCATGTTGGGACAACACTGAGTATACAGTATTGGGAAGATTTCCATGTTGAGACAACACTGGGTATACAGTATTGGGAAGATTTCCATGTTGAGACAACACCGAGTATACAGAACTGGGAAGATTTCCATGTTGAGACAACACCGAGTATACAGTACTGGGAAGTTTTCCATGTTGAGACAACACTGAGTATACAGTACTGGGAAGATTTCCATGTTGAGACAATAATGAGTATACAGTACTGGGAAGCCTTCCATGTTGGGACAACACTGAGTATACAGTACTGGGAAGCCTTCCATGTTGGGACAACACTGAGTATACAGTACTGGGAAGCCTTTCATGTTGTGACAACACTGAGTATACAGTACTGGAAAGCCTTCCATGTTGAGACAACACTGAGTATACAGTACTGGGAAAGTTTTCCATGTTGAGACAACACTGAGTATACAGTACTGGGAAGATTTCCATGTTGAGACAATAATGAGTATACAGTACTGGGAAGCCTTTCATGTTAAGACAACACTGAGTATACAGTACTGGAAAGCCTTCCATGTTGAGACAACACTGAGTATACAGTATTGGGAAGATTTCCATGTTGAGACAACACTGGGTATACAGTACTGGGAAGCTTTCCATGTTGAGACAACAGTGAGTATACAGTACTGGGAAGCTTTCCATGTTGGGACTACATTGAGCATACAGTACTAGGAAGCCTTCCATGTTGGGACAACACTGAGTATACAGTATTAGGAAGCCTTCCATGTTGAGACAACACTGAGTATACAGTACTGGGAAGCCTTCCATGTTAAGACAACACTGAGTATACAGTACTGGGAAGCCTTCCATGTTGAGACAACACTGAGTATCCAGTACTGGGAAGATTTTCATGTTAAGACAATAATGAGTATACAGTACTGGGAAGCCTTCCATGTTAAGACAACACTGAGTATACAGTACTGGAAAGCCTTCCATGTTGGGACAACACTGAGTATACAGTATTGGGAAGATTTCCATGTTGAGATAACACTGAGTATACAGTACGGGGAAAGTTTTCCATGTTGAGACAACACTGAGTATACAGTACTGGGAAGATTTCCATGTTGAGACAATAATGAGTATACAGTACTGGGAAGCCTTCCATGTTGGGACAACACTGAGTATACAGTATTGGGAAGATTTCCATGTTGAGACAACACTGGGTATACAGTATTGGGAAGATTTCCATGTTGAGACAACACCGAGTATACAGAAGTGGGAAGATTTCCATGTTGAGACAACACCAAGTATACAGTACTGGGAAGTTTTCCATGTTGAGACAACACCGAGTATACAGTACTGGGAAGTTTTCCATGTTGAGACAACACTGAGTATACAGTACTGGGAAGATTTCCATGTTGAGACAACACTGGGTATACAGTATTGGGAAGATTTCCATGTTGAGACAACACCGAGTATACAGTACTGGGAAGATTTCCATGTTGAGACAACACTGAGTATACAGTACTGGGAAGCCGTCCATGTTGGGACAACACTGAGTATACAGTACTGGGAAGCCTTCCATGTTGAGACAACACTGAGTATACAGTATTGGGAAGCCTTCCATGTTGAGACAACACTGAGTATACAGTACTGGGAAGATTTCCATGTTGAGACAACACTGAGTATACAGTACTGGGAAGCCTTCCATGTTGCGACAACACTGAATATACAGTATTAGGAAGCTTTCCATGTTGAGACAACACTGAGTATACAGTACTGGGAAGCCTTCCATGTTGGGACAACACTGAGTATACAGTACTGGGAAGCCTTCCATGTTGGGACAACACTGAGTATACAGTACTGGGAAGCCTTTCATGTTGTGACAACACTGAGTATACAGTACTGGAAAGCCTTCCATGTTGAGACAACACTGAGTATACAGTACTGGGAAGATTTCCATGTTGAGAAAACACTGAGTATACAGTACGGGGAAAGTTTTCCATGTTGAGACAACACTGAGTATACAGTACTGGGAAGATTTCCATGTTGAGACAATAATGAGTATACAGTACTGGGGAAGCCTTCCATGTTGGGACAACACTGAGTATACAGTATTGGGAAGATTTCCATGTTGAGACAACACTGGGTATACAGTATTGGGAAGATTTCCATGTTGAGACAACACCGAGTATACAGAACTGGGAAGATTTCCATGTTGAGACAACACCGAGTATACAGTACTGGGAAGTTTTCCATGTTGAGACAACACTGAGTATACAGTACTGGGAAGATTTCCATGTTGAGACAATAATGAGTATACAGTACTGGGAAGCCTTCCATGTTGGGACAACACTGAGTATACAGTACTGGGAAGCCTTCCATGTTGGGACAACACTGAGTATACAGTACTGGGAAGCCTTTCATGTTGTGACAACACTGAGTATACAGTACTGGAAAGCCTTCCATGTTGAGACAACACTGAGTATACAGTACTGGGAAAGTTTTCCATGTTGAGACAACACTGAGTATACAGTACTGGGAAGATTTCCATGTTGAGACAATAATGAGTATACAGTACTGGGAAGCCTTTCATGTTAAGACAACACTGAGTATACAGTACTGGAAAGCCTTCCATGTTGAGACAACACTGAGTATACAGTATTGGCCAGCCTTCCATGTTGAGACAACACAGTACTGGGAAGCTTTCCATGTTGGGACAACACTGAGTATACAGTACTGGGAAGCCTTCCATGTTGAGACAACACTGAGTATCCAGTACTGGGAAGATTTTCATGTTAAGACAATAATGAGTATACAGTACTGGGAAGCCTTCCATGTTAAGACAACACTGAGTATACAGTACTGGAAAGCCTTCCATGTTGGGACAACACTGAGTATACAGTATTGGGAAGATTTTCCATGTTGAGATAACACTGAGTATACAGTACGGGGAAAGTTTTCCATGTTGAGACAACACTGAGTATACAGTACTGGGAAGATTTCCATGTTGAGACAATAATGAGTATACAGTACTGGGAAGCCTTCCATGTTGGGACAACACTGAGTATACAGTATTGGGAAGATTTCCATGTTGAGACAACACTGGGTATACAGTATTGGGAAGATTTCCATGTTGAGACAACACCGAGTATACAGAAGTGGGAAGATTTCCATGTTGAGACAACACCGAGTATACAGTACTGGGAAGTTTTCCATGTTGAGACAACACTGAGTATACAGTACTGGGAAGATTTCCATGTTGAGACAATAATGAGTATACAGTACTGGGAAGCCTTCCATGTTGGGACAACACTGAGTATACAGTATTGTGAAGATTTCCATGTTGAGACAACACTGGGTATACAGTACTGGGAAGCTTTCCATGTTAAGACAACACTGAGTATACAGTACTGGGAAGCCTTCCATGTTGGGACAACACTGAGTATACAGTATTGGGAAGATTTCCATGTTGAGACAACACTGAGTATACAGTACTGGGAAGATTTCCATGTTGAGACAACACTGAGTATACAGTACTGGGAAGCCTTCCATGTTGCGACAACACTGAATATACAGTATTAGGAAGCTTTCCATGTTGAGACAACACTGAGTATACAGTACTGGGAAGCCTTCCATGTTGGGACAAAACTGAGCATACAGTACTGGGAAGCCTTCCATGTTGGGACAACACTGAGCATACAGTACTGAGAAGATTTCCATGTTGCGACAACACTGAGTATACAGTACTGGAAAGCCTTCCATGTTGAGACAACACTGAGTATACAGTACTGGGAAAGTTTTCCATGTTGAGACAACACTGAGTATACAGTACTGGAAAGCCTTCCATGTTGAGACAACACTGAGTATACAGTATTGGCCAGCCTTCCATGTTGAGACAACACTGTGTATACAGTACTGGGAAGCTTTCCATGTTGGGACAACACTGAGTATACAGTACTGGGAAGCCTTCCATGTTGAGACAACACTGAGTATCCAGTACTGGGAAGATTTTCATGTTAAGACAATAATGAGTATACAGTACTGGGAAGCCTTCCATATTAGGACAACACTGAGTATACAGTACTGGAAAGCCTTCCATGTTGGGACAACACTGAGTATACAGTATTGGGAAGATTTCCATGTTGAGATAACACTGAGTATACAGTACGGGGAAAGTTTTCCATGTTGAGACAACACTGAGTATACAGTACTGGGAAGATTTCCATGTTGAGACAATAATGAGTATACAGTACTGGGAAGCCTTCCATGTTGGGACAACACTGAGTATACAGTATTGGGAAGATTTCCATGTTGAGACAACACTGGGTATACAGTATTGGGAAGATTTCCATGTTGAGACAACACCGAGTATACAGAACTGGGAAGATTTCCATGTTGAGACAACACCGAGTATACAGTACTGGGAAGTTTTCCATGTTGAGACAACACTGAGTATACAGTACTGGGAAGATTTCCATGTTGAGACAATAATGAGTATACAGTACTGGGAAGCCTTCCATGTTGGGACAACACCGAGTATACAGTATTGTGAAGATTTCCATGTTGAGACAACACTGGGTATACAGTACTGGGAAGCTTTCCATGTTGAGACAACACCGAGTATACAGAACTGGGAAGATTTCCATGTTGAGACAACACTGTGTATACAGTATTAGGAAGCCTTCCATGTTGAGACAACACTGAGTATACAGTACTGGGAAGCCTTCCATGTTAAGACAACACTGAGTATACAGTACTGGGAAGCCTTCCATGTTGGGACAACACTGAGTATACAGTATTGGGAAGATTTCCATGTTGAGACAACACTGAGTATACAGTACTGGGAAGATTTCCATGTTAAGACAACACTGAGTATACAGTACTGGGAAGCCTTCCATGTTGCGACAACACTGAATATACAGTATTAGGAAGCTTTCCATGTTGAGACAACACTGAGTATACAGTACTGGGAAGCCTTCCATGTTGGGACAACACTGAGCATACAGTACTGGGAAGCCTTCCATGTTGGGACAACACTGAGCATACAGTACTGAGAAGATTTCCATGTTGCGACAACACTGAGTATACAGTACTGGGAAGCTTTCCATGTTGAGACAACACTGAGTATACAGTACTGGGAAGCCTTCCTTGTTGGGACAACACTTAGTATACAGTACTGGGAAGATTTCCGAGTTGAGACAACACTGAGTATACAGTATTGGGAAGCTTTCCATGTTGAGACAACACTGTGTATACAGTACTGGAAAGCTTTCCATGTTGAGACAACACTGAGTATACAGTACTGGGAAGCCTTCCATGTTAAGACAACACTGAGTATACAGTACTGGGAAGCCTTCCATGTCGGGACAACACTGAGTATACAGTATTGGGAAGATTTCCATGTTGAGACAACACTGGGTATACAGTACTGGGAAGCTTTCCATGTTGAGACAACAGTGAGTATACAGTACTGGGAAGCTTTCCATGTTGGGACTACATTGAGCATACAGTACTAGGAAGCCTTCCATGTTGGGACAACACTGAGTATACAGTATTAGGAAGCCTTCCATGTTGAGACAACACTGAGTATACAGTACTGGGAAGCCTTCCATGTTAAGACAACACTGAGTATACAGTACTGGGAAGCCTTCCATGTTGGGACAACACTGAGTATACAGTATTGGGAAGCCTTCCATGTTGGGACAACACTGAGCATACAGTACTGGGAAGCCTTCCATGTTGGGACAACACTGAGCATACAGTACAGAGAAGATTTCCATGTTGAGACAACACTGAGTATAAAGTACTGGGAAGCCTTTCATGTTGAGACAACACTGTGTTTACAGTACTGGAAAGCTTTCCATGCTGAGACAACACTGTGTATACAGTACTAGGAAGCCTTCCATGTTGAGACAACACTGAGTATACAGTACTGGGAAAGTTTTCCATGTTGAGACAACACCGAGTATACAGTACTGCGAAGATTTCCATGTTGAGACAACACTGAGTATACAGTACTGGGAAGCCTTCCATGTTGCGACAACACTGAATATACAGTATTAGGAAGCTTTCCATGTTGAGACAACACTGAGTATACAGTACTGGGAAGCCTTCCATGTTGGGACAACACTGAGCATACAGTACTGGGAAGATTTCCATGTTGAGACAACACTGAGTATACAGTACTGGGAAGCTTTCCATGTTGAGACAATATTGAGTATAGAGTACTGGGAAGATTTCTATGTTTAGACAACACTGAGCATACAGTACTGAAAAGCCTTCCATGTTGGGACAACACTGAGTATACAGTATTGGGAAGCTTTCAATGTTGAGACAACACTGAGTATACAGTACTGGCCAGCCTTCCATGTTGAGACAACACTGTGTATACAGTAGTGGAAAGCTTTCCATGTTGGGACAACACTGAGTATACAGTACTGGAAAGCCTTCCATGTTGAGACAACACTGAGTATACAGTACTGGGAAAGTTTTCGATGTTGAGACAACACTGAGTATACAGTACTGGGAACCTTTCCATGTTGAGACAATATTGAGTATACAGTACTGGGAAGATTTCCATGTTGAGACAATAATGAGTATACAGTACTGGGAAGCCTTCCATGTTAAGACAACACTGAGTATACAGTACTGGAAAGCCTTCCATGTTGGGACAACACTGAGTATACAGTACTGGGAAGCCTTCTATGTTGGGACAACACTGAGTATACAGTATTAGGAAGCTTTCCATGTCGGGACAACACTGAGTATACAGTATTGGGAAGCTTTCTATGTTGAGACAACACTGAGTATACAGAACTGGGAAGATTTCCATGTTGAGACAACACTGAGTATATAGTACTGGGAAGTCTTCCATGTTGAGACAACACTGTGTATACAGTACTGGAAAGCTTTCCATGCTGAGACAACACTGTGTATACAGTACTAGGAAGCCTTCCATGTTGAGACAACACTGAGTATACAGTACTGGGAAGATTTCCATGTTGAGACAATACTGAGTACCGGTATACAGTACTGGGAAGATTTCCATGTTGAGACAACACTGAGTACACAGTACTGGGAAGCCTTCCATGTTGCGACAACACTGAGTATACAGTACTGGGAAGATTTCCATGTTGGGACAACACTGAGTATACAGTACTGGGAAGCCTTCCATGTTGAGACAACACTGAGTATACAGTACTGGGAAGATTTCAATGTTGCACAACACTGAGTACCGGATATACAGTACTGAGAAGCCTTCCATGTTGCGACAACACTGAGTATACAGTACTGGGAAGCTTTCCATGTCGAGACAACACTGAGTATACAGTACTGGAAAGATTTCTATGTTTAGACAACACTGAGCATACAGTACTGGAAGCTTTCCATGTTGGGACAACATTGAGCATACAGTACTGGGAAGCTTTCCATGTTAAGACAACACTGAGTATACAGTACTGGGAAGCCTTCCATGTTGGGACAACACTGAGCATACAGTACTGGGAAGCCTTCCATGTTGGGACAACACTGAGCATACAGTACTGGGAAGATTTCCATGTTGAGACAACACTGAGTATACAGTACTGGGAAGCTTTCCATGTTGAGACAATATTGAGTATAGAGTACTGGGAAGATTTCTATGTTTAGACAACACTGAGCATACAGTACTGAAAAGCCTTCCATGTTGGGACAACACTGAGTATACAGTACTGGCCAGCCTTCCATGTTGAGACAACACTGTGTATACAGTAGTGGAAAGCTTTCCATGTTGGGACAACACTGAGTATACAGTACTGGAAAGCCTTCCATGTTGAGACAACACTGAGTATACAGTACTGGGAAAGTTTTCGATGTTGAGACAACACTGAGTATACAGTACTGGGAACCTTTCCATGTTGAGACAATATTGAGTATACAGTACTGGGAAGATTTCTATGTTTAGACAACACTGAGCATACAGTACTGAAAAGCCTTCCATGTTGAGACAACACTGAGTATACAGTATTGGAAAGCTTTCCATGTTGAGACAACACTGAGTATACAGTACTGGCCAGCCTTTCATGTTGAGACAACACTGTGTATACAGTACTGGGAAACTTTCCATGTTGGGACAACACTGAGTATACAGTACTGGGAAGCCTTCCATGTTGAGACAACACTGAGTATACAGTACTGGGAAAGTTTTCCATGTTGAGACAACACCGAGTATACAGTACTGGGAAGATTTCCATGTTGAGACAACACTGAGTATACAGTACTGGCCAGCCTTCCATGTTGAGACAACACTGTGTATACAGTAGTGGAAAGCTTTCCATGTTGGGACAACACTGAGTATACAGTACTGGAAAGCCTTCCATGTTGAGACAACACTGAGTATACAGTACTGGGAAAGTTTTCGATGTTGAGACAACACTGAGTATACAGTACTGGGAACCTTTCCATGTTGAGACAATATTGAGTATACAGTACTGGGAAGATTTCTATGTTTAGACAACACTGAGCATACAGTACTGAAAAGCCTTCCATGTTGAGACAACACTGAGTATACAGTATTGGAAAGCTTTCCATGTTGAGACAACACTGAGTATACAGTACTGGCCAGCCTTTCATGTTGAGACAACACTGTGTATACAGTCCTGGGAAACTTTCCATGTTGGGACAACACTGAGTATACAGTACTGGGAAGCCTTCCATGTTGAGACAACACTGAGTATACAGTACTGGGAAAGTTTTCCATGTTGAGACAACACCGAGTATACAGTACTGGGAAGATTTCCATGTTGAGACAATAATGAGTATACAGTACTGGGAAGCCTTCCATGTTAAGACAACACTGAGTATACAGTACTGGAAAGCCTTCCATGTTGGGACAACACTGAGTATACAGTACTGGGAAGCCTTCTATGTTGGGACAACACTGAGTATACAGTATTAGGAAGCTTTCCATGTCGGGACAACACTGAGTATACAGTATTGGGAAGCTTTCTATGTTGAGACAACACTGAGTATACAGAACTGGGAAGATTTCCATGTTGAGACAACACTGAGTATATAGTACTGGGAAGTCTTCCATGTTGAGACAACACTGTGTATACAGTACTGGAAAGCTTTCCATGCTGAGACAACACTGTGTATACAGTACTAGGAAGCCTTCCATGTTGAGACAACACTGAGTATACAGTACTGGGAAGATTTCCATGTTGAGACAATACTGAGTACCGGTATACAGTACTGGGAAGATTTCCATGTTGAGACAACACTGAGTACACAGTACTGGGAAGCCTTCCATGTTGCGACAACACTGAGTATACAGTACTGGGAAGATTTCCATGTTGGGACAACACTGAGTATACAGTACTGGGAAGCCTTCCATGTTGAGACAACACTGAGTATACAGTACTGGGAAGATTTCAATGTTGCACAACACTGAGTACCGGATATACAGTACTGAGAAGCCTTCCATGTTGCGACAACACTGAGTATACAGTACTGGGAAGCTTTCCATGTCGAGACAACACTGAGTATACAGTACTGGAAAGATTTCTATGTTTAGACAACACTGAGCATACAGTACTGGAAGCTTTCCATGTTGGGACAACATTGAGCATACAGTACTGGGAAGCTTTCCATGTTAAGACAACACTGAGTATACAGTACTGGGAAGCCTTCCATGTTGGGACAACACTGAGCATACAGTACTGGGAAGCCTTCCATGTTGGGACAACACTGAGCATACAGTACTGGGAAGATTTCCATGTTGAGACAACACTGAGTATACAGTACTGGGAAGCTTTCCATGTTGAGACAATATTGAGTATAGAGTACTGGGAAGATTTCTATGTTTAGACAACACTGAGCATACAGTACTGAAAAGCCTTCCATGTTGGGACAACACTGAGTATACAGTACTGGCCAGCCTTCCATGTTGAGACAACACTGTGTATACAGTAGTGGAAAGCTTTCCATGTTGGGACAACACTGAGTATACAGTACTGGAAAGCCTTCCATGTTGAGACAACACTGAGTATACAGTACTGGGAAAGTTTTCGATGTTGAGACAACACTGAGTATACAGTACTGGGAACCTTTCCATGTTGAGACAATATTGAGTATACAGTACTGGGAAGATTTCTATGTTTAGACAACACTGAGCATACAGTACTGAAAAGCCTTCCATGTTGAGACAACACTGAGTATACAGTATTGGAAAGCTTTCCATGTTGAGACAACACTGAGTATACAGTACTGGCCAGCCTTTCATGTTGAGACAACACTGTGTATACAGTACTGGGAAACTTTCCATGTTGGGACAACACTGAGTATACAGTACTGGGAAGCCTTCCATGTTGAGACAACACTGAGTATACAGTACTGGGAAAGTTTTCCATGTTGAGACAACACCGAGTATACAGTACTGGGAAGATTTCCATGTTGAGACAATAATGAGTATACAGTACTGGGAAGCCTTCCATGTTAAGACAACACTGAGTATACAGTACTGGAAAGCCTTCCATGTTGGGACAACACTGAGTATACAGTATTGGGAAGATTTCCATGTTGAGACAACACTGAGTATACAGTACTGGGAAGCCTTCCATGTTGGGACAACACTGAGTATACAGTACTGGGAAGCCTTCTATGTTGGGACAACACTGAGTATATAGTATTAGGAAGCTTTCCATGTCGGGACAACACTGAGTATACAGTATTGGGAAGCTTTCTATGTTGAGACAACACTGAGTATACAGAACTGGGAAGATTTCCATGTTGAGACAACACTGAGTATATAGTACTGGGAAGTCTTCCATGTTGAGACAACACTGTGTATACAGTACTGGAAAGCTTTCCATGCTGAGACAACACTGTGTATACAGTACTAGGAAGCCTTCCATGTTGAGACAACACTGAGTATACAGTACTGGGAAGATTTCCATGTTGAGACAATACTGAGTACCGGTATACAGTACTGGGAAGATTTCCATGTTGAGACAACACTGAGTACACAGTACTGGGAAGCCTTCCATGTTGCGACAACACTGAGTATACAGTACTGGGAAGACTTCCATGTTTAGACAACACTGAGTATACAGTATTAGGAAGCTTTCCATGTTGAGACAACACTGAGTATACAGTACTGGGAAGATTTCCATGTTGGGACAACACTGAGTATACAGTACTGGGAAGCCTTCCATGTTGAGACAACACTGAGTATACAGTACTGGGAAGATTTCAATGTTGCACAACACTGAGTACCGGATATACAGTACTGAGAAGCCTTCCATGTTGCGACAACACTGAGTATACAGTACTGGGAAGCTTTCCATGTTGAGACAACACTGAGTATACAGTACTGGAAAGATTTCTATGTTTAGACAACACTGAGCATACAGTACTGGAAGCTTTCCATGTTGGGACAACATTGAGCATACAGTACTGGGAAGCTTTCCATGTTAAGACAACACTGAGTATACAGTACTGGGAAGCCTTCCATGTTGGGACAACACTGAGCATACAGTACTGGGAAGCCTTCCATGTTGGGACAACACTGAGCATACAGTACTGGGAAGATTTCCATGTTGAGACAACACTGAGTATACAGTACTGGGAAGCTTTCCATGTTGAGACAATATTGAGTATACAGTACTGGGAAAGTTTTCGATGTTGAGACAACACTGAGTATACAGTACTGGGAACCTTTCCATGTTGAGACAATATTGAGTATACAGTACTGGGAAGATTTCTATGTTTAGACAACACTGAGCATACAGTACTGAAAAGCCTTCCATGTTGAGACAACACTGAGTATACAGTATTGGAAAGCTTTCCATGTTGAGACAACACTGAGTATACAGTACTGGCCAGCCTTTCATGTTGAGACAACACTGTGTATACAGTACTGGAAAACTTTCCATGTTGGGACAACACTGAGTATACAGTACTGGGAAGCCTTCCATGTTGAGACAACACTGAGTATACAGTACTGGGAAAGTTTTCCATGTTGAGACAACACCGAGTATACAGTACTGGGAAGATTTCCATGTTGAGACAATAATGAGTATACAGTACTGGGAAGCCTTCCATGTCGGGACAACACTGAGTATACAGTATTGGGAAGCTTTCTATGTTGAGACAACACTGAGTATACAGAACTGGGAAGATTTCCATGTTGAGACAACACTGAGTATATAGTACTGGGAAGTCTTCCATGTTGAGACAACACTGTGTATACAGTACTGGAAAGCTTTCCATGCTGAGACAACACTGAGTATACAGTACTAGGAACCCTTCCATGTTGAGACAACACTGAGTATACAGTACTGGGAAGATTTCCATGTTGAGACAATACTGAGTACCGGTATACAGTACTGGGAAGATTTCCATGTTGAGACAACACTGAGTACACAGTACTGGGAAGCCTTCCATGTTGCGACAACACTGAGTATACAGTACTGGGAAGACTTCCATGTTTAGACAACACTGAGTATACAGTACTGGGAAGCTTTCCATGCTGAGACAACACTGAGTATACAGTACTGGAAAGATTTCTATGTTTAGACAACACTGAGCATACAGTACTGGAAGCTTTCCATGTTGGGACAACATTGAGCATACAGTACTGGGAAGCTTTCCATGTTAAGACAACACTGAGTATACAGTACTGGGAAGTCGTCCATGTTGGGACAACACTGGGTATACAATATTGGGAAGCCTTCCATGTTGAGACAACACTGAGTATATAGTACTGGGAAGCCTTCTATGTTGGGACAACACTGAGTATACAGTACTGGGAAGCTTTCCATGTTGAGACAACACTGAGTATACAGTATTTGGAAGATTTCCATGTTGAGACAACACTGAGTATACAGTATTTGGAAGATTTCCATGTTGAGACAACACTGAGTATACAGTACTGGGAAGCCTTCTATGTTGGGACAACACTGAGTATACAGTACTGGGAAGCTTTCCATGTTGAGACAACACTGAGTATACAGTATTTGGAAGATTTCCATGTTGAGACAACACTGAGTATACAGGGTGTCTCTAAAAAAAGTATACCCATTTTCAAATTCATATTATTGCAAAATTACTGAACATTTCAGAAAAAGGCAAATGTCTGTGGAAAGGGTAAAATGCCCTCTGTCCAATGGTATAAGGTTCATTATGTCATTGCAATGGATGACTGAACTAACGAGACAGTTATGAAAGGTACTGAAATCAGCACTGTGACAAGTTGGGATGATAAGTCAGGCAGTATAACATGAGACCAAGATGCCAGCTATGCATTAACATGAATAGTGGCCATCACCTTGCATTTGTCAGGAAAGTGACCCTGTCATAATTTGTCCAATGTGTTCAAACAGCAAAATAATTTGTCCTTAAAAACACCTGCCGGAGCTTCGTCACTCAAGTAAAACCAACTTGTCACAGTGCTGATTTCAGTACCTTTCATAAATGTCTTGTTTGTTCAGTCATCCATGGCAATGACATAATATACCTTATACTATTGGACAGAGTACATTCTACCCTTTCCACAGACATTTGTCTTTTTCTGAAATATTCAGTACTTTTGCAATAATACCAATTTTAAAATGGGTATACTTTTTTTAGAGACACCCTGTATAGTACTGGGAAGCCTTCTATGTTGGGACAACACTGAGTATACAGTACTGGGAAGCTTTCCATGTTGAGACAACACTGAGTATACAGTACTGGGAAGATTTCAATGTTGCACAACACTGAGTATACAGTACTGGAAAGATTTCTATGTTTAGACAACACTGAGCATACAGTACTGGAAGCTTTCCATGTTGGGACAACATTGAGCATACAGTACTGGGAAGCTTTCCATGTTAAGACAACACTGAGTATACAGTACTGGGAAGTCGTCCATGTTGGGACAACACTGGGTATACAGTATTGGGAAGCCTTCCATGTTGAGACAACACTGAGTATACAGTACTGGGAAGCTTTCCATGTTGAGACAACACTGAGTATACAGTACTGGAAAGATTTCTATGTTTAGACAACACTGAGCATACAGTACTGGAAGCTTTCCATGTTGGGACAACATTGAGCATACAGTACTGGGAAGCTTTCCATGTTAAGACAACACTGAGTATACAGTACTGGGAAGTCGTCCATGTTGGGACAACACTGGGTATACAGTATTGGGAAGCCTTCCATGTTGAGACAACACTGAGTATACAGTACTGGGAAGCCTTCCATGTTGAGACAATACTGAGTATACAGTATTGGGAAGCTTTCCATGTTGAGACAATACTGAGTATACAGTACTGGGAAGATTTCCATGTTGGGACAACACCAAGTATACAGTACTGGGAAGATTTTCATGTTGGGACAACACTGAGTATACAGTACTGGGAAGCCTTCCATGTTGGGACAACACTGAGTATACAGTACTGGGAAGCCTTCCATGTTGAGACAATACTGAGTATACAGTATTGGGAAGCTTTCCATGTTGAGACAATACTGAGTATACAGTACTGGGAAGATTTCCATGTTGGGACAACACCAAGTATACAGTACTGGGAAGCCTTCCATGTTGAGACAACACTGTGTATACAGTACTGGGAAGCCTTCCATGTTGGGACAACACTGAGTATACAGTACTGGGAAGCCTTCCATGTTGAGACAACACTGAGTATACAGTACTGGGAAGATTTCAATGTTGCACAACACTGAGTACCGGGTATACAGTACTGAGAAGCCTTCCATGTTGCGACAACACTGAGTATACAGTACTGGGAAGCTTTCCATGTTGCGACAACACTGAGTATACAGTACTGGGAAGCTTTCCATGTTAAGACAAAACTGAGTATACAGTACTGGGAAGTCGTCCATGTTGGGACAACACTGGGTATACAGTATTGGGAAGCCTTCCATGTTGAGACAACACTGAGTATACAGTACTGGGAAGCCTTCCATGTTGAGACAATACTGAGTATACAGTATTGGGAAGCTTTCCATGTTGAGACAATACCGAGTATACAGTACTGGGAAGATTTCCATGTTGGGACAACACCAAGTATACAGTACTGGGAAGATTTTCATGTTGGGACAACACTGAGTATACAGTACTGGGAAGCCTTCCATGTTGAGACAACACTGAGTATACAGTACTGGGAAGCCTTCCATGTTGGGACAACACTGAGTATACAGTACTGGGAAGATTTCCATGTTGAGACAACACTGAGTATACAGTACTGGGAAGCCGTCCATGTTGGGACAACACTGAGTATACAGTACTGGGAAGATTTCCATGTTGAGACAACACTGAGTATACAGTACTGGGAAGCCTTCCATGTTGCGACAACACTGAATATACAGTATTAGGAAGCTTTCCATGTTGAGACAACACTGAGTATACAGTACTGGGAAGCCTTCCATGTTGGGACAACACTGAGCATACAGTACTGGGAAGCCTTCCATGTTAGGACAACACTGAGCATACAGTACTGGGAAGATTTCCATGTTGAGACAACACTGAGTATAAAGTACTGGGAAGCCTTCCATGTTGAGACAACACTGTGTATACAGTACTGGAAAGCTTTCCATGCTGAGACAACACTGTGTATACAGTACTAGGAAGCCTTCCATGTTGAGACAACACTGAGTATACAGTACTGGGAAGATTTCCATGTTGAGACAATACTGAGTACCGGTATACAGTACTGGGAAGATTTCCATGTTGAGACAACACTGAGTACACAGTACTGGGAAGCCTTCCATGTTGCGACAACACTGAGTATACAGTACTGGGAAGCCTTCCATGTTGGGACAACACTGAGTATACAGTATTGGGAAGATTTCCATGTTGAGATAACACTGAGTATACAGTACTGGGAAGCTTTCCATGCTGAGACAACACTGAGTATATAGTACTGGGAAGCCTTCTATGTTGGGACAACACTGAGTATACAGTACTGGGAAGCTTTCCATGTTGAGACAACACTGAGTATACAGTATTTGGAAGATTTCCATGTTGAGACAACACTGAGTATACAGTATTTGGAAGATTTCCATGTTGAGACAACACTGAGTATACAGTACTGGGAAGCCTTCTATGTTGGGACAACACTGAGTATACAGTACTGGGAAGCTTTCCATGTTGAGACAACACTGAGTATACAGTATTTGGAAGATTTCCAAGTTGGGACAACACTGAGTATACAGTACTGGGAAGCCTTCCATGTTGAGACAACACTGAGTATACAGTACTGGGAAGATTTCAATGTTGCACAACACTGAGTACCGGGTATACAGTACTGAGAAGCCTTCCATGTTGCGACAACACTGAGTATACAGTACTGGGAAGCTTTCCATGTTGAGACAACACTGAGTATACAGTACTGGAAAGATTTATATGTTTAGACAACACTGAGCATACAGTACTGGAAGCTTTCCATGTTGGGACAACATTGAGCATACAGTACTGGGAAGCTTTCCATGTTAAGACAACACTGAGTATACAGTACTGGGAAGTCGTCCATGTTGGGACAACACTGGGTATACAGTATTGGGAAGCCTTCCATGTTGAGACAACACTGAGTATACAGTACTGGGAAGCCTTCCATGTTGAGACAATACTGAGTATACAGTATTGGGAAGCTTTCCATGTTGAGACAATACTGAGTATACAGTACTGGGAAGATTTCCATGTTGGGACAACACCAAGTATACAGTACTGGGAAGATTTTCATGTTGGGACAACACTGAGTATACAGTACTGGGAAGCCTTCCATGTTGAGACAACACTGAGTATACAGTACTGGGAAGCCTTCCATGTTGGGACAACACTGAGTATACAGTACTGGGAAGATTTCCATGTTGCGACAACACTGAATATACAGTATTAGGAAGCTTTCCATGTTGAGACAACACTGAGTATACAGTACTGGGAAGCCTTCCATGTCGGGACAACACTGAGCATACAGTACTGGGAAGCCTTCCATGTTAGGACAACACTGAGCATACAGTACTGGGAAGATTTCCATGTTGAGACAACACTGAGTATAAAGTACTGGGAAGCCTTCCATGTTGAGACAACACTGTGTATACAGTACTGGAAAGCTTTCCATGCTGAGACAACACTGTGTATACAGTACTAGGAAGCCTTCCATGTTGAGACAACACTGAGTATACAGTACTGGGAAGATTTCCATGTTGAGACAACACTGAGTATAAAGTACTGGGAAGCCTTCCATGTTGAGACAACACTGTGTATACAGTACTGGAAAGCTTTCCATGCTGAGACAACACTGTGTATACAGTACTAGGAAGCCTTCCATGTTGAGACAACACTGAGTATACAGTACTGGGAAGCCTTCCATGTTGAGACAACACTGAGTATACAGTACTGGGAAGCCTTCCATGTTGAGACAACACCGAGTACACAGTACTGGGAAGCCTTCCATGTTGCGACAACACTGAGTATACAGTACTGGGAAGCCTTCCATGTTGGGACAACACTGAGTATACAGTATTGGGAAGCTTTCCATGTTAAGACAACACTGAGTATACAGTATTGGGAAGCCTTCCATGTTGAGACAACACTGTGTATACAGTACTGGGAAGCCTTCCATGTTGGGACAACACTGAGTATACAGTACTGGGAAGCCTTCCATGTTGAGACAACACTGAGTATACAGTACTGGGAAGATTTCAATGTTGCACAACACTGAGTACCGGGTATACAGTACTGAGAAGCCTTCCATGTTGCGACAACACCGAGTATACAGTACTGGGAAGCTTTCCATGTTAAGACAACACTGAGTATACAGTACTGGGAAGTCGTCCATGTTGGGACAACACTGGGTATACAGTATTGGGAAGCCTTCCATGTTGAGACAACACTGAGTATATAGTACTGGGAAGCCTTCTATGTTGGGACAACACTGAGTATACAGTACTGGGAAGCTTTCCATGTTGAGACAACACTGAGTATACAGTATTTGGAAGATTTCCATGTTGAGACAACACTGAGTATACAGTATTTGGAAGATTTCAATGTTGCACAACACTGAGTACCGGGTATACAGTACTGAGAAGCCTTCCATGTTGCGACAACACTGAGTATACAGTACTGGGAAGCTTTCCATGTTGAGACAACACTGAGTATACAGTACTGGAAAGATTTCTATGTTTAGACAACACTGAGCATACAGTACTGGAAGCTTTCCATGTTGGGACAACATTGAGCATACAGTACTGGGAAGCTTTCCATGTTAAGACAACACTGAGTATACAGTACTGGGAAGTCGTCCATGTTGGGACAACACTGGGTATACAGTATTGGGAAGCCTTCCATGTTGGGACAACACCGAGTATACAGTATTGGGAAGCTTTCCATGTTGAGACAACACTGAGTATACAGTACTGGGAAGCCTTCCATGTTGAGACAATACTGAGTATACAGTATTGGGAAGCTTTCCATGTTGAGACAATACTGAGTATACAGTACTGGGAAGAATCCCATGTTGGGACAACACCAAGTATACAGTACTGGGAAGATTTCCATGTTGGGACAACACTGAGTATACAGTACTGGGAAGCCTTCCATGTTGAGACAACACTGAGTATACAGTACTGGAAAGCCTTCCATGTTGGGACAACACTGAGTATACAGTACTGGGAAGATTTCCATGTTGAGACAACACTGAGTATACAGTACTGGGAAGCCTTCCATGTTGGGACAACACTGAGCATACAGTACTGGGAAGATTTCCATGTTGAGACAACACTGAGTATAAAGTACTGGGAAGCCTTCCATGTTGAGACAATACTGAGTATACAGTATTGGGAAAATCTCCATGTTCAGACAACACTGAGTATACAGTACTGGGAACCTTTCCATGTTGAGACAATATTGAGTATGCAGTACTGGGAAGATTTCTATGTTTAGACAACACTGAGCATACAGTACTGAAAAGCCTTCCATGTTGAGACAACACTGAGTATACAGTATTGGAAAGCTTTCCATGTTGAGACAACACTGAGTATACAGTACTGGCCAGCCTTTCATGTTGAGACAACACTGTGTATACAGTACTGGGAAGCTTTCCATGTTGGGACAACACTGAGTATACAGTACTGGGAAGCCTTCCATGTTGAGACAACACTGAGTATACAGTACTGGGAAAGTTTTCCATGTTGAGACAACACCGAGTATACAGTACTGGGAAGATTTCCATGTTGAGACAATAATGAGTATACAGTACTGGGAAGCCTTCCATGTTAAGACAACACTGAGTATACAGTACTGGAAAACCTTCCATGTTGGGACAACACTG
Source organism: Crossaster papposus (assembly GCA_037893245.1). Classification (NCBI taxonomy): domain Eukaryota; kingdom Metazoa; phylum Echinodermata; class Asteroidea; order Velatida; family Solasteridae; genus Crossaster; species Crossaster papposus. Next base: position 211,556 of record JBAIAA010001258.1, read on the forward strand.
AGTATACAGTATTGGGAAGATTTCCATGTTGAGATAACACTGAGTATACAGTACTGGGAAGCTTTCCATGTTAAGACAACACTGAGTATACAGTACTGGGAAGTCGTCCATGTTGGGACAACACTGGGTATACAGTATTGGGAAGCCTTCCATGTTGGGACAACACCGAGTATACAGTATTGGGAAGCTTTCCATGTTGAGACAACACTGAGTATACAGTACTGGCCAGCCTTTCATGTTGAGACAACACTGTGTATACAGTACTGGGAAGCTTTCCATGTTGGGACAACACTGAGTATACAGTACTGGGAAGCTTTCCATGTTGAGACAACACTGAGTATACAGTACTGGGAAGCCTTCCATGTTGGGACAACACTGAGTATACAGTACTGGGAAGCCTTCCATGTTGGGACAACACTGAGTATACAGTACTGGGAAGCCTTTCATGTTGTGACAACACTGAGTATACAGTACTGGAAAGCCTTCCATGTTGAGACAACACTGAGTATACAGTACTGGGAAGATTTCCATGTTGAGAAAACACTGAGTATACAGTACGGGGAAAGTTTTCCATGTTGAGACAACACTGAGTATACAGTACTGGGAAGATTTCCATGTTGAGACAATAATGAGTATACAGTACTGGGGAAGCCTTCCATGTTGGGACAACACTGAGTATACAGTATTGGGAAGATTTCCATGTTGAGACAACACTGGGTATACAGTATTGGGAAGATTTCCATGTTGAGACAACACCGAGTATACAGAACTGGGAAGATTTCCATGTTGAGACAACACCGAGTATACAGTACTGGGAAGTTTTCCATGTTGAGACAACACTGAGTATACAGTACTGGGAAGATTTCCATGTTGAGACAATAATGAGTATACAGTACTGGGAAGCCTTCCATGTTGGGACAACACTGAGTATACAGTACTGGGAAGCCTTCCATGTTGGGACAACACTGAGTATACAGTACTGGGAAGCCTTTCATGTTGTGACAACACTGAGTATACAGTACTGGAAAGCCTTCCATGTTGAGACAACACTGAGTATACAGTACTGGGAAAGTTTTCCATGTTGAGACAACACTGAGTATACAGTACTGGGAAGATTTCCATGTTGAGACAATAATGAGTATACAGTACTGGGAAGCCTTTCATGTTAAGACAACACTGAGTATACAGTACTGGAAAGCCTTCCATGTTGAGACAACACTGAGTATACAGTATTGGCCAGCCTTCCATGTTGAGACAACACAGTACTGGGAAGCTTTCCATGTTGGGACAACACTGAGTATACAGTACTGGGAAGCCTTCCATGTTGAGACAACACTGAGTATCCAGTACTGGGAAGATTTTCATGTTAAGACAATAATGAGTATACAGTACTGGGAAGCCTTCCATGTTAAGACAACACTGAGTATACAGTACTGGAAAGCCTTCCATGTTGGGACAACACTGAGTATACAGTATTGGGAAGATTTCCATGTTGAGATAACACTGAGTATACAGTACGGGGAAAGTTTTCCATGTTGAGACAACACTGAGTATACAGTACTGGGAAGATTTCCATGTTGAGACAATAATGAGTATACAGTACTGGGAAGCCTTCCATGTTGGGACAACACTGAGTATACAGTATTGGGAAGATTTCCATGTTGAGACAACACCGAGTATACAGTACTGGGAAGATTTCCATGTTGAGACAACACTGAGTATACAGTACTGGGAAGCCGTCCATGTTAGGACAACACTGAGTATACAGTACTGGGAAGATTTCCATGTTGAGACAACACTGAGTATACAGTACTGGGAAGCCTTCCATGTTGCGACAACACTGAATATACAGTATTAGGAAGCTTTCCATGTTGAGACAACACTGAGTATACAGTACTGGGAAGCCTTCCATGTTGGGACAACACTGAGTATACAGTACTGGGAAGCCTTCCATGTTGGGACAACACTGAGTATACAGTACTGGGAAGCCTTTCATGTTGTGACAACACTGAGTATACAGTACTGGAAAGCCTTCCATGTTGAGACAACACTGAGTATACAGTACTGGGAAGATTTCCATGTTGAGAAAACACTGAGTATACAGTACGGGGAAAGTTTTCCATGTTGAGACAACACTGAGTATACAGTACTGGGAAGATTTCCATGTTGAGACAATAATGAGTATACAGTACTGGGGAAGCCTTCCATGTTGGGACAACACTGAGTATACTGTAACGAAGATTTCTCTGGGGTCGACTACACACACAAGAAGGACTCCTGACACAAGTGTTCCTCTATTTCCTGTGGTTCTCTGCCGTTTATTGTGGACTCTCGCCTACCAAACATGGACTTCAGGCTCACACAATCACGCGGCCCCCAGAACTGGCCTGAACTAGTTCGGCGCTTGCGCAATCCAAGGCGGGTTTCCGGGGCGATCCCACCACCGTGGAATCGCTCCAGCGCCCTCTACCGCCCAACCGGCACGGGCGTTACACAGCCCCCCACGAAGACCTTGTTTGCCCCCAAACAAGACCATGGGCGCTGCTGCCGCACCCCGGCCAACCGCCCTGGAAAACGCATAACGCCAACATTACACAACAATTTACATTCCAACAATTTACATTACAACAATTTCATTACAACAATTTTCATTACAACAATTTGGGGTAAGCCCCTGGCCCCAGGACACACCCCTGGCCCCGGCACACCCCTGGCCCCGGCACACCCCTCTAAATGTTAAACTTGACTGCGACTGTGACTGCGACTGGCTGCTCTGACTGCGACTGGTGCCTTCGACTGCGGCTGGCTCTTGCGACTGCGACTGTGGTTCCTGCGACTGCATCTGCGGCTGGCTCCCGCGACAGCGACTGGCTCCTGCGACTGCGACTGGCTCCTGTATCTGGTGCCTGCGACTGCGACTGGCTCTTGCGACTGCGACTGCGACTGCGCTTGGCTCCTGCAACTGCGACTGGCTCCTCCGACTGCGACTGGCTCCTGTGGCCGCGACTGTGACTGCCTCTTGCGACTGCGACTGATTCTTGCGACTGCGACTGATTCTTGCGACTGCGACTGATTCTTGCGACTGGCTTAGAGAGCGTGGGCGTCCCGGCGAGGCCCCGCCCCCGCTGCGCCGACGGGCACGGCTCGGGCTCGCTCCGAGTGTTGCGAGCCGTCTGCCGCGCCGCCGTCTACAGCATGGGCCGGGCCCCCCCGACTCGGTTTCATTCCTGCAGAAGATCCAGAGAATGTCTCGACGAGGCCCCGCCCCCCACTGCATCCACGGGCACAGCTTTGGATTGTTCCGCGAGGAACCATCCGTCTGCTGCGCCGCCGTCTACAGCATGGGGCGGCCCCCCGACAGACCTGGTAGCGGACCCGGACAAATATGGAGAAGGGCGCCCTCTCTCCAAATCGGAGTGGACGCACTGAAGCCCCCAGCCATTGGCGCATGTCCCGAAATTCCCCGCTATCCTTCTCCAACTCCTCCCCCAGGAAACCCCAGACTCCCAAGTCCCCATAACCTCCCTAGAGTTCCCCTGGCGTCATGCACGGAGTGCCTGAAAGCCTCCCGGACTGGTCCCCGCTCCCCGGGCCCACGCCCCGGCCTGCCCTCTCGCCGTGGGGCGAGTTGGCTGCCGTGTTATCGTGGTTTCCTGAAAACCTGAACACTTCACCTGGTCTTTTCCCGTCCTTCTGTATGCCGACCGCTGCCACCAATGTAACGAAGATTTCTCTGGGGTCGACTACACACACAAGAAGGACTCCTGACACAAGTGTTCCTCTATTTCCTGTGGTTCTCTGCCGTTTATTGTGGACTCTCGCCTACCAAACATGGACTTCAGGCTCACACAATCACGCGGCCCCCAGAACTGGCCTGAACTAGTTCGGCGCTTGCGCAATCCAAGGCGGGTTTCCGGGGCGATCCCACCACCGTGGAATCGCTCCAGCGCCCTCTACCGCCCAACCGGCACGGGCGTTACAATACAGTATTGGGAAGATTTCCATGTTGAGACAACACTGGGTATACAGTATTGGGAAGATTTCCATGTTGAGACAACACCGAGTATACAGAACTGGGAAGATTTCCATGTTGAGACAACACCGAGTATACAGTACTGGGAAGTTTTCCATGTTGAGACAACACTGAGTATACAGTACTGGGAAGATTTCCATGTTGAGACAATAATGAGTATACAGTACTGGGAAGCCTTCCATGTTGGGACAACACTGAGTATACAGTACTGGGAAGCCTTCCATGTTGGGACAACACTGAGTATACAGTACTGGGAAGCCTTTCATGTTGTGACAACACTGAGTATACAGTACTGGAAAGCCTTCCATGTTGAGACAACACTGAGTATACAGTACTGGGAAAGTTTTCCATGTTGAGACAACACTGAGTATACAGTACTGGGAAGATTTCCATGTTGAGACAATAATGAGTATACAGTACTGGGAAGCCTTTCATGTTAAGACAACACTGAGTATACAGTACTGGAAAGCCTTCCATGTTGAGACAACACTGAGTATACAGTATTGGCCAGCCTTCCATGTTGAGACAACACAGTACTGGGAAGCTTTCCATGTTGGGACAACACTGAGTATACAGTACTGGGAAGCCTTCCATGTTGAGACAACACTGAGTATCCAGTACTGGGAAGATTTTCATGTTAAGACAATAATGAGTATACAGTACTGGGAAGCCTTCCATGTTAAGACAACACTGAGTATACAGTACTGGAAAGCCTTCCATGTTGGGACAACACTGAGTATACAGTATTGGGAAGATTTTCCATGTTGAGATAACACTGAGTATACAGTACGGGGAAAGTTTTCCATGTTGAGACAACACTGAGTATACAGTACTGGGAAGATTTCCATGTTGAGACAATAATGAGTATACAGTACTGGGAAGCCTTCCATGTTGGGACAACACTGAGTATACAGTATTGGGAAGATTTCCATGTTGAGACAACACTGGGTATACAGTATTGGGAAGATTTCCATGTTGAGACAACACCGAGTATACAGAAGTGGGAAGATTTCCATGTTGAGACAACACCGAGTATACAGTACTGGGAAGTTTTCCATGTTGAGACAACACTGAGTATACAGTACTGGGAAGATTTCCATGTTGAGACAATAATGAGTATACAGTACTGGGAAGCCTTCCATGTTGGGACAACACTGAGTATACAGTATTGTGAAGATTTCCATGTTGAGACAACACTGGGTATACAGTACTGGGAAGCTTTCCATGTTAAGACAACACTGAGTATACAGTACTGGGAAGCCTTCCATGTTGGGACAACACTGAGTATACAGTATTGGGAAGATTTCCATGTTGAGACAACACTGAGTATACAGTACTGGGAAGATTTCCATGTTGAGACAACACTGAGTATACAGTACTGGGAAGCCTTCCATGTTGCGACAACACTGAATATACAGTATTAGGAAGCTTTCCATGTTGAGACAACACTGAGTATACAGTACTGGGAAGCCTTCCATGTTGGGACAAAACTGAGCATACAGTACTGGGAAGCCTTCCATGTTGGGACAACACTGAGCATACAGTACTGAGAAGATTTCCATGTTGCGACAACACTGAGTATACAGTACTGGAAAGCCTTCCATGTTGAGACAACACTGAGTATACAGTACTGGGAAAGTTTTCCATGTTGAGACAACACTGAGTATACAGTACTGGAAAGCCTTCCATGTTGAGACAACACTGAGTATACAGTATTGGCCAGCCTTCCATGTTGAGACAACACTGTGTATACAGTACTGGGAAGCTTTCCATGTTGGGACAACACTGAGTATACAGTACTGGGAAGCCTTCCATGTTGAGACAACACTGAGTATCCAGTACTGGAAGGATTTTCATGTTAAGACAATAATGAGTATACAGTACTGGGAAGCCTTCCATATTAGGACAACACTGAGTATACAGTACTGGAAAGCCTTCCATGTTGGGACAACACTGAGTATACAGTATTGGGAAGATTTCCATGTTGAGATAACACTGAGTATACAGTACGGGGAAAGTTTTCCATGTTGAGACAACACTGAGTATACAGTACTGGGAAGATTTCCATGTTGAGACAATAATGAGTATACAGTACTGGGAAGCCTTCCATGTTGGGACAACACTGAGTATACAGTATTGGGAAGATTTCCATGTTGAGACAACACTGGGTATACAGTATTGGGAAGATTTCCATGTTGAGACAACACCGAGTATACAGAACTGGGAAGATTTCCATGTTGAGACAACACCGAGTATACAGTACTGGGAAGTTTTCCATGTTAAGACAACACTGAGTATACAGTACTGGGAAGATTTCCATGTTGAGACAATAATGAGTATACAGTACTGGGAAGCCTTCCATGTTGGGACAACACCGAGTATACAGTATTGTGAAGATTTCCATGTTGAGACAACACTGGGTATACAGTACTGGGAAGCTTTCCATGTTGAGACAACACCGAGTATACAGAACTGGGAAGATTTCCATGTTGAGACAACACTGTGTATACAGTATTAGGAAGCCTTCCATGTTGAGACAACACTGAGTATACAGTACTGGGAAGCCTTCCATGTTAAGACAACACTGAGTATACAGTACTGGGAAGCCTTCCATGTTGGGACAACACTGAGTATACAGTATTGGGAAGATTTCCATGTTGAGACAACACTGAGTATACAGTACTGGGAAGATTTCCATGTTAAGACAACACTGAGTATACAGTACTGGGAAGCCTTCCATGTTGCGACAACACTGAATATACAGTATTAGGAAGCTTTCCATGTTGAGACAACACTGAGTATACAGTACTGGGAAGCCTTCCATGTTGGGACAACACTGAGCATACAGTACTGGGAAGCCTTCCATGTTGGGACAACACTGAGCATACAGTACTGAGAAGATTTCCATGTTGCGACAACACTGAGTATACAGTACTGGGAAGCTTTCCATGTTGAGACAACACTGAGTATACAGTACTGGGAAGCCTTCCTTGTTGGGACAACACTTAGTATACAGTACTGGGAAGATTTCCGAGTTGAGACAACACTGAGTATACAGTATTGGGAAGCTTTCCATGTTGAGACAACACTGAGTATACAGTACTGGGAAGCCTTCCATGTTAAGACAACACTGAGTATACAGTACTGGGAAGCCTTCCATGTCGGGACAACACTGAGTATACAGTATTGGGAAGATTTCCATGTTGAGACAACACTGGGTATACAGTACTGGGAAGCTTTCCATGTTGAGACAACAGTGAGTATACAGTACTGGGAAGCTTTCCATGTTGGGACTACATTGAGCATACAGTACTAGGAAGCCTTCCATGTTGGGACAACACTGAGTATACAGTATTAGGAAGCCTTCCATGTTGAGACAACACTGAGTATACAGTACTGGGAAGCCTTCCATGTTAAGACAACACTGAGTATACAGTACTGGGAAGCCTTCCATGTTGGGACAACACTGAGTATACAGTATTGGGAAGCCTTCCATGTTGGGACAACACTGAGCATACAGTACTGGGAAGCCTTCCATGTTGGGACAACACTGAGCATACAGTACAGAGAAGATTTCCATGTTGAGACAACACTGAGTATAAAGTACTGGGAAGCCTTTCATGTTGAGACAACACTGTGTTTACAGTACTGGAAAGCTTTCCATGCTGAGACAACACTGTGTATACAGTACTAGGAAGCCTTCCATGTTGAGACAACACTGAGTATACAGTACTGGGAAAGTTTTCCATGTTGAGACAACACCGAGTATACAGTACTGCGAAGATTTCCATGTTGAGACAACACTGAGTATACAGTACTGGGAAGCCTTCCATGTTGCGACAACACTGAATATACAGTATTAGGAAGCTTTCCATGTTGAGACAACACTGAGTATACAGTACTGGGAAGCCTTCCATGTTGGGACAACACTGAGCATACAGTACTGGGAAGATTTCCATGTTGAGACAACACTGAGTATACAGTACTGGGAAGCTTTCCATGTTGAGACAATATTGAGTATAGAGTACTGGGAAGATTTCTATGTTTAGACAACACTGAGCATACAGTACTGAAAAGCCTTCCATGTTGGGACAACACTGAGTATACAGTATTGGGAAGCTTTCAATGTTGAGACAACACTGAGTATACAGTACTGGCCAGCCTTCCATGTTGAGACAACACTGTGTATACAGTAGTGGAAAGCTTTCCATGTTGGGACAACACTGAGTATACAGTACTGGAAAGCCTTCCATGTTGAGACAACACTGAGTATACAGTACTGGGAAAGTTTTCGATGTTGAGACAACACTGAGTATACAGTACTGGGAACCTTTCCATGTTGAGACAATATTGAGTATACAGTACTGGGAAGATTTCTATGTTTAGACAACACTGAGCATACAGTACTGAAAAGCCTTCCATGTTGAGACAACACTGAGTATACAGTATTGGAAAGCTTTCCATGTTGAGACAACACTGAGTATACAGTACTGGCCAGCCTTTCATGTTGAGACAACACTGTGTATACAGTCCTGGGAAACTTTCCATGTTGGGACAACACTGAGTATACAGTACTGGGAAGCCTTCCATGTTGAGACAACACTGAGTATACAGTATTGGGAAGATTTCCATGTTGAGACAACACCGAGTATACAGTACTGGGAAGATTTCCATGTTAAGACAACACTGAGTATACAGTACTGGGAAGCCTTCCATGTTGCGACAACACTGAATATACAGTATTAGGAAGCTTTCCATGTTGAGACAACACTGAGTATACAGTACTGGGAAGCCTTCCATGTTGGGACAACACTGAGCATACAGTACTGGGAAGCCTTCCATGTTGGGACAACACTGAGCATACAGTACTGAGAAGATTTCCATGTTGCGACAACACTGAGTATACAGTACTGGGAAGCTTTCCATGTTGAGACAACACTGAGTATACAGTACTGGGAAGCCTTCCTTGTTGGGACAACACTTAGTATACAGTACTGGGAAGATTTCCGAGTTGAGACAACACTGAGTATACAGTATTGGGAAGCTTTCCATGTTGAGACAACACTGTGTATACAGTACTGGAAAGCTTTCCATGTTGAGACAACACTGAGTATACAGTACTGGGAAGCCTTCCATGTTAAGACAACACTGAGTATACAGTACTGGGAAGCCTTCCATGTCGGGACAACACTGAGTATACAGTATTGGGAAGATTTCCATGTTGAGACAACACTGGGTATACAGTACTGGGAAGCTTTCCATGTTGAGACAACAGTGAGTATACAGTACTGGGAAGCTTTCCATGTTGGGACTACATTGAGCATACAGTACTAGGAAGCCTTCCATGTTGGGACAACACTGAGTATACAGTATTAGGAAGCCTTCCATGTTGAGACAACACTGAGTATACAGTACTGGGAAGCCTTCCATGTTAAGACAACACTGAGTATACAGTACTGGGAAGCCTTCCATGTTGGGACAACACTGAGTATACAGTATTGGGAAGCCTTCCATGTTGGGACAACACTGAGCATACAGTACTGGGAAGCCTTCCATGTTGGGACAACACTGAGCATACAGTACAGAGAAGATTTCCATGTTGAGACAACACTGAGTATAAAGTACTGGGAAGCCTTTCATGTTGAGACAACACTGTGTTTACAGTACTGGAAAGCTTTCCATGCTGAGACAACACTGTGTATACAGTACTAGGAAGCCTTCCATGTTGAGACAACACTGAGTATACAGTACTGGGAAAGTTTTCCATGTTGAGACAACACCGAGTATACAGTACTGCGAAGATTTCCATGTTGAGACAACACTGAGTATACAGTACTGGGAAGCCTTCCATGTTGCGACAACACTGAATATACAGTATTAGGAAGCTTTCCATGTTGAGACAACACTGAGTATACAGTACTGGGAAGCCTTCCATGTTGGGACAACACTGAGCATACAGTACTGGGAAGATTTCCATGTTGAGACAACACTGAGTATACAGTACTGGGAAGCTTTCCATGTTGAGACAATATTGAGTATAGAGTACTGGGAAGATTTCTATGTTTAGACAACACTGAGCATACAGTACTGAAAAGCCTTCCATGTTGGGACAACACTGAGTATACAGTATTGGGAAGCTTTCAATGTTGAGACAACACTGAGTATACAGTACTGGCCAGCCTTCCATGTTGAGACAACACTGTGTATACAGTAGTGGAAAGCTTTCCATGTTGGGACAACACTGAGTATACAGTACTGGAAAGCCTTCCATGTTGAGACAACACTGAGTATACAGTACTGGGAAAGTTTTCGATGTTGAGACAACACTGAGTATACAGTACTGGGAACCTTTCCATGTTGAGACAATATTGAGTATACAGTACTGGGAAGATTTCTATGTTTAGACAACACTGAGCATACAGTACTGAAAAGCCTTCCATGTTGAGACAACACTGAGTATACAGTATTGGAAAGCTTTCCATGTTGAGACAACACTGAGTATACAGTACTGGCCAGCCTTTCATGTTGAGACAACACTGTGTATACAGTCCTGGGAAACTTTCCATGTTGGGACAACACTGAGTATACAGTACTGGGAAGCCTTCCATGTTGAGACAACACTGAGTATACAGTACTGGGAAAGTTTTCCATGTTGAGACAACACCGAGTATACAGTACTGGGAAGATTTCCATGTTGAGACAATAATGAGTATACAGTACTGGGAAGCCTTCCATGTTAAGACAACACTGAGTATACAGTACTGGAAAGCCTTCCATGTTGGGACAACATTGAGTATACAGTACTGGGAAGCCTTCTATGTTGGGACAACACTGAGTATACAGTATTAGGAAGCTTTCCATGTCGGGACAACACTGAGTATACAGTATTGGGAAGCTTTCTATGTTGAGACAACACTGAGTATACAGAACTGGGAAGATTTCCATGTTGAGACAACACTGAGTATATAGTACTGGGAAGTCTTCCATGTTGAGACAACACTGTGTATACAGTACTGGAAAGCTTTCCATGCTGAGACAACACTGTGTATACAGTACTAGGAAGCCTTCCATGTTGAGACAACACTGAGTATACAGTACTGGGAAGATTTCCATGTTGAGACAATACTGAGTACCGGTATACAGTACTGGGAAGATTTCCATGTTGAGACAACACTGAGTACACAGTACTGGGAAGCCTTCCATGTTGCGACAACACTGAGTATACAGTACTGGGAAGATTTCCATGTTGGGACAACACTGAGTATACAGTACTGGGAAGCCTTCCATGTTGAGACAACACTGAGTATACAGTACTGGGAAGATTTCAATGTTGCACAACACTGAGTACCGGATATACAGTACTGAGAAGCCTTCCATGTTGCGACAACACTGAGTATACAGTACTGGGAAGCTTTCCATGTCGAGACAACACTGAGTATACAGTACTGGAAAGATTTCTATGTTTAGACAACACTGAGCATACAGTACTGGAAGCTTTCCATGTTGGGACAACATTGAGCATACAGTACTGGGAAGCTTTCCATGTTAAGACAACACTGAGTATACAGTACTGGGAAGCCTTCCATGTTGGGACAACACTGAGCATACAGTACTGGGAAGCCTTCCATGTTGGGACAACACTGAGCATACAGTACTGGGAAGATTTCCATGTTGAGACAACACTGAGTATACAGTACTGGGAAGCTTTCCATGTTGAGACAATATTGAGTATAGAGTACTGGGAAGATTTCTATGTTTAGACAACACTGAGCATACAGTACTGAAAAGCCTTCCATGTTGGGACAACACTGAGTATACAGTACTGGCCAGCCTTCCATGTTGAGACAACACTGTGTATACAGTAGTGGAAAGCTTTCCATGTTGGGACAACACTGAGTATACAGTACTGGAAAGCCTTCCATGTTGAGACAACACTGAGTATACAGTACTGGGAAAGTTTTCGATGTTGAGACAACACTGAGTATACAGTACTGGGAACCTTTCCATGTTGAGACAATATTGAGTATACAGTACTGGGAAGATTTCTATGTTTAGACAACACTGAGCATACAGTACTGAAAAGCCTTCCATGTTGAGACAACACTGAGTATACAGTATTGGAAAGCTTTCCATGTTGAGACAACACTGAGTATACAGTACTGGCCAGCCTTTCATGTTGAGACAACACTGTGTATACAGTACTGGGAAACTTTCCATGTTGGGACAACACTGAGTATACAGTACTGGGAAGCCTTCCATGTTGAGACAACACTGAGTATACAGTACTGGGAAAGTTTTCCATGTTGAGACAACACCGAGTATACAGTACTGGGAAGATTTCCATGTTGAGACAATAATGAGTATACAGTACTGGGAAGCCTTCCATGTTAAGACAACACTGAGTATACAGTACTGGAAAGCCTTCCATGTTGGGACAACACTGAGTATACAGTATTGGGAAGATTTCCATGTTGAGATAACACTGAGTATACAGTACTGGGAAGCTTTCCATGCTGAGACAACACTGAGTATACAGTACTGGGAAGCCTTCCATGTTGGGACAACACTGAGTATACAGTACTGGGAAGCCTTCTATGTTGGGACAACACTGAGTATATAGTATTAGGAAGCTTTCCATGTCGGGACAACACTGAGTATACAGTATTGGGAAGCTTTCTATGTTGAGACAACACTGAGTATACAGAACTGGGAAGATTTCCATGTTGAGACAACACTGAGTATATAGTACTGGGAAGTCTTCCATGTTGAGACAACACTGTGTATACAGTACTGGAAAGCTTTCCATGCTGAGACAACACTGTGTATACAGTACTAGGAAGCCTTCCATGTTGAGACAACACTGAGTATACAGTACTGGGAAGATTTCCATGTTGAGACAATACTGAGTACCGGTATACAGTACTGGGAAGATTTCCATGTTGAGACAACACTGAGTACACAGTACTGGGAAGCCTTCCATGTTGCGACAACACTGAGTATACAGTACTGGGAAGACTTCCATGTTTAGACAACACTGAGTATACAGTATTAGGAAGCTTTCCATGTTGAGACAACACTGAGTATACAGTACTGGGAAGATTTCCATGTTGGGACAACACTGAGTATACAGTACTGGGAAGCCTTCCATGTTGAGACAACACTGAGTATACAGTACTGGGAAGATTTCAATGTTGCACAACACTGAGTACCGGATATACAGTACTGAGAAGCCTTCCATGTTGCGACAACACTGAGTATACAGTACTGGGAAGCTTTCCATGTTGAGACAACACTGAGTATACAGTACTGGAAAGATTTCTATGTTTAGACAACACTGAGCATACAGTACTGGAAGCTTTCCATGTTGGGACAACATTGAGCATACAGTACTGGGAAGCTTTCCATGTTAAGACAACACTGAGTATACAGTACTGGGAAGCCTTCCATGTTGGGACAACACTGAGCATACAGTACTGGGAAGCCTTCCATGTTGGGACAACACTGAGCATACAGTACTGGGAAGATTTCCATGTTGAGACAACACTGAGTATACAGTACTGGGAAGCTTTCCATGTTGAGACAATATTGAGTATACAGTACTGGGAAAGTTTTCGATGTTGAGACAACACTGAGTATACAGTACTGGGAACCTTTCCATGTTGAGACAATATTGAGTATACAGTACTGGGAAGATTTCTATGTTTAGACAACACTGAGCATACAGTACTGAAAAGCCTTCCATGTTGAGACAACACTGAGTATACAGTATTGGAAAGCTTTCCATGTTGAGACAACACTGAGTATACAGTACTGGCCAGCCTTTCATGTTGAGACAACACTGTGTATACAGTACTGGAAAACTTTCCATGTTGGGACAACACTGAGTATACAGTACTGGGAAGCCTTCCATGTTGAGACAACACTGAGTATACAGTACTGGGAAAGTTTTCCATGTTGAGACAACACCGAGTATACAGTACTGGGAAGATTTCCATGTTGAGACAATAATGAGTATACAGTACTGGGAAGCCTTCCATGTCGGGACAACACTGAGTATACAGTATTGGGAAGCTTTCTATGTTGAGACAACACTGAGTATACAGAACTGGGAAGATTTCCATGTTGAGACAACACTGAGTATATAGTACTGGGAAGTCTTCCATGTTGAGACAACACTGTGTATACAGTACTGGAAAGCTTTCCATGCTGAGACAACACTGAGTATACAGTACTAGGAACCCTTCCATGTTGAGACAACACTGAGTATACAGTACTGGGAAGATTTCCATGTTGAGACAATACTGAGTACCGGTATACAGTACTGGGAAGATTTCCATGTTGAGACAACACTGAGTACACAGTACTGGGAAGCCTTCCATGTTGCGACAACACTGAGTATACAGTACTGGGAAGACTTCCATGTTTAGACAACACTGAGTATACAGTACTGGGAAGCTTTCCATGCTGAGACAACACTGAGTATACAGTACTGGAAAGATTTCTATGTTTAGACAACACTGAGCATACAGTACTGGAAGCTTTCCATGTTGGGACAACATTGAGCATACAGTACTGGGAAGCTTTCCATGTTAAGACAACACTGAGTATACAGTACTGGGAAGTCGTCCATGTTGGGACAACACTGGGTATACAATATTGGGAAGCCTTCCATGTTGAGACAACACTGAGTATATAGTACTGGGAAGCCTTCTATGTTGGGACAACACTGAGTATACAGTACTGGGAAGCTTTCCATGTTGAGACAACACTGAGTATACAGTATTTGGAAGATTTCCATGTTGAGACAACACTGAGTATACAGTATTTGGAAGATTTCCATGTTGAGACAACACTGAGTATACAGTACTGGGAAGCCTTCTATGTTGGGACAACACTGAGTATACAGTACTGGGAAGCTTTCCATGTTGAGACAACACTGAGTATACAGTATTTGGAAGATTTCCATGTTGAGACAACACTGAGTATATAGTACTGGGAAGCCTTCTATGTTGGGACAACACTGAGTATACAGTACTGGGAAGCTTTCCATGTTGAGACAACACTGAGTATACAGTACTGGGAAGATTTCAATGTTGCACAACACTGAGTATACAGTACTGGAAAGATTTCTATGTTTAGACAACACTGAGCATACAGTACTGGAAGCTTTCCATGTTGGGACAACATTGAGCATACAGTACTGGGAAGCTTTCCATGTTAAGACAACACTGAGTATACAGTACTGGGAAGTCGTCCATGTTGGGACAACACTGGGTATACAGTATTGGGAAGCCTTCCATGTTGAGACAACACTGAGTATACAGTACTGGGAAGCTTTCCATGTTGAGACAACACTGAGTATACAGTACTGGAAAGATTTCTATGTTTAGACAACACTGAGCATACAGTACTGGAAGCTTTCCATGTTGGGACAACACTGAGCATACAGTACTGGGAAGCTTTCCATGTTAAGACAACACTGAGTATACAGTACTGGGAAGTCGTCCATGTTGGGACAACACTGGGTATACAGTATTGGGAAGCCTTCCATGTTGGGACAACACCGAGTATACAGTATTGGGAAGCTTTCCATGTTGAGACAACACTGAGTATACAGTACTGGGAAGCCTTCCATGTTGAGACAATACTGAGTATACAGTATTGGGAAGCTTTCCATGTTGAGACAATACTGAGTATACAGTACTGGGAAGAATCCCATGTTGGGACAACACCAAGTATACAGTACTGGGAAGATTTCCATGTTGGGACAACACTGAGTATACAGTACTGGGAAGCCTTCCATGTTGAGACAACACTGAGTATACAGTACTGGAAAGCCTTCCATGTTGGGACAACACTGAGTATACAGTACTGGGAAGATTTCCATGTTGAGACAACACTGAGTATACAGTACTGGGAAGCCTTCCATGTTGGGACAACACTGAGCATACAGTACTGGGAAGATTTCCATGTTGAGACAACACTGAGTATAAAGTACTGGGAAGCCTTCCATGTTGAGACAATACTGAGTATACAGTATTGGGAAAATCTCCATGTTCAGACAACACTGAGTATACAGTACTGGGAACCTTTCCATGTTGAGACAATATTGAGTATGCAGTACTGGGAAGATTTCTATGTTTAGACAACACTGAGCATACAGTACTGAAAAGCCTTCCATGTTGAGACAACACTGAGTATACAGTATTGGAAAGCTTTCCATGTTGAGACAACACTGAGTATACAGTACTGGCCAGCCTTTCATGTTGAGACAACACTGTGTATACAGTACTGGGAAGCTTTCCATGTTGGGACAACACTGAGTATACAGTACTGGGAAGCCTTCCATGTTGAGACAACACTGAGTATACAGTACTGGGAAAGTTTTCCATGTTGAGACAACACCGAGTATACAGTACTGGGAAGATTTCCATGTTGAGACAATAATGAGTATACAGTACTGGGAAGCCTTCCATGTTAAGACAACACTGAGTATACAGTACTGGAAAACCTTCCATGTTGGGACAACACTGAGTATACAGTATTGGGAAGATTTCCATGTTGAGATAACACTGAGTATACAGTACTGGGAAGCTTTCCATGTTAAGACAACACTGAGTATACAGTACTGGGAAGTCGTCCATGTTGGGACAACACTGGGTATACAGTATTGGGAAGCCTTCCATGTTGAGACAACACTGAGTATACAGTACTGGGAAGCCTTCCATGTTGAGACAATACTGAGTATACAGTATTGGGAAGCTTTCCATGTTGAGACAATACTGAGTATACAGTACTGGGAAGATTTCCATGTTGGGACAACACCAAGTATACAGTACTGGGAAGATTTTCATGTTGGGACAACACTGAGTATACAGTACTGGGAAGCCTTCCATGTTGGGACAACACTGAGTATACAGTACTGGGAAGCCTTCCATGTTGAGACAATACTGAGTATACAGTATTGGGAAGCTTTCCATGTTGAGACAATACTGAGTATACAGTACTGGGAAGATTTCCATGTTGGGACAACACCAAGTATACAGTACTGGGAAGCCTTCCATGTTGAGACAACACTGTGTATACAGTACTGGGAAGCCTTCCATGTTGGGACAACACTGAGTATACAGTACTGGGAAGCCTTCCATGTTGAGACAACACTGAGTATACAGTACTGGGAAGATTTCAATGTTGCACAACACTGAGTACCGGGTATACAGTACTGAGAAGCCTTCCATGTTGCGACAACACTGAGTATACAGTACTGGGAAGCTTTCCATGTTGAGACAACACTGAGTATACAGTACTGGAAAGATTTCTATGTTTAGACAACACTGAGCATACAGTACTGGAAGCTTTCCATGTTGGGACAACATTGAGCATACAGTACTGGGAAGCTTTCCATGTTAAGACAAAACTGAGTATACAGTACTGGGAAGTCGTCCATGTTGGGACAACACTGGGTATACAGTATTGGGAAGCCTTCCATGTTGAGACAACACTGAGTATACAGTACTGGGAAGCCTTCCATGTTGAGACAATACTGAGTATACAGTATTGGGAAGCTTTCCATGTTGAGACAATACCGAGTATACAGTACTGGGAAGATTTCCATGTTGGGACAACACCAAGTATACAGTACTGGGAAGATTTTCATGTTGGGACAACACTGAGTATACAGTACTGGGAAGCCTTCCATGTTGAGACAACACTGAGTATACAGTACTGGGAAGCCTTCCATGTTGGGACAACACTGAGTATACAGTACTGGGAAGATTTCCATGTTGAGACAACACTGAGTATACAGTACTGGGAAGCCGTCCATGTTGGGACAACACTGAGTATACAGTACTGGGAAGATTTCCATGTTGAGACAACACTGAGTATACAGTACTGGGAAGCCTTCCATGTTGCGACAACACTGAATATACAGTATTAGGAAGCTTTCCATGTTGAGACAACACTGAGTATACAGTACTGGGAAGCCTTCCATGTTGGGACAACACTGAGCATACAGTACTGGGAAGCCTTCCATGTTAGGACAACACTGAGCATACAGTACTGGGAAGATTTCCATGTTGAGACAACACTGAGTATAAAGTACTGGGAAGCCTTCCATGTTGAGACAACACTGTGTATACAGTACTGGAAAGCTTTCCATGCTGAGACAACACTGTGTATACAGTACTAGGAAGCCTTCCATGTTGAGACAACACTGAGTATACAGTACTGGGAAGATTTCCATGTTGAGACAATACTGAGTACCGGTATACAGTACTGGGAAGATTTCCATGTTGAGACAACACTGAGTACACAGTACTGGGAAGCCTTCCATGTTGCGACAACACTGAGTATACAGTACTGGGAAGCCTTCCATGTTGGGACAACACTGAGTATACAGTATTGGGAAGATTTCCATGTTGAGATAACACTGAGTATACAGTACTGGGAAGCTTTCCATGCTGAGACAACACTGAGTATATAGTACTGGGAAGCCTTCTATGTTGGGACAACACTGAGTATACAGTACTGGGAAGCTTTCCATGTTGAGACAACACTGAGTATACAGTATTTGGAAGATTTCCATGTTGAGACAACACTGAGTATACAGTATTTGGAAGATTTCCATGTTGAGACAACACTGAGTATACAGTACTGGGAAGCCTTCTATGTTGGGACAACACTGAGTATACAGTACTGGGAAGCTTTCCATGTTGAGACAACACTGAGTATACAGTATTTGGAAGATTTCCAAGTTGGGACAACACTGAGTATACAGTACTGGGAAGCCTTCCATGTTGAGACAACACTGAGTATACAGTACTGGGAAGATTTCAATGTTGCACAACACTGAGTACCGGGTATACAGTACTGAGAAGCCTTCCATGTTGCGACAACACTGAGTATACAGTACTGGGAAGCTTTCCATGTTGAGACAACACTGAGTATACAGTACTGGAAAGATTTATATGTTTAGACAACACTGAGCATACAGTACTGGAAGCTTTCCATGTTGGGACAACATTGAGCATACAGTACTGGGAAGCTTTCCATGTTAAGACAACACTGAGTATACAGTACTGGGAAGTCGTCCATGTTGGGACAACACTGGGTATACAGTATTGGGAAGCCTTCCATGTTGAGACAACACTGAGTATACAGTACTGGGAAGCCTTCCATGTTGAGACAATACTGAGTATACAGTATTGGGAAGCTTTCCATGTTGAGACAATACTGAGTATACAGTACTGGGAAGATTTCCATGTTGGGACAACACCAAGTATACAGTACTGGGAAGATTTTCATGTTGGGACAACACTGAGTATACAGTACTGGGAAGCCTTCCATGTTGAGACAACACTGAGTATACAGTACTGGGAAGCCTTCCATGTTGGGACAACACTGAGTATACAGTACTGGGAAGATTTCCATGTTGAGACAACACTGAGTATACAGTACTGGGAAGCCGTCCATGTTGGGACAACACTGAGTATACAGTACTGGGAAGATTTCCATGTTGAGACAACACTGAGTATACAGTACTGGGAAGCCTTCCATGTTGCGACAACACTGAATATACAGTATTAGGAAGCTTTCCATGTTGAGACAACACTGAGTATACAGTACTGGGAAGCCTTCCATGTCGGGACAACACTGAGCATACAGTACTGGGAAGCCTTCCATGTTAGGACAACACTGAGCATACAGTACTGGGAAGATTTCCATGTTGAGACAACACTGAGTATAAAGTACTGGGAAGCCTTCCATGTTGAGACAACACTGTGTATACAGTACTGGAAAGCTTTCCATGCTGAGACAACACTGTGTATACAGTACTAGGAAGCCTTCCATGTTGAGACAACACTGAGTATACAGTACTGGGAAGATTTCCATGTTGAGACAACACTGAGTATAAAGTACTGGGAAGCCTTCCATGTTGAGACAACACTGTGTATACAGTACTGGAAAGCTTTCCATGCTGAGACAACACTGTGTATACAGTACTAGGAAGCCTTCCATGTTGAGACAACACTGAGTATACAGTACTGGGAAGCCTTCGATGTTGAGACAACACTGAGTATACAGTACTGGGAAGCCTTCCATGTTGAGACAACACCGAGTACACAGTACTGGGAAGCCTTCCATGTTGCGACAACACTGAGTATACAGTACTGGGAAGCCTTCCATGTTGGGACAACACTGAGTATACAGTATTGGGAAGCTTTCCATGTTAAGACAACACTGAGTATACAGTATTGGGAAGCCTTCCATGTTGAGACAACACTGTGTATACAGTACTGGGAAGCCTTCCATGTTGGGACAACACTGAGTATACAGTACTGGGAAGCCTTCCATGTTGAGACAACACTGAGTATACAGTACTGGGAAGATTTCAATGTTGCACAACACTGAGTACCGGGTATACAGTACTGAGAAGCCTTCCATGTTGCGACAACACCGAGTATACAGTACTGGGAAGCTTTCCATGTTAAGACAACACTGAGTATACAGTACTGGGAAGTCGTCCATGTTGGGACAACACTGGGTATACAGTATTGGGAAGCCTTCCATGTTGAGACAACACTGAGTATATAGTACTGGGAAGCCTTCTATGTTGGGACAACACTGAGTATACAGTACTGGGAAGCTTTCCATGTTGAGACAACACTGAGTATACAGTATTTGGAAGATTTCCATGTTGAGACAACACTGAGTATACAGTATTTGGAAGATTTCAATGTTGCACAACACTGAGTACCGGGTATACAGTACTGAGAAGCCTTCCATGTTGCGACAACACTGAGTATACAGTACTGGGAAGATTTCCATGTTGAGACAATAATGAGTATACAGTACTGGGAAGCCTTCCATGTTAAGACAACACTGAGTATACAGTACTGGAAAGCCTTCCATGTTGGGACAACACTGAGTATACAGTATTGGGAAGATTTCCATGTTGAGATAACACTGAGTATACAGTACTGGGAAGCTTTCCATGCTGAGACAACACTGAGTATACAGTACTGGGAAGCCTTCCATGTTGGGACAACACTGAGTATACAGTACTGGGAAGCCTTCTATGTTGGGACAACACTGAGTATATAGTATTAGGAAGCTTTCCATGTCGGGACAACACTGAGTATACAGTATTGGGAAGCTTTCTATGTTGAGACAACACTGAGTATACAGAACTGGGAAGATTTCCATGTTGAGACAACACTGAGTATATAGTACTGGGAAGTCTTCCATGTTGAGACAACACTGTGTATACAGTACTGGAAAGCTTTCCATGCTGAGACAACACTGTGTATACAGTACTAGGAAGCCTTCCATGTTGAGACAACACTGAGTATACAGTACTGGGAAGATTTCCATGTTGAGACAATACTGAGTACCGGTATACAGTACTGGGAAGATTTCCATGTTGAGACAACACTGAGTACACAGTACTGGGAAGCCTTCCATGTTGCGACAACACTGAGTATACAGTACTGGGAAGACTTCCATGTTTAGACAACACTGAGTATACAGTATTAGGAAGCTTTCCATGTTGAGACAACACTGAGTATACAGTACTGGGAAGATTTCCATGTTGGGACAACACTGAGTATACAGTACTGGGAAGCCTTCCATGTTGAGACAACACTGAGTATACAGTACTGGGAAGATTTCAATGTTGCACAACACTGAGTACCGGATATACAGTACTGAGAAGCCTTCCATGTTGCGACAACACTGAGTATACAGTACTGGGAAGCTTTCCATGTTGAGACAACACTGAGTATACAGTACTGGAAAGATTTCTATGTTTAGACAACACTGAGCATACAGTACTGGAAGCTTTCCATGTTGGGACAACATTGAGCATACAGTACTGGGAAGCTTTCCATGTTAAGACAACACTGAGTATACAGTACTGGGAAGCCTTCCATGTTGGGACAACACTGAGCATACAGTACTGGGAAGCCTTCCATGTTGGGACAACACTGAGCATACAGTACTGGGAAGATTTCCATGTTGAGACAACACTGAGTATACAGTACTGGGAAGCTTTCCATGTTGAGACAATATTGAGTATACAGTACTGGGAAAGTTTTCGATGTTGAGACAACACTGAGTATACAGTACTGGGAACCTTTCCATGTTGAGACAATATTGAGTATACAGTACTGGGAAGATTTCTATGTTTAGACAACACTGAGCATACAGTACTGAAAAGCCTTCCATGTTGAGACAACACTGAGTATACAGTATTGGAAAGCTTTCCATGTTGAGACAACACTGAGTATACAGTACTGGCCAGCCTTTCATGTTGAGACAACACTGTGTATACAGTACTGGAAAACTTTCCATGTTGGGACAACACTGAGTATACAGTACTGGGAAGCCTTCCATGTTGAGACAACACTGAGTATACAGTACTGGGAAAGTTTTCCATGTTGAGACAACACCGAGTATACAGTACTGGGAAGATTTCCATGTTGAGACAATAATGAGTATACAGTACTGGGAAGCCTTCCATGTCGGGACAACACTGAGTATACAGTATTGGGAAGCTTTCTATGTTGAGACAACACTGAGTATACAGAACTGGGAAGATTTCCATGTTGAGACAACACTGAGTATATAGTACTGGGAAGTCTTCCATGTTGAGACAACACTGTGTATACAGTACTGGAAAGCTTTCCATGCTGAGACAACACTGAGTATACAGTACTAGGAACCCTTCCATGTTGAGACAACACTGAGTATACAGTACTGGGAAGATTTCCATGTTGAGACAATACTGAGTACCGGTATACAGTACTGGGAAGATTTCCATGTTGAGACAACACTGAGTACACAGTACTGGGAAGCCTTCCATGTTGCGACAACACTGAGTATACAGTACTGGGAAGACTTCCATGTTTAGACAACACTGAGTATACAGTACTGGGAAGCTTTCCATGCTGAGACAACACTGAGTATACAGTACTGGAAAGATTTCTATGTTTAGACAACACTGAGCATACAGTACTGGAAGCTTTCCATGTTGGGACAACATTGAGCATACAGTACTGGGAAGCTTTCCATGTTAAGACAACACTGAGTATACAGTACTGGGAAGTCGTCCATGTTGGGACAACACTGGGTATACAATATTGGGAAGCCTTCCATGTTGAGACAACACTGAGTATATAGTACTGGGAAGCCTTCTATGTTGGGACAACACTGAGTATACAGTACTGGGAAGCTTTCCATGTTGAGACAACACTGAGTATACAGTATTTGGAAGATTTCCATGTTGAGACAACACTGAGTATACAGTATTTGGAAGATTTCCATGTTGAGACAACACTGAGTATACAGTACTGGGAAGCCTTCTATGTTGGGACAACACTGAGTATACAGTACTGGGAAGCTTTCCATGTTGAGACAACACTGAGTATACAGTATTTGGAAGATTTCCATGTTGAGACAACACTGAGTATATAGTACTGGGAAGCCTTCTATGTTGGGACAACACTGAGTATACAGTACTGGGAAGCTTTCCATGTTGAGACAACACTGAGTATACAGTACTGGGAAGATTTCAATGTTGCACAACACTGAGTATACAGTACTGGAAAGATTTCTATGTTTAGACAACACTGAGCATACAGTACTGGAAGCTTTCCATGTTGGGACAACATTGAGCATACAGTACTGGGAAGCTTTCCATGTTAAGACAACACTGAGTATACAGTACTGGGAAGTCGTCCATGTTGGGACAACACTGGGTATACAGTATTGGGAAGCCTTCCATGTTGAGACAACACTGAGTATACAGTACTGGGAAGCTTTCCATGTTGAGACAACACTGAGTATACAGTACTGGAAAGATTTCTATGTTTAGACAACACTGAGCATACAGTACTGGAAGCTTTCCATGTTGGGACAACACTGAGCATACAGTACTGGGAAGCTTTCCATGTTAAGACAACACTGAGTATACAGTACTGGGAAGTCGTCCATGTTGGGACAACACTGGGTATACAGTATTGGGAAGCCTTCCATGTTGGGACAACACCGAGTATACAGTATTGGGAAGCTTTCCATGTTGAGACAACACTGAGTATACAGTACTGGGAAGCCTTCCATGTTGAGACAATACTGAGTATACAGTATTGGGAAGCTTTCCATGTTGAGACAATACTGAGTATACAGTACTGGGAAGAATCCCATGTTGGGACAACACCAAGTATACAGTACTGGGAAGATTTCCATGTTGGGACAACACTGAGTATACAGTACTGGGAAGCCTTCCATGTTGAGACAACACTGAGTATACAGTACTGGAAAGCCTTCCATGTTGGGACAACACTGAGTATACAGTACTGGGAAGATTTCCATGTTGAGACAACACTGAGTATACAGTACTGGGAAGCCTTCCATGTTGGGACAACACTGAGCATACAGTACTGGGAAGATTTCCATGTTGAGACAACACTGAGTATAAAGTACTGGGAAGCCTTCCATGTTGAGACAATACTGAGTATACAGTATTGGGAAAATCTCCATGTTCAGACAACACTGAGTATACAGTACTGGGAACCTTTCCATGTTGAGACAATATTGAGTATGCAGTACTGGGAAGATTTCTATGTTTAGACAACACTGAGCATACAGTACTGAAAAGCCTTCCATGTTGAGACAACACTGAGTATACAGTACTGGCCAGCCTTTCATGTTGAGACAACACTGTGTATACAGTACTGGGAAGCTTTCCATGTTGGGACAACACTGAGTATACAGTACTGGGAAGCCTTCCATGTTGAGACAACACTGAGTATACAGTACTGGGAAAGTTTTCCATGTTGAGACAACACCGAGTATACAGTACTGGGAAGATTTCCATGTTGAGACAATAATGAGTATACAGTACTGGGAAGCCTTCCATGTTAAGACAACACTGAGTATACAGTACTGGAAAACCTTCCATGTTGGGACAACACTGAGTATACAGTATTGGGAAGATTTCCATGTTGAGATAACACTGAGTATACAGTACTGGGAAGCTTTCCATGTTAAGACAACACTGAGTATACAGTACTGGGAAGTCGTCCATGTTGGGACAACACTGGGTATACAGTATTGGGAAGCCTTCCATGTTGAGACAACACTGAGTATACAGTACTGGGAAGCCTTCCATGTTGAGACAATACTGAGTATACAGTATTGGGAAGCTTTCCATGTTGAGACAATACTGAGTATACAGTACTGGGAAGATTTCCATGTTGGGACAACACCAAGTATACAGTACTGGGAAGATTTTCATGTTGGGACAACACTGAGTATACAGTACTGGGAAGCCTTCCATGTTGGGACAACACTGAGTATACAGTACTGGGAAGCCTTCCATGTTGAGACAATACTGAGTATACAGTATTGGGAAGCTTTCCATGTTGAGACAATACTGAGTATACAGTACTGGGAAGATTTCCATGTTGGGACAACACCAAGTATACAGTACTGGGAAGCCTTCCATGTTGAGACAACACTGTGTATACAGTACTGGGAAGCCTTCCATGTTGGGACAACACTGAGTATACAGTACTGGGAAGCCTTCCATGTTGAGACAACACTGAGTATACAGTACTGGGAAGATTTCAATGTTGCACAACACTGAGTACCGGGTATACAGTACTGAGAAGCCTTCCATGTTGCGACAACACTGAGTATACAGTACTGGGAAGCTTTCCATGTTGAGACAACACTGAGTATACAGTACTGGAAAGATTTCTATGTTTAGACAACACTGAGCATACAGTACTGGAAGCTTTCCATGTTGGGACAACATTGAGCATACAGTACTGGGAAGCTTTCCATGTTAAGACAAAACTGAGTATACAGTACTGGGAAGTCGTCCATGTTGGGACAACACTGGGTATACAGTATTGGGAAGCCTTCCATGTTGAGACAACACTGAGTATACAGTACTGGGAAGCCTTCCATGTTGAGACAATACTGAGTATACAGTATTGGGAAGCTTTCCATGTTGAGACAATACCGAGTATACAGTACTGGGAAGATTTCCATGTTGGGACAACACCAAGTATACAGTACTGGGAAGATTTTCATGTTGGGACAACACTGAGTATACAGTACTGGGAAGCCTTCCATGTTGAGACAACACTGAGTATACAGTACTGGGAAGCCTTCCATGTTGGGACAACACTGAGTATACAGTACTGGGAAGATTTCCATGTTGAGACAACACTGAGTATACAGTACTGGGAAGCCGTCCATGTTGGGACAACACTGAGTATACAGTACTGGGAAGATTTCCATGTTGAGACAACACTGAGTATACAGTACTGGGAAGCCTTCCATGTTGCGACAACACTGAATATACAGTATTAGGAAGCTTTCCATGTTGAGACAACACTGAGTATACAGTACTGGGAAGCCTTCCATGTTGGGACAACACTGAGCATACAGTACTGGGAAGCCTTCCATGTTAGGACAACACTGAGCATACAGTACTGGGAAGATTTCCATGTTGAGACAACACTGAGTATAAAGTACTGGGAAGCCTTCCATGTTGAGACAACACTGTGTATACAGTACTGGAAAGCTTTCCATGCTGAGACAACACTGTGTATACAGTACTAGGAAGCCTTCCATGTTGAGACAACACTGAGTATACAGTACTGGGAAGATTTCCATGTTGAGACAATACTGAGTACCGGTATACAGTACTGGGAAGATTTCCATGTTGAGACAACACTGAGTACACAGTACTGGGAAGCCTTCCATGTTGCGACAACACTGAGTATACAGTACTGGGAAGCCTTCCATGTTGGGACAACACTGAGTATACAGTATTGGGAAGATTTCCATGTTGAGATAACACTGAGTATACAGTACTGGGAAGCTTTCCATGCTGAGACAACACTGAGTATATAGTACTGGGAAGCCTTCTATGTTGGGACAACACTGAGTATACAGTACTGGGAAGCTTTCCATGTTGAGACAACACTGAGTATACAGTATTTGGAAGATTTCCATGTTGAGACAACACTGAGTATACAGTATTTGGAAGATTTCCATGTTGAGACAACACTGAGTATACAGTACTGGGAAGCCTTCTATGTTGGGACAACACTGAGTATACAGTACTGGGAAGCTTTCCATGTTGAGACAACACTGAGTATACAGTATTTGGAAGATTTCCAAGTTGGGACAACACTGAGTATACAGTACTGGGAAGCCTTCCATGTTGAGACAACACTGAGTATACAGTACTGGGAAGATTTCAATGTTGCACAACACTGAGTACCGGGTATACAGTACTGAGAAGCCTTCCATGTTGCGACAACACTGAGTATACAGTACTGGGAAGCTTTCCATGTTGAGACAACACTGAGTATACAGTACTGGAAAGATTTATATGTTTAGACAACACTGAGCATACAGTACTGGAAGCTTTCCATGTTGGGACAACATTGAGCATACAGTACTGGGAAGCTTTCCATGTTAAGACAACACTGAGTATACAGTACTGGGAAGTCGTCCATGTTGGGACAACACTGGGTATACAGTATTGGGAAGCCTTCCATGTTGAGACAACACTGAGTATACAGTACTGGGAAGCCTTCCATGTTGAGACAATACTGAGTATACAGTATTGGGAAGCTTTCCATGTTGAGACAATACTGAGTATACAGTACTGGGAAGATTTCCATGTTGGGACAACACCAAGTATACAGTACTGGGAAGATTTTCATGTTGGGACAACACTGAGTATACAGTACTGGGAAGCCTTCCATGTTGAGACAACACTGAGTATACAGTACTGGGAAGCCTTCCATGTTGGGACAACACTGAGTATACAGTACTGGGAAGATTTCCATGTTGAGACAACACTGAGTATACAGTACTGGGAAGCCGTCCATGTTGGGACAACACTGAGTATACAGTACTGGGAAGATTTCCATGTTGAGACAACACTGAGTATACAGTACTGGGAAGCCTTCCATGTTGCGACAACACTGAATATACAGTATTAGGAAGCTTTCCATGTTGAGACAACACTGAGTATACAGTACTGGGAAGCCTTCCATGTCGGGACAACACTGAGCATACAGTACTGGGAAGCCTTCCATGTTAGGACAACACTGAGCATACAGTACTGGGAAGATTTCCATGTTGAGACAACACTGAGTATAAAGTACTGGGAAGCCTTCCATGTTGAGACAACACTGTGTATACAGTACTGGAAAGCTTTCCATGCTGAGACAACACTGTGTATACAGTACTAGGAAGCCTTCCATGTTGAGACAACACTGAGTATACAGTACTGGGAAGATTTCCATGTTGAGACAACACTGAGTATAAAGTACTGGGAAGCCTTCCATGTTGAGACAACACTGTGTATACAGTACTGGAAAGCTTTCCATGCTGAGACAACACTGTGTATACAGTACTAGGAAGCCTTCCATGTTGAGACAACACTGAGTATACAGTACTGGGAAGCCTTCGATGTTGAGACAACACTGAGTATACAGTACTGGGAAGCCTTCCATGTTGAGACAACACCGAGTACACAGTACTGGGAAGCCTTCCATGTTGCGACAACACTGAGTATACAGTACTGGGAAGCCTTCCATGTTGGGACAACACTGAGTATACAGTATTGGGAAGCTTTCCATGTTAAGACAACACTGAGTATACAGTATTGGGAAGCCTTCCATGTTGAGACAACACTGTGTATACAGTACTGGGAAGCCTTCCATGTTGGGACAACACTGAGTATACAGTACTGGGAAGCCTTCCATGTTGAGACAACACTGAGTATACAGTACTGGGAAGATTTCAATGTTGCACAACACTGAGTACCGGGTATACAGTACTGAGAAGCCTTCCATGTTGCGACAACACCGAGTATACAGTACTGGGAAGCTTTCCATGTTAAGACAACACTGAGTATACAGTACTGGGAAGTCGTCCATGTTGGGACAACACTGGGTATACAGTATTGGGAAGCCTTCCATGTTGAGACAACACTGAGTATATAGTACTGGGAAGCCTTCTATGTTGGGACAACACTGAGTATACAGTACTGGGAAGCTTTCCATGTTGAGACAACACTGAGTATACAGTATTTGGAAGATTTCCATGTTGAGACAACACTGAGTATACAGTATTTGGAAGATTTCAATGTTGCACAACACTGAGTACCGGGTATACAGTACTGAGAAGCCTTCCATGTTGCGACAACACTGAGTATACAGTACTGGGAAGATTTCCATGTTGAGACAATAATGAGTATACAGTACTGGGAAGCCTTCCATGTTAAGACAACACTGAGTATACAGTACTGGAAAGCCTTCCATGTTGGGACAACACTGAGTATACAGTATTGGGAAGATTTCCATGTTGAGATAACACTGAGTATACAGTACTGGGAAGCTTTCCATGCTGAGACAACACTGAGTATACAGTACTGGGAAGCCTTCCATGTTGGGACAACACTGAGTATACAGTACTGGGAAGCCTTCTATGTTGGGACAACACTGAGTATATAGTATTAGGAAGCTTTCCATGTCGGGACAACACTGAGTATACAGTATTGGGAAGCTTTCTATGTTGAGACAACACTGAGTATACAGAACTGGGAAGATTTCCATGTTGAGACAACACTGAGTATATAGTACTGGGAAGTCTTCCATGTTGAGACAACACTGTGTATACAGTACTGGAAAGCTTTCCATGCTGAGACAACACTGTGTATACAGTACTAGGAAGCCTTCCATGTTGAGACAACACTGAGTATACAGTACTGGGAAGATTTCCATGTTGAGACAATACTGAGTACCGGTATACAGTACTGGGAAGATTTCCATGTTGAGACAACACTGAGTACACAGTACTGGGAAGCCTTCCATGTTGCGACAACACTGAGTATACAGTACTGGGAAGACTTCCATGTTTAGACAACACTGAGTATACAGTATTAGGAAGCTTTCCATGTTGAGACAACACTGAGTATACAGTACTGGGAAGATTTCCATGTTGGGACAACACTGAGTATACAGTACTGGGAAGCCTTCCATGTTGAGACAACACTGAGTATACAGTACTGGGAAGATTTCAATGTTGCACAACACTGAGTACCGGATATACAGTACTGAGAAGCCTTCCATGTTGCGACAACACTGAGTATACAGTACTGGGAAGCTTTCCATGTTGAGACAACACTGAGTATACAGTACTGGAAAGATTTCTATGTTTAGACAACACTGAGCATACAGTACTGGAAGCTTTCCATGTTGGGACAACATTGAGCATACAGTACTGGGAAGCTTTCCATGTTAAGACAACACTGAGTATACAGTACTGGGAAGCCTTCCATGTTGGGACAACACTGAGCATACAGTACTGGGAAGCCTTCCATGTTGGGACAACACTGAGCATACAGTACTGGGAAGATTTCCATGTTGAGACAACACTGAGTATACAGTACTGGGAAGCTTTCCATGTTGAGACAATATTGAGTATACAGTACTGGGAAAGTTTTCGATGTTGAGACAACACTGAGTATACAGTACTGGGAACCTTTCCATGTTGAGACAATATTGAGTATACAGTACTGGGAAGATTTCTATGTTTAGACAACACTGAGCATACAGTACTGAAAAGCCTTCCATGTTGAGACAACACTGAGTATACAGTATTGGAAAGCTTTCCATGTTGAGACAACACTGAGTATACAGTACTGGCCAGCCTTTCATGTTGAGACAACACTGTGTATACAGTACTGGAAAACTTTCCATGTTGGGACAACACTGAGTATACAGTACTGGGAAGCCTTCCATGTTGAGACAACACTGAGTATACAGTACTGGGAAAGTTTTCCATGTTGAGACAACACCGAGTATACAGTACTGGGAAGATTTCCATGTTGAGACAATAATGAGTATACAGTACTGGGAAGCCTTCCATGTCGGGACAACACTGAGTATACAGTATTGGGAAGCTTTCTATGTTGAGACAACACTGAGTATACAGAACTGGGAAGATTTCCATGTTGAGACAACACTGAGTATATAGTACTGGGAAGTCTTCCATGTTGAGACAACACTGTGTATACAGTACTGGAAAGCTTTCCATGCTGAGACAACACTGAGTATACAGTACTAGGAACCCTTCCATGTTGAGACAACACTGAGTATACAGTACTGGGAAGATTTCCATGTTGAGACAATACTGAGTACCGGTATACAGTACTGGGAAGATTTCCATGTTGAGACAACACTGAGTACACAGTACTGGGAAGCCTTCCATGTTGCGACAACACTGAGTATACAGTACTGGGAAGACTTCCATGTTTAGACAACACTGAGTATACAGTACTGGGAAGCTTTCCATGCTGAGACAACACTGAGTATACAGTACTGGAAAGATTTCTATGTTTAGACAACACTGAGCATACAGTACTGGAAGCTTTCCATGTTGGGACAACATTGAGCATACAGTACTGGGAAGCTTTCCATGTTGGGACAACATTGAGCATACAGTACTGGGAAGCTTTCCATGTTAAGACAACACTGAGTATACAGTACTGGGAAGTCGTCCATGTTGGGACAACACTGGGTATACAATATTGGGAAGCCTTCCATGTTGAGACAACACTGAGTATATAGTACTGGGAAGCCTTCTATGTTGGGACAACACTGAGTATACAGTACTGGGAAGCTTTCCATGTTGAGACAACACTGAGTATACAGTATTTGGAAGATTTCCATGTTGAGACAACACTGAGTATACAGTATTTGGAAGATTTCCATGTTGAGACAACACTGAGTATACAGTACTGGGAAGCCTTCTATGTTGGGACAACACTGAGTATACAGTACTGGGAAGCTTTCCATGTTGAGACAACACTGAGTATACAGTATTTGGAAGATTTCCATGTTGAGACAACACTGAGTATATAGTACTGGGAAGCCTTCTATGTTGGGACAACACTGAGTATACAGTACTGGGAAGCTTTCCATGTTGAGACAACACTGAGTATACAGTACTGGGAAGATTTCAATGTTGCACAACACTGAGTATACAGTACTGGAAAGATTTCTATGTTTAGACAACACTGAGCATACAGTACTGGAAGCTTTCCATGTTGGGACAACATTGAGCATACAGTACTGGGAAGCTTTCCATGTTAAGACAACACTGAGTATACAGTACTGGGAAGTCGTCCATGTTGGGACAACACTGGGTATACAGTATTGGGAAGCCTTCCATGTTGAGACAACACTGAGTATACAGTACTGGGAAGCTTTCCATGTTGAGACAACACTGAGTATACAGTACTGGAAAGATTTCTATGTTTAGACAACACTGAGCATACAGTACTGGAAGCTTTCCATGTTGGGACAACACTGAGCATACAGTACTGGGAAGCTTTCCATGTTAAGACAACACTGAGTATACAGTACTGGGAAGTCGTCCATGTTGGGACAACACTGGGTATACAGTATTGGGAAGCCTTCCATGTTGGGACAACACCGAGTATACAGTATTGGGAAGCTTTCCATGTTGAGACAACACTGAGTATACAGTACTGGGAAGCCTTCCATGTTGAGACAATACTGAGTATACAGTATTGGGAAGCTTTCCATGTTGAGACAATACTGAGTATACAGTACTGGGAAGAATCCCATGTTGGGACAACACCAAGTATACAGTACTGGGAAGATTTCCATGTTGGGACAACACTGAGTATACAGTACTGGGAAGCCTTCCATGTTGAGACAACACTGAGTATACAGTACTGGAAAGCCTTCCATGTTGGGACAACACTGAGTATACAGTACTGGGAAGATTTCCATGTTGAGACAACACTGAGTATACAGTACTGGGAAGCCTTCCATGTTGGGACAACACTGAGCATACAGTACTGGGAAGATTTCCATGTTGAGACAACACTGAGTATAAAGTACTGGGAAGCCTTCCATGTTGAGACAATACTGAGTATACAGTATTGGGAAAATCTCCATGTTCAGACAACACTGAGTATACAGTACTGGGAACCTTTCCATGTTGAGACAATATTGAGTATGCAGTACTGGGAAGATTTCTATGTTTAGACAACACTGAGCATACAGTACTGAAAAGCCTTCCATGTTGAGACAACACTGAGTATACAGTATTGGAAAGCTTTCCATGTTGAGACAACACTGAGTATACAGTACTGGCCAGCCTTTCATGTTGAGACAACACTGTGTATACAGTACTGGGAAGCTTTCCATGTTGGGACAACACTGAGTATACAGTACTGGGAAGCCTTCCATGTTGAGACAACACTGAGTATACAGTACTGGGAAAGTTTTCCATGTTGAGACAACACCGAGTATACAGTACTGGGAAGATTTCCATGTTGAGACAATAATGAGTATACAGTACTGGGAAGCCTTCCATGTTAAGACAACACTGAGTATACAGTACTGGAAAACCTTCCATGTTGGGACAACACTGAGTATACAGTATTGGGAAGATTTCCATGTTGAGATAACACTGAGTATACAGTACTGGGAAGCCTTCCATGTTGAGACAATACTGAGTATACAGTATTGGGAAGCTTTCCATGTTGAGACAATACTGAGTATACAGTACTGGGAAGATTTCCATGTTGGGACAACACCAAGTATACAGTACTGGGAAGATTTTCATGTTGGGACAACACTGAGTATACAGTACTGGGAAGCCTTCCATGTTGGGACAACACTGAGTATACAGTACTGGGAAGCCTTCCATGTTGAGACAATACTGAGTATACAGTATTGGGAAGCTTTCCATGTTGAGACAATACTGAGTATACAGTACTGGGAAGATTTCCATGTTGGGACAACACCAAGTATACAGTACTGGGAAGCCTTCCATGTTGAGACAACACTGTGTATACAGTACTGGGAAGCCTTCCATGTTGGGACAACACTGAGTATACAGTACTGGGAAGCCTTCCATGTTGAGACAACACTGAGTATACAGTACTGGGAAGATTTCAATGTTGCACAACACTGAGTACCGGGTATACAGTACTGAGAAGCCTTCCATGTTGCGACAACACTGAGTATACAGTACTGGGAAGCTTTCCATGTTGAGACAACACTGAGTATACAGTACTGGAAAGATTTCTATGTTTAGACAACACTGAGCATACAGTACTGGAAGCTTTCCATGTTGGGACAACATTGAGCATACAGTACTGGGAAGCTTTCCATGTTAAGACAAAACTGAGTATACAGTACTGGGAAGTCGTCCATGTTGGGACAACACTGGGTATACAGTATTGGGAAGCCTTCCATGTTGAGACAACACTGAGTATACAGTACTGGGAAGCCTTCCATGTTGAGACAATACTGAGTATACAGTATTGGGAAGCTTTCCATGTTGAGACAATACCGAGTATACAGTACTGGGAAGATTTCCATGTTGGGACAACACCAAGTATACAGTACTGGGAAGATTTTCATGTTGGGACAACACTGAGTATACAGTACTGGGAAGCCTTCCATGTTGAGACAACACTGAGTATACAGTACTGGGAAGCCTTCCATGTTGGGACAACACTGAGTATACAGTACTGGGAAGATTTCCATGTTGAGACAACACTGAGTATACAGTACTGGGAAGCCGTCCATGTTGGGACAACACTGAGTATACAGTACTGGGAAGATTTCCATGTTGAGACAACACTGAGTATACAGTACTGGGAAGCCTTCCATGTTGCGACAACACTGAATATACAGTATTAGGAAGCTTTCCATGTTGAGACAACACTGAGTATACAGTACTGGGAAGCCTTCCATGTTGGGACAACACTGAGCATACAGTACTGGGAAGCCTTCCATGTTAGGACAACACTGAGCATACAGTACTGGGAAGATTTCCATGTTGAGACAACACTGAGTATAAAGTACTGGGAAGCCTTCCATGTTGAGACAACACTGTGTATACAGTACTGGAAAGCTTTCCATGCTGAGACAACACTGTGTATACAGTACTAGGAAGCCTTCCATGTTGAGACAACACTGAGTATACAGTACTGGGAAGATTTCCATGTTGAGACAATACTGAGTACCGGTATACAGTACTGGGAAGATTTCCATGTTGAGACAACACTGAGTACACAGTACTGGGAAGCCTTCCATGTTGCGACAACACTGAGTATACAGTACTGGGAAGCCTTCCATGTTGGGACAACACTGAGTATACAGTATTGGGAAGATTTCCATGTTGAGATAACACTGAGTATACAGTACTGGGAAGCTTTCCATGCTGAGACAACACTGAGTATATAGTACTGGGAAGCCTTCTATGTTGGGACAACACTGAGTATACAGTACTGGGAAGCTTTCCATGTTGAGACAACACTGAGTATACAGTATTTGGAAGATTTCCATGTTGAGACAACACTGAGTATACAGTATTTGGAAGATTTCCATGTTGAGACAACACTGAGTATACAGTACTGGGAAGCCTTCTATGTTGGGACAACACTGAGTATACAGTACTGGGAAGCTTTCCATGTTGAGACAACACTGAGTATACAGTATTTGGAAGATTTCCAAGTTGGGACAACACTGAGTATACAGTACTGGGAAGCCTTCCATGTTGAGACAACACTGAGTATACAGTACTGGGAAGATTTCAATGTTGCACAACACTGAGTACCGGGTATACAGTACTGAGAAGCCTTCCATGTTGCGACAACACTGAGTATACAGTACTGGGAAGCTTTCCATGTTGAGACAACACTGAGTATACAGTACTGGAAAGATTTATATGTTTAGACAACACTGAGCATACAGTACTGGAAGCTTTCCATGTTGGGACAACATTGAGCATACAGTACTGGGAAGCTTTCCATGTTAAGACAACACTGAGTATACAGTACTGGGAAGTCGTCCATGTTGGGACAACACTGGGTATACAGTATTGGGAAGCCTTCCATGTTGAGACAACACTGAGTATACAGTACTGGGAAGCCTTCCATGTTGAGACAATACTGAGTATACAGTATTGGGAAGCTTTCCATGTTGAGACAATACTGAGTATACAGTACTGGGAAGATTTCCATGTTGGGACAACACCAAGTATACAGTACTGGGAAGATTTTCATGTTGGGACAACACTGAGTATACAGTACTGGGAAGCCTTCCATGTTGAGACAACACTGAGTATACAGTACTGGGAAGCCTTCCATGTTGGGACAACACTGAGTATACAGTACTGGGAAGATTTCCATGTTGAGACAACACTGAGTATACAGTACTGGGAAGCCGTCCATGTTGGGACAACACTGAGTATACAGTACTGGGAAGATTTCCATGTTGAGACAACACTGAGTATACAGTACTGGGAAGCCTTCCATGTTGCGACAACACTGAATATACAGTATTAGGAAGCTTTCCATGTTGAGACAACACTGAGTATACAGTACTGGGAAGCCTTCCATGTCGGGACAACACTGAGCATACAGTACTGGGAAGCCTTCCATGTTAGGACAACACTGAGCATACAGTACTGGGAAGATTTCCATGTTGAGACAACACTGAGTATAAAGTACTGGGAAGCCTTCCATGTTGAGACAACACTGTGTATACAGTACTGGAAAGCTTTCCATGCTGAGACAACACTGTGTATACAGTACTAGGAAGCCTTCCATGTTGAGACAACACTGAGTATACAGTACTGGGAAGATTTCCATGTTGAGACAACACTGAGTATAAAGTACTGGGAAGCCTTCCATGTTGAGACAACACTGTGTATACAGTACTGGAAAGCTTTCCATGCTGAGACAACACTGTGTATACAGTACTAGGAAGCCTTCCATGTTGAGACAACACTGAGTATACAGTACTGGGAAGCCTTCGATGTTGAGACAACACTGAGTATACAGTACTGGGAAGCCTTCCATGTTGAGACAACACCGAGTACACAGTACTGGGAAGCCTTCCATGTTGCGACAACACTGAGTATACAGTACTGGGAAGCCTTCCATGTTGGGACAACACTGAGTATACAGTATTGGGAAGCTTTCCATGTTAAGACAACACTGAGTATACAGTATTGGGAAGCCTTCCATGTTGAGACAACACTGTGTATACAGTACTGGGAAGCCTTCCATGTTGGGACAACACTGAGTATACAGTACTGGGAAGCCTTCCATGTTGAGACAACACTGAGTATACAGTACTGGGAAGATTTCAATGTTGCACAACACTGAGTACCGGGTATACAGTACTGAGAAGCCTTCCATGTTGCGACAACACCGAGTATACAGTACTGGGAAGCTTTCCATGTTAAGACAACACTGAGTATACAGTACTGGGAAGTCGTCCATGTTGGGACAACACTGGGTATACAGTATTGGGAAGCCTTCCATGTTGAGACAACACTGAGTATATAGTACTGGGAAGCCTTCTATGTTGGGACAACACTGAGTATACAGTACTGGGAAGCTTTCCATGTTGAGACAACACTGAGTATACAGTATTTGGAAGATTTCCATGTTGAGACAACACTGAGTATACAGTATTTGGAAGATTTCAATGTTGCACAACACTGAGTACCGGGTATACAGTACTGAGAAGCCTTCCATGTTGCGACAACACTGAGTATACAGTACTGGGAAGCTTTCCATGTTGAGACAACACTGAGTATACAGTACTGGAAAGATTTCTATGTTTAGACAACACTGAGCATACAGTACTGGAAGCTTTCCATGTTGGGACAACATTGAGCATACAGTACTGGGAAGCTTTCCATGTTAAGACAACACTGAGTATACAGTACTGGGAAGTCGTCCATGTTGGGACAACACTGGGTATACAGTATTGGGAAGCCTTCCATGTTGGGACAACACCGAGTATACAGTATTGGGAAGCTTTCCATGTTGAGACAACACTGAGTATACAGTACTGGGAAGCCTTCCATGTTGAGACAATACTGAGTATACAGTATTGGGAAGCTTTCCATGTTGAGACAATACTGAGTATACAGTACTGGGAAGAATCCCATGTTGGGACAACACCAAGTATACAGTACTGGGAAGATTTCCATGTTGGGACAACACTGAGTATACAGTACTGGGAAGCCTTCCATGTTGAGACAACACTGAGTATACAGTACTGGAAAGCCTTCCATGTTGGGACAACACTGAGTATACAGTACTGGGAAGATTTCCATGTTGAGACAACACTGAGTATACAGTACTGGGAAGCCTTCCATGTTGGGACAACACTGAGCATACAGTACTGGGAAGATTTCCATGTTGAGACAACACTGAGTATAAAGTACTGGGAAGCCTTCCATGTTGAGACAATACTGAGTATACAGTATTGGGAAAATCTCCATGTTCAGACAACACTGAGTATACAGTACTGGGAACCTTTCCATGTTGAGACAATATTGAGTATGCAGTACTGGGAAGATTTCTATGTTTAGACAACACTGAGCATACAGTACTGAAAAGCCTTCCATGTTGAGACAACACTGAGTATACAGTATTGGAAAGCTTTCCATGTTGAGACAACACTGAGTATACAGTACTGGCCAGCCTTTCATGTTGAGACAACACTGTGTATACAGTACTGGGAAGCTTTCCATGTTGGGACAACACTGAGTATACAGTACTGGGAAGCCTTCCATGTTGAGACAACACTGAGTATACAGTACTGGGAAAGTTTTCCATGTTGAGACAACACCGAGTATACAGTACTGGGAAGATTTCCATGTTGAGACAATAATGAGTATACAGTACTGGGAAGCCTTCCATGTTAAGACAACACTGAGTATACAGTACTGGAAAACCTTCCATGTTGGGACAACACTGAGTATACAGTATTGGGAAGATTTCCATGTTGAGATAACACTGAGTATACAGTACTGGGAAGCTTTCCATGTTAAGACAACACTGAGTATACAGTACTGGGAAGTCGTCCATGTTGGGACAACACTGGGTATACAGTATTGGGAAGCCTTCCATGTTGGGACAACACCGAGTATACAGTATTGGGAAGCTTTCCATGTTGAGACAACACTGAGTATACAGTACTGGCCAGCCTTTCATGTTGAGACAACACTGTGTATACAGTACTGGGAAGCTTTCCATGTTGGGACAACACTGAGTATACAGTACTGGAAAGCCTTCCATGTTGGGACAACACTGAGTATACAGTATTGGGAAGATTTCCATGTTGAGATAACACTGAGTATACAGTACTGGGAAGCTTTCCATGCTGAGACAACACTGAGTATACAGTACTGGGAAGCCTTCCATGTTGGGACAACACTGAGTATACAGTATTAGGAAGCTTTCCATGTCGGGACAACACTGAGTATACAGTATTGAGAAGCTTTCTATGTTGAGACAACACTGAGTATACAGAACTGGGAAGATTTCCATGTTGAGACAACACTGAGTATATAGTACTGGGAAGCCTTCCATGTTGAGACAACACTGTGTATACAGTACTGGAAAGCTTTCCATGCTGAGACAACACTGTGTATACAGTACTAGGAAGCCTTCCATGTTGAGACAACACTGAGTATACAGTACTGGGAAGATTTCCATGTTGAGACAATACTGAGTACCGGTATACAGTACTGGGAATATTCCCATGTTGAGACAACACTGAGTACACAGTACTGGAAAGATTTCTATGTTTAGACAACACTGAGCATACAGTACTGGAAGCTTTCCATGTTGGGACAACATTGAGCATACAGTACTGGAAGCTTTCCATGTTGGGACAACATTGAGCATACAGTACTGGGAAGCTTTCCATGTTAAGACAACACTGAGTATACAGTACTGGGAAGTCGTCCATGTTGGGACAACACTGGGTATACAGTATTGGGAAGCCTTCCATGTTGGGACAACACCGAGTATACAGTATTGGGAAGCTTTCCATGTTGAGACAACACTGAGTATACAGTATTGGGAAGCTTTCCATGTTGAGACAATACTGAGTATACAGTACTGGGAAGATTTCCATGTTGGGACAACACCAAGTATACAGTACTGGGAAGATTTTCATGTTGGGAGAACATTGAGTATACAGTACTGGGAAGCCTTCCATGTTGAGACAACACTGAGTATACAGTACTGGGAAGCCTTCCATGTTGGGACAACACTGAGTATACAGTACTGGGAAGATTTCCATGTTGAGACAACACTGAGTATACAGTACTGGGAAGCCGTCCATGTTGGGACAACACTGAGTATACAGTACTGGGAAGATTTCCATGTTGAGACAACACTGAGTATACAGTACTGGGAAGCCTTCCATGTTGCGACAACACTGAATATACAGTATTAGGAAGCTTTCCATGTTGA
The DNA here is from genome assembly GCA_037893245.1 of Crossaster papposus. Lineage (NCBI taxonomy): Eukaryota > Metazoa > Echinodermata > Asteroidea > Velatida > Solasteridae > Crossaster > Crossaster papposus. The sequence goes on from JBAIAA010001258.1 coordinate 251,962, forward strand.
GACAACACTGAGTATACAGTACTGGGAAGCCTTCCATGTTGGGACAACACTGAGCATACAGTACTGGGAAGATTTCCATGTTGAGACAACACTGAGTATAAAGTACTGGGAAGCCTTCCATGTTGAGACAATACTGAGTATACAGTATTGGGAAAATCTCCATGTTCAGACAACACTGAGTATACAGTACTGGGAACCTTTCTATGTTTAGACAACACTGAGCATACAGTACTGAAAAGCCTTCCATGTTGAGACAACACTGAGTATACAGTACTGGGAAGCCTTCTATGTTGGGACAACACTGAGTATACAGTATTAGGAAGCTTTCCATGTCGGGACAACACTGAGTATACAGTATTGGGAAGCTTTCTATGTTGAGACAACACCGAGTATACAGAACTGGGAAGATTTCCATGTTGAGACAACACTGAGTATATAGTACTGGGAAGCCTTCCATGTTGAGACAACACTGTGTATACAGTACTGGAAAGCTTTCCATGCTGAGACAACACTGTGTATACAGTACTAGGAAGCCTTCCATGTTGAGACAACACTGAGTATATAGTACTGGGAAGCCTTCCATGTTGAGACAACACTGTGTATACAGTACTGGGAAGATTTCTATGTTGAGACAATACTGAGTACCGGTATACAGTACTGGGAAGATTTCCATGTTGAGACAACACTGAGTACACAGTACTGGGAAGCCTTCCATGTTGCGACAACACTGAGTATACAGTACTGGGAAGACTTCCATGTTTAGACAACACTGAGTATACAGTATTAGGAAGCTTTCCATGTTGAGACAACACTGCGTATACAGTACTGGGAAGATTTCCATGTTGGGACAACACTGAGTATACAGTACTGGGAAGCCTTCCATGTTGAGACAACACTGAGTATACAGTACTGGGAAAGTTTTCCATGTTGAGACAACACCGAGTATACAGTACTGGGAAGATTTCCATGTTGAGACAATAATGAGTATACAGTACTGGGAAGCCTTCCATGTTAAGATAACACTGAGTATACAGTACTGGAAAACCTTCCATGTTGGGACAACACTGAGTATACAGTACTGGAAAGCCTTCCATGTTGGGACAACACTGAGTATACAGTATTGGGAAGATTTCCATGTTGAGATAACACTGAGTATACAGTACTGGGAAGCTTTCCATGCTGAGACAACACTGAGTATACAGTACTGGGAAGCCTTCCATGTTGGGACAACACTGAGTATACAGTATTAGGAAGCTTTCCATGTCGGGACAACACTGAGTATACAGTATTGAGAAGCTTTCTATGTTGAGACAACACTGAGTATACAGAACTGGGAAGATTTCCATGTTGAGACAACACTGAGTATATAGTACTGGGAAGCCTTCCATGTTGAGACAACACTGTGTATACAGTACTGGAAAGCTTTCCATGCTGAGACAACACTGTGTATACAGTACTAGGAAGCCTTCCATGTTGAGACAACACTGAGTATACAGTACTGGGAAGATTTCCATGTTGAGACAATACTGAGTACCGGTATACAGTACTGGGAATATTTCCATGTTGAGACAACACTGAGTACACAGTACTGGAAAGATTTCTATGTTTAGACAACACTGAGCATACAGTACTGGAAGCTTTCCATGTTGGGACAACATTGAGCATACAGTACTGGAAGCTTTCCATGTTGGGACAACATTGAGCATACAGTACTGGGAAGCTTTCCATGTTAAGACAACACTGAGTATACAGTACTGGGAAGTCGTCCATGTTGGGACAACACTGGGTATACAGTATTGGGAAGCCTTCCATGTTGGGACAACACCGAGTATACAGTATTGGGAAGCTTTCCATGTTGGGACAACACTGAGTATACAGTACTGGGAAGCCTTCCATGTTGAGACAACACTGAGTATACAGTACTGGGAAAGTTTTCCATGTTGAGACAACACCGAGTATACAGTACTGGGAAGATTTCCATGTTGAGACAATAATGAGTATACAGTACTGGGAAGCCTTCCATGTTAAGATAACACTGAGTATACAGTACTGGAAAACCTTCCATGTTGGGACAACACTGAGTATACAGTACTGGAAAGCCTTCCATGTTGGGACAACACTGAGTATACAGTATTGGGAAGATTTCCATGTTGAGATAACACTGAGTATACAGTACTGGGAAGCTTTCCATGCTGAGACAACACTGAGTATACAGTACTGGGAAGCCTTCCATGTTGGGACAACACTGAGTATACAGTATTAGGAAGCTTTCCATGTCGGGACAACACTGAGTATACAGTATTGAGAAGCTTTCTATGTTGAGACAACACTGAGTATACAGAACTGGGAAGATTTCCATGTTGAGACAACACTGAGTATATAGTACTGGGAAGCCTTCCATGTTGAGACAACACTGTGTATACAGTACTGGAAAGCTTTCCATGCTGAGACAACACTGTGTATACAGTACTAGGAAGCCTTCCATGTTGAGACAACACTGAGTATACAGTACTGGGAAGATTTCCATGTTGAGACAATACTGAGTACCGGTATACAGTACTGGGAATATTTCCATGTTGAGACAACACTGAGTACACAGTACTGGAAAGATTTCTATGTTTAGACAACACTGAGCATACAGTACTGGAAGCTTTCCATGTTGGGACAACATTGAGCATACAGTACTGGAAGCTTTCCATGTTGGGACAACATTGAGCATACAGTACTGGGAAGCTTTCCATGTTAAGACAACACTGAGTATACAGTACTGGGAAGTCGTCCATGTTGGGACAACACTGGGTATACAGTATTGGGAAGCCTTCCATGTTGGGACAACACCGAGTATACAGTATTGGGAAGCTTTCCATGTTGAGACAACACTGAGTATACAGTATTGGGAAGCTTTCCATGTTGAGACAATACTGAGTATACAGTACTGGGAAGATTTCCATGTTGGGACAACACCAAGTATACAGTACTGGGAAGATTTTCATGTTGGGACAACACTGAGTATACAGTACTGGGAAGCCTTCCATGTTGAGACAACACTGAGTATACAGTACTGGGAAGCCTTCCATGTTGGGACAACACTGAGTATACAGTACTGGGAAGATTTCCATGTTGAGACAACACTGAGTATACAGTACTGGGAAGCCGTCCATGTTGGGACAACACTGAGTATACAGTACTGGGAAGATTTCCATGTTGAGACAACACTGAGTATACAGTACTGGGAAGCCTTCCATGTTGCGACAACACTGAATATACAGTATTAGGAAGCTTTCCATGTTGAGACAACACTGAGTATACAGTACTGGGAAGCCTTCCATGTTGGGACAACACTGAGCATACAGTACTGGGAAGATTTCCATGTTGAGACAACACTGAGTATAAAGTACTGGGAAGCCTTCCATGTTGAGACAATACTGAGTATACAGTATTGGGAAAATCTCCATGTTCAGACAACACTGAGTATACAGTACTGGGAACCTTTCTATGTTTAGACAACACTGAGCATACAGTACTGAAAAGCCTTCCATGTTGAGACAACACTGAGTATACAGTACTGGGAAGCCTTCTATGTTGGGACAACACTGAGTATACAGTATTAGGAAGCTTTCCATGTCGGGACAACACTGAGTATACAGTATTGGGAAGCTTTCTATGTTGAGACAACACCGAGTATACAGAACTGGGAAGATTTCCATGTTGAGACAACACTGAGTATATAGTACTGGGAAGCCTTCCATGTTGAGACAACACTGTGTATACAGTACTGGAAAGCTTTCCATGCTGAGACAACACTGTGTATACAGTACTAGGAAGCCTTCCATGTTGAGACAACACTGAGTATATAGTACTGGGAAGCCTTCCATGTTGAGACAACACTGTGTATACAGTACTGGGAAGATTTCTATGTTGAGACAATACTGAGTACCGGTATACAGTACTGGGAAGATTTCCATGTTGAGACAACACTGAGTACACAGTACTGGGAAGCCTTCCATGTTGCGACAACACTGAGTATACAGTACTGGGAAGACTTCCATGTTTAGACAACACTGAGTATACAGTATTAGGAAGCTTTCCATGTTGAGACAACACTGGGTATACAGTACTGGGAAGATTTCCATGTTGGGACAACACTGAGTATACAGTACTGGGAAGCCTTCCATGTTGAGACAACACTGAGTATACAGTACTGGGAAGATTTCAATGTTGCACAACACTGAGTACCGGATATACAGTACTGAGAAGCCTTCCATGTTGCGACAACACTGAGTATACAGTACTGGGAAGCTTTCCATGTTGAGACAACACTGAGTATACAGTACTGGAAAGATTTCTATGTTTAGACAACACTGAGCATACAGTACTGGAAGCTTTCCATGTTGGGACAACATTGAGCATACAGTACTGGGAAGCTTTCCATGTTAAGACAACACTGAGTATACAGTACTGGGAAGTCGTCCATGTTGGGACAACACTGGGTATACAGTATTGGGAAGCCTTCCATGTTGGGACAACACCGAGTATACAGTATTGGGAAGCTTTCCATGTTGAGACAACACTGAGTATACAGTACTGGGAAGCCTTCCATGTTGAGACAATACTGAGTATACAGTATTGGGAAGCTTTCCATGTTGAGACAATACTGAGTATACAGTACTGGGAAGATTTCCATGTTGGGACAACACCAAGTATACAGTACTGGGAAGATTTTCATGTTGGGACAACACTGAGTATACAGTACTGGGAAGCCTTCCATGTTGAGACAACACTGAGTATACAGTACTGGGAAGCCTTCCATGTTGGGACAACACTGAGTATACAGTACTGGGAAGATTTCCATGTTGAGAAAACACTGAGTATACAGTACTGGTAGCCGTCCATGTTGGGACAACACTGAGTATACAGTACTGGGAAGATTTCCATGTTGAGACAACACTGAGTATACAGTACTGGGAAGCCTTCCAAGTTGCGACAACACTGAATATACAGTATTAGGAAAATCTCCATGTTCAGACAACACTGAGTATACAGTACTGGGAACCTTTCCAGGTTGAGACAATATTGAGTATACAGTACTGGGAAGATTTCTATGTTAAGACAACACTGAGTATACAGTACTGGCCAGCCTTTCATGTTGAGACAACACTGTGTATACAGTACTGGGAAGCTTTCCATGTTGGGACAACACTGAGTATACAGTACTGGGATGCCTTCCATGTTGAGACAACACTGAGTATACAGTACTGGGAAAGTTTTCCATGTTGAGACAACACCGAGTATACAGTACTGGGAAGATTTCCATGTTGAGACAATAATGAGTATACAGTACTGGGAAGCCTTCCATGTTAAGACAACACTGAGTATACAGTACTGGAAAGCCTTCCATGTTGGGACAACACTGAGTATACAGTATTGGGAAGATTTCCATGTTGAGATAACACTGAGTATACAGTACTGGGAAGCTTTCCATGCTGAGACAACACTGAGTATATAGTACTGGGAAGCCTTCCATGTTGAGACAACACTGTTTATACAGTACTGGAAAGCTTTCCATGCTGAGACAACACTGTGTATACAGAACTGGGAAGATTTCCATGTTGAGACAACACTGAGTATATAGTACTGGGAAGCCTTCCATGTTGAGACAACACTGTGTATACAGTACTGGAAAGCTTTCCATGCTGAGACAACACTGTGTATACAGTACTAGGAAGCCTTCCATGTTGAGACAACACTGAGTATACAGTACTGGGAAGATTTCCATGTTGAGACAATACTGAGTACCGGTAAACAGTACTGGGAAGATATCCATGTTGAGACAACACTGAGTACACAGTACTGGGAAGCCTTCCATGTTGCGACAACACTGAGTATACAGTACTGGGAAGCTTTCCATGTTGAGACAACACTGAGTATACAGTACTGGAAAGATTTCTATGTTTAGACAACACTGAGCATACAGTACTGGAAGCTTTCCATGTTGGGACAACATTGAGCATACAGTACTGGGAAGCTTTCCATGTTAAGACAACACTGAGTATACAGTACTGGGAAGTCATCCATGTTGGGACAACACTGGGTATACAGTATTGGGAAGCCTTCCATGTTGGGACAAAACCGAGTATACAGTATTGGGAAGCTTTCCATGTTGAGACAACACTGAGTATACAGTACTGGGAAGCCTTCCATGTTGAGACAATACTGAGTATACAGTATTGGGAAGCTTTCCATGTTGAGACAATACTGAGTATACAGTATTGGTAAGCTTTCCATGTTGGGACAACACCAAGTATACAGTACTGGGAAGATTTCCATGTTGGGACAACACTGAGTATACAGTACTGGGAAGCCTTCCATGTTGAGACAACACTGAGTATACAGTACTGGAAAGCCTTCCATGTTGGGACAACACTGAGTATACAGTACTGGGAAGATTTCCATGTTGAGACAACACTGAGTATACAGTACTGGGAAGCCTTCCATGTTGGGACAACACTGAGCATACAGTACTGGGAAGATTTCCATGTTGAGACAACACTGAGTATAAAGTACTGGGAAGCCTTCCATGTTGAGACAATACTGAGTATACAGTATTGGGAAAATCTCCATGTTCAGACAACACTGAGTATACAGTACTGGGAACCTTTCCATGTTGAGACAATATTGAGTATGCAGTACTGGGAAGATTTCTATGTTTAGACAACACTGAGCATACAGTACTGAAAAGCCTTCCATGTTGAGACAACACTGAGTATACAGTATTGGAAAGCTTTCCATGTTGAGACAACACTGAGTATACAGAACTGGGAAGATTTCCATGTTGAGACAATAATGAGTATACAGTACTGGGAAGCCTTCCATGTTAAGACAACACTGAGTATACAGTACTGGAAAACCTTCCATGTTGGGACAACACTGAGTATACAGTATTGGGAAGATTTCCATGTTGAGATAACACTGAGTATACAGTACTGGGAAGCCTTTCATGTTGGGACAACACTGAGTATACAGTATTGGGAAGCTTTCCATGTTAAGACAACACTGAGTATACAGTATTGGGAAGCCTTACATGTTGAGACAACACTGTGTATACAGTACTGGGAAGCCTTCCATGTTGGGACAACACTGAGTATATAGTACTGGGAAGCCTTCTATGTTGGGACAACACTGAGTATACAGTACTGGGAAGCTTTCCATGTTGAGACAACACTGAGTATACAGTATTTGGAAGATTTCCATGTTGAGACAACACCGAGTATACAGTATTTGGAAGCTTTCCATGTTGAGACAACACTGAGTATACAGTACTGGGAAGCCTTCTATGTTGGGACAACACTGAGTATACAGTACTGGGAAGCTTTCCATGTTGAGACAACACTGAGTATACAGTATTTGGAAGATTTCCATGTTGAGACAACACTGAGTATACAGTACTGGGAAGATTTCCATGTTGGGACAACACTGAGTATACAGTACTGGGAAGCCTTCCATGTTGAGACAACACCGAGTATACAGTACTGGGAAGATTTCAATGTTGCACAACACTGAGTATACAGTACTGGGAAGCCTTCCATGTTGGGACAACACTGAGTATACAGTATTAGGAAGCTTTCCATGTCGGGACAACACTGAGTATACAGTATTGGGAAGCTTTCTATGTTGAGACAACACTGAGTATACAGAACTGGGAAGATTTCCATGTTGAGACAACACTGAGTATATAGTACTGGGAAGCCTTCCATGTTGAGACAACACTGTGTATACAGTACTGGAAAGCTTTCCATGCTGAGACAACACTGTGTATACAGTACTAGGAAGCCTTCCATGTTGAGACAACACTGAGTATACAGTACTGGGAAGATTTCCATGTTGAGACAATACTGAGTATACAGTATTGGAAAGCTTTCCATGTTGAGACAACACCGAGTATACAGTACTGGGAAGATTTCCATGTTGAGCCAATAAGGAGTATACAGTACTGGGAAGCCTTCCATGTTAAGACAACACTGAGTATACAGTACTGGAAAGCTTTCCATGTTGAGACAACACCGAGTATACAGTATTTGGAAGATTTCCATGTTGAGACAACACTGAGTATACAGTACTGGGAAGCCTTCTATGTTGGGACAACACTGAGTATACAGTACTGGGAAGCTTTCCATGTTGAGACAACACTGAGTATACAGTATTTGGAAGATTTCCATGTTGAGACAACACTGAGTATACAGTACTGGGAAGCCTTCCATGTTGAGACAACACCGAGTATACAGTACTGGGAAGATTTCAATGTTGCACAACACTGAGTATACAGTACTGGCCAGCCTTTCATGTTGAGACAACACTGTGTATACAGTACTGGGAAGCTTTCCATGTTGGGACAACACTGAGTATACAGTACTGGGAAGCCTTCCATGTTGAGACAACACTGAGTATACAGTACTGGGAAAGTTTTCCATGTTGAGACAACACCGAGTATACAGTACTGGGAAGATTTCCATATTGAGCCAATAAGGAGTATACAGTACTGGGAAGCCTTCCATGTTAAGACAACACTGAGTATACAGTACTGGAAAGCCTTCCATGTTGGGACAACACTGAGTATACAGTATTGGGAAGATTTCCATGTTGAGATAACACTGAGTATACAGTACTGGGAAGCTTTCCATGCTGAGACAACACTGAGTATACAGTACTGGGAAGCCTTCCATGTTGGGACAACACTGAGTATACAGTACTGGGAAGCCTTCCATGTTGTGACAACACTGAGTATACAGTACTGGGAAGCCTTCTATGTTGGGACAACACTGAGTATACAGTATTAGGAAGCTTTCCATGTCGGGACAACACTGAGTATACAGTACTGGGAAGCTTTCTATGTTGAGACAACACTGAGTATACAGAACTGGGAAGATTTCCATGTTGAGACAACACTGAGTATATAGTACTGGGAAGCCTTCCATGTTGAGACAACACTGTGTATACAGTACTGGAAAGCTTTCCATGCTGAGACAACACTGTGTATACAGTACTAGGAAGCCTTCCATGTTGAGACAACACTGAGTATACAGTACTGGGAAGATTTCCATGTTGAGACAATACTGAGTACCGGTATACAGTACTGGGAAGATTTCCATGTTGAGACAACACTGAGTACACAGTACTGGGAAGCCTTCCATGTTGCGACAACACTGAGTATACAGTACTGGGAAGACTTCCATGTTGAGACAACACTGAGTATACAGTATTGTGGCGTGGTGGGGTGGGCCGACGCCAGTCTAATTCCCTTATTTGGTCATGTTGACTTGCAATTTCCAAGATACGGGGTCAGGTCGTATCGACGGACAATGTCTGGTGGATTGGCGGGAATGGCCGCCAATCGGAGCGCGCTCGCTGCCGCTGGGCGGAGCGAGATAGGCCGTGACCGCGTGGAACTGTATGCGTGCTTGGGGTTACTGGGCAGAGGTAGGGGGTGGCGGCCAATCACGGCGTGGTTGGGCGTGGCCCCGCTGCCTAGCTAGCTCGGGCCGGCCGTACGTGGTACGAACATAGATATATATATGCGCGCGGTTGAGCCTAGGGCGGGCAGTCGTGTAGTTGCTCCGGAGTCGTGTAGTTGCTTCGGAGTCGTGTAGTTGCTTCGGAGTCGTGTAGTTGCTTCGGAGTCGTAAAGTCGCTTCGGAGTTGTAGAGTGCTACGGACTCGTGAAATTGTTGCTGCCGAGACAAGGGCTATTCTAGCGGAACGAGTGGAGTAGCTAGCGGGTGCTTCGGTGAGTGCCATGTGTGGTGCAGTGTACCGGTGTTACGCTGTTCCGACCTGACTTCGTGTGCCGTGATTGAGCAACAGGATACGGGGCATAGAGTCCCACGGTTTGGGGTGACCCAGTTCGTGGTGGTGCTAGTGGTGCGTACGTGCGTAGGACCGAATTAGTTCAGTGAGTAATTTGGTGCATATTTGATTGTTGCAGTTGAGAGTTTGACTTGCATAGTAGAGTGACTAAGGACAGGCATTAGGATTGTTGTCGTGGGTTCAGAGACTCGCGATAACAAAGAGGGTTGACCTAGAGGTTGAAACAGAGGCCTGAAGAAATAGTCACATGTATAATTATAGTCAACAACTGTACACAGTCTAGTTAACTGGCACCGTCACGCGGGTTGTTGCAAATCCTGGATTGGAGGGTGGTCTCAGACTAATTTATTAGGAGTACTTCAACTATGAATAAAGAATAAATAACAGGGTTCCCAAATAAAGTCAGAATTGCCATGAGTCAATAAAACAATCACTTCCTTTCCACAAAATGAATTGTGTCGCTGTGTTTGTATTTCTGCAGTCTATTTGTCAAGTCGATCTGTTCTGTACTAGAGTAAGAGGGCCCATAGTCATCAGTATCCAACTGGGCGGTAGATTTCCAACAAAACGAGCTCGCATCCCCGGGCCTAGAGGCTGCTCGAAAACTCCCTTAGGTCCGAGGCAGAGAACCGAAGTTTGGGGCTAGGGGAACTTTCATCATAGTCGGTGATTACCTCCCCTGACCTCTGGTTTTAATTGACCTCGGGAGAGTCCCGCCACAGTATTAGGAAGCTTTCCATGTTGAGACAACACTGAGTATACAGTACTGGGAAGCCTTTCATGTTGGGACAACACTGAATATACAGTATTGGGAAGCTTTCCATGTTAAGACAACACTGAGTATACAGTATTGGGAAGCCTTACATGTTGAGACAACACTGTGTATACAGTACTGGGAAGCCTTCCATGTTGGGACAACACTGAGTATATAGTACTGGGAAGCCTTCTATGTTGGGACAACACTGAGTATACAGTACTGGGAAGCTTTCCATGTTGAGACAACACTGAGTATACAGTATTTGGAAGATTTCCATGTTGAGACAACACTGAGTATACAGTACTGGGAAGCCTTCTATGTTGGGACAACACTGAGTATACAGTACTGGGAAGCTTTCCATGTTGAGACAACACTGAGTATACAGTATTTGGAAGATTTCCATGTTGAGACAACACTGAGTATACAGTACTGGGAAGATTTCCATGTTGGGACAACACTGAGTATACAGTACTGGGAAGATTTCAATGTTGCACAACACTGAGTATACAGTACTGGGAAGCCTTCCATGTTGGGACAACACTGAGTATACAGTATTAGGAAGCTTTCCATGTCGGGACAACACTGAGTATACAGTACTGGAAAGCTTTCCATGCTGAGACAACACTGTGTATACAGTACTAGGAAGCCTTCCATGTTGAGACAACACTGAGTATACAGTACTGGGAAGATTTCCATGTTGAGACAATACGGAGTATACAGTACTGGGAAGATTTCCATGTTGAGACAACACCGAGTATACAGTACTGGGAAACGCTCCATGTTAGGACAACTCTGAGCATACAGTACTGGGAAGCCTTCCATGTTGGGACAACACTGAGTTTACAGTACTGGGAAGATTTCCGAGTTGAGACAACACTGAGTATACAGTACTGGAAAGCTTTCCATGTTGGGACAACACTGAGTATACAGTATTGGGAAGCTTTCCATGTTGAGACAACACTGAGTATACAGTATTGGGAATTGTTCCATGTTGAGACAACACTGTGTATACAGTACTAGGAAGATTTCCATGTTGAGACAATACTGAGTACACAGTATTGGGAAGCCTTCCATGTTGAGACAACACTGAGTATACAGTACTGGGAAGCCTTCCATGTTAAGACAACACTGAGTATACAGTACTGGGAAGCCTTCCATGTTAAGACAACACTGAGTATACAGTACTGGGAAGCCTTCCATGTTGAGACAACACTGAGTATACAGAACTGGGAAGATTTCCATGTTGAGACAACACTGAGTATACAGTACTGGGAAGCCTTCCATGTTGAGACAACACGGTGTATACAGTACTGGAAAGCTTTCCATGCTGAGACAACACTGTGTATACAGTACTAGGAAGCCTTCCATGTTGAGACAACACTGAGTATACAGTACTGGGAAGATTTCCATGTTGAGACAATACGGAGTATACAGTACTGGGAAGATTTCCATGTTGAGACAACACCGAGTATACAGTATTGGGAAGCGTTCCATGTTGAGACAACACTGTGTATACAGTACTGGGAAGCCTTCCATGTTGAGACAACACGGTGTATACAGTACTGGAAAGCTTTCCATGCTGAGACAACACTGTGTATACAGTACTGGGAAGCCTTCCATGTTGAGACAACACGGTGTATACAGTACTGGAAAGCTTTCCATGCTGAGACAACACTGTGTATACAGTACTAGGAAGCCTTCCATGTTGAGACAACACTGAGTATACAGTACTGGGAAGATTTCCATGTTGAGACAATACGGAGTATACAGTACTGGGAAGATTTCCATGTTGAGACAACACCGAGTATACAGTACTGGGAAGCCTTCCATGTTGAGACAACACTGTGTATACAGTACTGGGAAGCCTTCCATGTTGGGACAACACTGAGTATACAGTACTGGGAAGCCTTCCATGTTGAGACAACACTGTGTATACAGTACTGGGAAGCCTTCCATATTGGGACATCACTGAGTATACAGTACTGGGAAGCCTTCCATGTTGGGACAACACTGAGTATACAGTACTGGGAAGATTTCCGAGTTGAGACAACACTGAGTATACAGTACTGGGAAGCCTTCCATGTTGGGACAACACCGAGTATACAGTATTGGGAAGCCTTCCGTGTTGGGACAACACTGGGTATACAGTACTGGGAAGCCTTCCATGTTGGGACAACACTGAGTATACAGTATTGGGAAGCTTTCCATGTTGGGACAACACTGAGTATACAGTACTGGGAAGATTTCCGAGTTGAGACAACACTGAGTATACAGTACTGGGAAGCCTTCCATGTTGGGACAACACTGAGTATACAGTATTGGGAAGCTTTCCATGTTGAGACAACACTGAGTATACAGTATTAGGAAGATTTCCATGTTGAGACAACACTGAGTATACAGTACTGGGAAGATTTCCATGTTGAGACAATACTGAATATACAGTACTGGGAAGCCTTCCATGTTGAGAGAACACTGAGTATACAGTACTGGGAAGATTTCTATGTTGGGACAACACTGAGCATACTATATTGGCTTGTGACAGTTATACTGATTTACTTTACCACATGTGGTGGATTGAAGAGAATATAAAAACAAAAAAATACCCCAAGTAATTAAATGGTTACAAAAACAGCGTTTGGCAGGACAAACTCATTGCAGCCATACAAAGTACTGTGAACGGTCTAGAGTTGGTTTCCAAACAAAAATGAAAAGTTGTTTTGGGGGAAATGTGATATTGAAACTAGATTTTGTGAAAACAGTAATTTCTGGCTCGGATGTGATTTCGGTGGTGTGGATGTGGTATCAGGTAATCCCTACCAAAATCACATCCAGTAGAATCACATTTTCATTTTTGTTCACAGCACAAAAGATCTACAAAAACATTCCTTTGGTGACTGCAATCTGTAAAATTATATGACATGGAGTACTTTAGAAAAAAGTTTGGACAAAAAAATTTAACCAAAATAAATAAAGCAGAGGTACATGTACTTACTTTGGTCCATAAATCATAAGCAAGCTGCCCAGATAACCATTGGAGAATCCAAAGAGGACATTGAAGACAATGAAATAAGCATCGTTGGTGAAGAACACTGTGGTTGTAATGTTGGGAATTTGGAGATTACAGAAAGCAAACAGCGGGAAGAAGACAAATCGAAGTAGGACCAATATGCTGATGAGAGGCATGTGGTTTGGTTTGGGCTGTACAAATGGAAATAAAACAAACAGAAAAACAGTCTTCATTTATCTGGCACACAGCTGTCACAAAAATCGTGTTCTACGGCATATAGCACAGCTGACCACAGCATACCGGACGGATTAGCGGGCCGCGGCCATTGCCACTCCCTGGCATCAAGGGAGCATACATGACCTTTTCAAAACCCTGACTTAATATTTAAAATAAAAATTGTTAATTAATGTTGGTGATTTGGTTGAATGAGCACCTGTGCTATTCCTTCAAGTACCTACCCATTGGATTCCAGACAGTGTCCTACCAGTGAAATCCATCGTGTTAAAGACAAGGAAACATGCCACAGGACTGAAGTAACGGTCTGATCAAACAAAAGAAACAACAGGGTATCAAGATAATTCAGTCTTGCTGAACAAAATTATTCCTGAATCTTATATTAAGTTTTATGTTTGAAACATTCAAGAACAACTACTGTACTGCACAAATTGAAATAAGATATTTTTGCAAGAGGTACAACTCCAGGGTTCAGTTAGTGGAGAAATGAGGCACAAATTTAGGTGGGACAACAGTACTGGATTATTTAATTTTTTGTATTTTTGTATTTTTTTTGTTTTAATGTATTCTTATATCAGAGCAAAATTGCAGCGTGGTAATTTCTGTAAAAGATTCCCAATAGATCGAAACGATCAAAATATATTTTTTAAAAATAGGCTCATAATATCCCAGAATGCACCTCAGAGCTTCTACTGTAAAAAACATTCTGGGGGAGAGCCTTCACATCCCCCGCCCATGGCTTGGACTCCACATTCATAAATTCCTGCCTCCGCCCCTGAAATTACTGTCAAGTTTGCCTGTTTGAGAGTAAAATCTAGTCAGGCCAACAAGACTTGTTCCAGAGCAGTCTGGTGACCCCAGGACACCTGTCTGGAACAGGACCCAGCTAAAAAGCACCCTTTCAAGAAATCAATGAAGACTACGAAAAAATTACTGGACTAGGCTGTTGAATAGGTCGCATCATTAAAGCGTGATTTCATGATATAGCGTGTATGTACATGTCCACCATGTCAAGCATGCTTGGCAACGTTGACTATTTTCACCGCTGTGTATGCCATACATGTCAGTCAAGTATACCCGTCCTCCACAGTGCTAGAGGGTAACTTTTGGTGCGAGTACACGTCAACCGCAACAACCAAGGAAACATTTCACAGCGTGTATACACGTCCTCCGCAAAATTAAACCGCTGTGACCGACAGGTCAACGTGTTATTCGTGGATAGTAAATAATTTTTCGTTTTGTTATTTATTTTTTTGTCATCCATTTTGAATTTTTTGAAAAAATGTTGCATGTATACACATCCTCTGACACGAACTGGTTGTGTAGACTTGACTGAAGTCGGAATTGATTTAAGTTGGTATCTAATACCCTCTCCCCCCCACTAATGTTAAGTATAAACATATTGTCTTATTGATGTTGTGACTTTAAAATAACTATTTCAAAAAAAAAGGATATTTGTGACCTGCTCCCACAAAAACGGCTTAAAGTCGCGCTATGCTATATTGAGTTATGATTAAAAATCGCCGATTTGACAGTGGGGAATCGGTTTTGGGGTTTTGGGATGATACAATTCCCACATGTTTTCTTTTGAACTACCCAGTATTCTTTTTGAAAGATTGGCAGAAAACAATATAAATTTAATTTGACTGAGCGTACCTAAGAAGTAAAATGTAGCGAAATTAATGAAAATACGAAAATGTCATGATAAAATGATTGTATTTTAAAACCGCGGCATTAATTTCCTATTACCAATGGCAATATTGGTTTCAACGGAAAGGTAATGATCTCAGCTTTCTATATTTAGATCTAAATTAACCTGAAATATTTGTTAATATCCAATAAAAGGCAAAATTGTAAAAGGGTTTGGTATTACAAGTTGTAAAACTTATGTATGATGTTTGTTATAGTGTTATCTTGGTGTGTGTACAGTTTGAAGGTATTGGAGTAATCCTAACATAATGGTTGCTATAGAAGTTTGAAAGCCCCTCACAGTGGTCATTGTGTGCGCACATTCTTTTGAGTGACCTATCTTTACAGTGTGTTTTCTCAGAAACTATTCTTATTTTGGTGTGTGTAATGACCGCTGGTTTTGCTCAATATCAGATTTTCTTTTTAATACCCTACCTAATAAATCATTTTAAAGCTAAGAATTCAAGGAATCTGAAAATACCAACTTCACTCTGATTTCGTAGGAGCAGGTCACCTTTGTTTTTAGATGGTTGCGGTTAACCTATAAAAGATATTGAGATCCGTTGCTAGTGCCACATGAAAACATTTCAACACAACAAATACAAAGACAACGCTGATTGCGAGTGAGGAATAATATCAAAACAATCTGCGTGCATTTTTAGGGATACAAACGCTAATTACCTGAAATACTGTGCTGCGATTGTCTGTTACCCAAATAGGTAGCAGACAATCAACAACAAGAATTATTTTCTAGACGAGGTACAAACTCGCGCGTACGCGTATAATACTTATCAAGTCTGGGTTGAATCCTTCATCATAAAGTTGGATTAAATTTGACGCATGCGGGCACGCGTTATTATATATATACTGTACGGACATGTCACAAATACATCTGGGGAATGTCGCGTTCGTTTAATTTGGGCACAGACCGAGTGCAACCTAGATTTGGGCCAAATCCAGCATTAACGTATCCAGGCCCATGAGCCAAACCAGCCAACTATATTTTGATTCCCTTATTCAATACCTAAAGTGAAACAAAGCAATTAGTTATGAATATTTAAACAAAACAACATTGAAATTGTTGAGAAGCACATGTACATGCAGTTCATTGTTGGAAGATAAAAAGGAATACTTACTAGCCCAGTCTTTGTTGTTTGTGCTCATGGCAGCACCATAGGCCAATGTTCCAGGAAATAATCCTAATGTTACTGCAAATACAAGCAGAACCATGGTGGCAGGCAATTTGATCTGAGGACGGGGAAACAATAGTGTAACAAATACTTTCATTGGGTCACCTTTTTGAATAAGTTAACTCTGGATCCAGCGGTGAGCATTTTTTAAAGGTAGGATACACCATTGGTAATTGCTTTTATTTTCATGAATGGGTGGATTTGGGGGGTTGTATTTTATAGTAAATATCGTTTAACTAACCTGTCCAAAGTTTGGGGGTTTTTCAACCGGCGTCGAGCAGTTATTCTTATGTTATTTGTGTTTTTTGGCGATCACAAATCTTTCTTTATAAAATTTAAATTTTTAGAATAATTAAAGGATATCTAGCGCAATCATTTTGCTGGATGCCTAGAATCATTATTTACTTTCAGATGAGTAAGATATTTCTTAATAATTCGGTAGTAAATATTTTTGATATCTGCAAATGGTGTATCCTACCTTTAAATGCTTCTCACTAGTATAAAACCCAACTGCAAAATTGCCTTATAGAGGCATTTCACCATCACGGTGGATTAGCAACAGACGTGCGGCGGCTTTTAGTTATATTGTATTTAGTTTACGGCAAGAGTTAATGAAGCTCTTTCCGTTTATTTTGTATTAGTTGTCCGCCGCACGCCGTGTCAAACATTTTTCGTAAGTTTATTTGGTTTAAGTATATATTTTTACTTTATAAAATATGGAACAGTCATTTCTTTGTATATAAATATTGAAATACAAAGTTTTGGTTTCTCCCTAATATTTTATTTTGAGTCTCTGTAAATTTCCCCCGTACTGACGGGACCGGCCTCCACAGGGGGCCCCTGTTACAATAATAACTGTTAATATTGTAGAAACTAGCTCTAGATTCACAGAGGGCAGAACCATGGTGACAGGCAATTTGATCTGAGGACAGGGAAACAATAGTCACCGTTATTAATGTAGAAACTAGCTCTAAATTCACAGAGGGCAGAACCATGGTGACAAGCAATTTGATCTGAGGAGAGGGAAACAATAGTCACTGTTAATAATGTAGAAACTAGCTCTAAATTCACAGAGGGCAGAACCATGGTGGCAGGCAATTTGATCTGAGGACAGGGAAACAATAGTCACCGTTATTAATGTAGAAACTAGCTCTAAATTCACAGAGGGCAGAACCATGGTGACAGGCAATTTGATCAGAGGACAGGAAAACAATAGTCACTGTTAATAATGTAGAAACTAGCTCAAGATTCACAGAGGGCAGAACCATGGTGGCAGGCAATTTGATCTGAGGACAGGGAAACAATAGTCACCGTTATTAATGTAGAAACTAGCTCTAAATTCACAGAGGGCAGAACCATGGTGGCAGGCAATTTGATCTGAGGACAGGAAAACAATAGTCACTGTTAATAATGTAGAAACTAGCTCTAAATTCACAGAGGGCAGAACCATGGTGACAGGCAATTTGATCTGAGGACAGGGAAACAATAGTCACCGTTATTAATGTAGAAACTAGCTCTAAATTCACAGAGGGCAGAACCATGGTGGCAGGCAATTTGATCTGAGGACAGGGAAACAATAATCAGTTAATAATGTAGAAACTAGCTCTAAATTCACAGAGGGCAGAACCATGGTGGCAGGCAATTTGATCTGAGGACAGGAAAACAATAGTCACTGTTAATAATGTAGAAACTAGCTCTAAATTCACAGAGGGCAGAACCATGGTGACAGGCAATTTGATCTGAGGACAGGGAAACAATAGTCACCGTTATTAATGTAGAAACTAGCTCTAAATTCACAGAGGGCAGAACCATGGTGGCAGGCAATTTGATCTGAGGACAGGAAAACAATAGTCACTGTTAATAATGTAGAAACTAGCTCTAAATTCACAGAGGGCAGAACCATGGTGGCAGGCAATTTGATCTGAGGACAGGAAAACAATAGTCACTGTTAATAATGTAGAAACTAGCTCTAAATTCACAGAGGGCAGAACCATGGTGGCAGGCAATTTGATCTGAGGACAGGAAAACAATAGTCACTGTTAATAATGTAGAAACTAGCTCTAGATTCACAGAGGGCAGAACCATGGTGGCAGGCAATTTGATCTGAGGACAGAAAAACAATAGTCACTGTTAATAATGTAGAAACTAGCTCTAAATTCACAGAGGGCAGAACCATGGTGGCAGGCAATTTGATCTGAGGACAGGGAAACAATAGTCACCGTTATTAATGTAGAAACTAGCTCTAAATTCACAGAGGGCAGAACCATGGTGGCAGGCAATTTGATCTGAGGACAGGAAAACAATAGTCACTGTTAATAACGTAGAAACTAGCTCTAGATTCACAGAGGGCAGAACCATGGTGGCAGGCAATTTGATCTGAGGACAGGAAAACAATAATCAGTTAATAATGTAGAAACTAGCTCTAGATTCACAGAGGGCAGAACCATGGTGGCAGGCAATTTGATCTGAGGACAGGGAAACAATAGTCACCGTTATTAATGTAGAAACTAGCTCAAGATTCACAGAGGGCAGAACCATGGTGGCAGGCAATTTGATCTGAGGACAGGGAAACAATAGTCACCGTTATTAATGTAGAAACTAGCTCAAGATTCACAGAGGGCAGAACCATGGTGGCAGGCAATTTGATCTGAGGACAGGAAAACAATAGTCACTGTTAATAATGTAGAAACTAGCTCAAGATTCACAGAGGGCAGAACCATGGTGGCAGGCAATTTGATCTGAGGACAGGGAAACAATAGTCACTGTTAATAATGTAGAAACTAGCTCTAGATTCACAGAGGGCAGAACCATGGTGGCAGGCAATTTGATCTGAGGACAGGGAAACAATAATCAGTTAATAATGTAGAAACTAGCTCTAAATTCACAGAGGGCAGAACCATGGTGGCAGGCAATTTGATCTGAGGACAGGAAAACAATAATCAGTTAATAATGTAGAAACTAGCTCTAAATTCACAGAGGGCAGAACCATGGTGGCGGGCAATTTGATCAGAGGACAGGGAAACAATAATCAGTTAATAATGTAGAAACTAGCTCTAGATTCACAGAGGGCAGAACCATGGTGGCAGGCAATTTGATCAGAGGACAGGGAAACAATAGTCACTGTTAATAACGTAGAAACTAGCTCTAGATTCACAGAGGGCAGAACCATGGTGGCAGGCAATTTGATCAGAGGACAGGGAAACAATAATCAGTTAATAATGTAGAAACTAGCTCTAGATTCACAGAGGGCAGAACCATGGTGGCAGGTAATTTGATCTGAGGACAGGGAAACAATAATCAGTTAATAATGTAGAAACTAGCTCTAGATTCACAGAGGGCAGAACCATGGTGACAGGCACAGGGGACAGGGAAACAATAGTCACTGTTAATAATGTAGAAACTAGCTTTAGAATCACAGAGGGCACTATTAAAAATAAGAATACAAATAATGAAAATAAAATGCCCAAGTAGTCAGAAAGCAAGTAGAGAGCAAGTTTACGCAAGGACTATAGTTAACCATAGTTCGACTAACTCTGATTGAACTCGCACTAGTCGACGATGATTGAAAAAGAGTCGACTATTTGCGACCAACCTACCTCGATTGGACGCGCTGGTTAGTCACGCTGGTTGCAATATCAAATTTTCCATGGTATAGTGCAGCAGGGACCAACTATCGTACCATCGTACAATAAGAACTGCCCTTACGGAAAATATCCCAAACTACACAATAACTATTACGGTGTAAATAAACGGAAATATCGTGTCAAAATGTGTTTTGCCGTTGTGAGTATGATTTTTTTTGGTTCTACAAAGGTTCGACTAGAGATGTTCGCACTCACAAACCAATGACTAGTGAACCATTGGTCCTTGCTCTATAGTGGGCATTTATCACGTTGGTCACATCAGGTTGGTCTATACGGGCACCTCAGGTTGGTCTATACGGGCACCTCAGGTTGGTCTATACGGGCACCTCAGGTTGGTCTATACGGGCACCTCAGGTTGGTCTATATAGGGGCACCTCAGGTTGGTCTATATAGGGGCACCTCAGGTTGGTCTATACGGGCACCTCAGGTTGGTCTATACGGGCACCTCAGGTTGGTCTATATGGGCACCTCAGGTTGGTCTATATGGGCACCTTAGGTTGGTCTATACGGGCACCTTAGGTTGGTCTATACGGGCACCTCAGGTTGGTCTATATGGGCACCTCAGGTTGGTCTATATGGGCACCTCAGGTTGGTCTATATGGGCACCTCAGGTTGGTCTATATGGGCACCTCAGGTTGGTCTATACGGGCACCTCTGGGGTGCGTTCCACTCCAGCGAACGTTGCCAACGTTGGCCAACGTTAGCGTTGTTCGCGTGAGTGGAACGCAATGTGCGCCAATTATGTTGGCCAACGTTAGCGAAAACGGCGAACGACATTCCGAGCTGTTCGTTGTTGGCCAGTGACGTATTTTAATGATGGCGAAGCGGTTAGCAGACGGCAGGGTTCTTTTCATGGTTTTTATTTACGTTTTATACTTTTCGTTATAAACGGTGGATTGTTTTGAGCATTCACAGTGATCTTTTAAAGAAAAATAATGAGTTGGACAAAAAGCAGCGAACCAAACGATGTCACTTTCACTGGGCGCCGCCATTTTGAAAACGTATTTTTTAAAATATCGTTCCACTTCAACTAACGCCAACTCAAAACGTAGGCGAACGTTCGCACAAACAGTTCGCGTAAGTGGAACGCACCTCAGGTTGGTCTATATGGGCACCTCAGGTTGATCTATATGGGCACATCAGGTTGGTCTATATGGGCACCTCAGGTTGATCTATATGGGCACATCAGGTTGGTCTATATGGGCACATCAGGTTGGTCTATACGGGCACCTCAGGTTGGTCTATATGGGCACCTCAGGTTGGTCTATATGGGCACCTCAGGTTGGTCTATATGGGCACCTCAGGTTGGTCTATATGGGCACCTCAGGTTGGTCTATACGGGCACCTCAGGTTGGTCTATATGGGCACCTCAGGTTGGTCTATATGGGCACCTCAGGTTGGTCTATATGGGCACCTCAGGTTGGTCTATATGGGCACCTCAGGTTGGTCTATACGGGCACCTCAGGTTGGTCTATACGGGCACATCAGGTTGGTCTATACGGGCACCTCAGGTTGGTCTATACGGGCACCTCAGGTTGGTCTATACGGGCACATCAGGTTGGTCTATACGGGCACCTCAGGTTGGTCTATACGGGCACCTCAGGTTGGTCTATACGGGCACCTCAGGTTGGTCTATACGGGCACCTCAGGTTGGTCTATACGGGCACCTCAGGTTGGTCTATACGGGCACATCAGGTTGGTCTATATGGGCACATCAGGTTGGTCTATACGGGCACCTCAGGTTGGTCTATACGGGCACCTCAGGTTGGTCTATATGGGCACCTCAGGTTGGTCTATATGGGCACCTCAGGTTGGTCTATATGGGCACCTCAGGTTGGTCTATATGGGCACCTCAGGTTGGTCTATATGGGCACCTCAGGTTGGTCTATACGGGCACCTCAGGTTGGTCTATACGGGCACCTCAGGTTGGTCTATACGGGCACCTCAGGTTGGTCTATACGGGCACCTCAAGTTGGTCTATATGGGCACCTCAGGTTGGTCTATATGGGCACCTCAGGTTGGTCTATACGGGCACCTCAGGTTGGTCTATATGGGCACCTCAGGTTGGTCTATACGGGCACCTCAGGTTGGTCTATACGGGCACCTCAGGTTGGTCTATACGGGCACATCAGGTTGGTCTATACGGGCACCTCAGGTTGGTCTATACGGGCACCTCAGGTTGGTCTATACGGGCACCTCAGGTTGGTCTATACGGGCACATCAGGGGTGCGTTCCACTTACGCGAACTGTTTGCGCGAACGTTCGCCAACGTTTTGAGTTGGCGTTAGTTAAAGTGGAACGATATTTTAAAAACTACGTTTTCAAAATGGCGGCGCCCAGTGAAAGTGACATCGTTTGGTTCGCTGCTTTTTGTCCAACTCATTATTTTTCTTTAAAAGATCCCTGTGAATGCTCAAAACAATCAACCGTTTATAACGAAAAGTATAAAACGTAAATCAAAACCGTGAAAAGAACCCTGCCGTCTGATAACCGCTTCGCCATCATTAAAATACGTCACTGGCCAACAGCGAACAGCTCGGAATGTCGTTCGCCGTTTTCGCTAACGTTGGCCAACATAATTGGCGCACATTGCGTTCCACTCACGCGAATAACGCTAACGTTGGCCAACGTTGGCAACGTTCGCTGAAGTGGAACGCACCCCTGGTTGGTCTATACGGGCACCTCAGGTTGGTCTATACGGGCACCTCAGGTTGGTCTATACGGGCACCTCAGGTTGGTCTATACGGGCACCTCAGGTTGGTCTATACGGGCACCTCAGGTTGGTCTATACGGGCACCTCAGGTTGGTCTATACGGGCACATCAGGTTGGTCTATACGGGCACATCAGGTTGGTCTATATGGGCACATCAGGTTGGTCTATACGGGCACCTCAGGTTGGTCTATACGGGCACCTCAGGTTGGTCTATATGGGCACCTCAGGTTGGTCTATATGGGCACCTCAGGTTGGTCTATATGGGCACCTCAGGTTGGTCTATATGGGCACCTCAGGTTGGTCTATATGGGCACCTCAGGTTGGTCTATACGGGCACCTCAGGTTGGTCTATATGGGCACCTCAGGTTGGTCTATATGGTCTAAAAGGTCCACATTATCCGGGGTAAATAATGGTATGTTGATTTATAAATAACTGTACTGACACACGAACAAATTTGGTCCCATTTTTAGTCCCATCAGTACAAATTCGCCCCACAATTACCAAAAGGTCCACATTTTCCGGGGTAAATAATAGTATTTTGATGTAGAAATAATCTTACTGGCACACGAAAAATGTTGGTTTCATTTTTGGTCCCATCAGTACAAATTCGCACCCCCCCATTAAAAATCCTGCGTACAGGCCTGTATGGGCACCTCAGGTTGGTCTACATGTATATGGGCACCTCAGGCTGGTCTATATGGGCACCTCAGGGTGGAGTTACGCACATGGTGGAGTGGAGTTATGGCCAGACATTTGACATTGAGAGCACATTTATTGTATTTGTGTATGCTACATTTTAAAAGTGACTGTGCTGTATTATTCCTATCCGAGCAATTTTGTGTCTAATTTCACACTACGCCTCACATCCAAATGTTGACAACAATTGATAGGAGATTGCTAGCAACTCATGTAATAAGTCAAATCCTGGAAATAAACTTGATCAATTGGGTCTTACCTTCCAAAAGATCTGCGCAAATGGTGGTTTCTCATGAAGTGCCACCTTCTCAAAGCTCTCTGTGCATTCTAACTCACGACATTTGACTTTGGTCATTTGAGCTACAAAGAATACAAAACATTTATTAGCACAATTTTAAAGTTTGCCAGTATGAAAAAGTTTGCTACCGAAAGATTTTTGGGCTTCAAGTTTTTTGTTGAAGATGGAACAACTGTGTATGCTCCATTGTAAAGCAATACCAGTTGGGATGTACCATCTTAAATCCCTCCTAATCTTGCAAAACCTGCTTTAATTTTTTTTTAAACACCAAATCGCCCATCACAAGGCCAAAGATCACTTGAGGTGTGGGCTATAGAGGAAAGTGTGGAAGAACCCCCTCACACTGAAACAAGACAATCTGATATCTTCACAGTATGAACAGAATTGGGATGGGTAACTAGTCCACTGCAAGGCATTTACCTCTACCCATATAAGTACCCATAGCCTATAGGTAGCCATAGCCTATAGGTAGCCATAGCCTATAATAGCCACAGCCTAGAATGGGTTCAAACCCCAACCTGCAGAATTACCCACAGACCATAAATTCAATGCTCAAGACCACTAGGCCAAGGCACCATTTAACCAGTTGGCGCAGGATTACGTATATACATGTACATGCAAATTTTTCCCCAGATTCAAAAAGGATGACGCATAAACACGTCTCGAGCAAGGCTGAAAATGTCTGTCAGCAGTGAGCAAGGCTGAAAATGTCTGTCAGCAGTGAGCAAGGCCGGAAATGTCTGTCAGCAGCGAGCAAGGCCGGAAATGCGTAGGTGTGCTTGCCGGTACCATCGACCTGAACCTGCCTCGGATCAAGTTTCGTTAAAAATAATTCTGCGCTTTGGCTAGTTGATGATAAAATAATCCTGGCGAGAACTGGTTAAACAGATCTAAGGTTTTACTCCCTTGATCTTTGTTAAGACTAATTTCCACAGTCATTACACCAAACCAGACAGTTACATCTCTAAACAACTAGAGGGACCAGCTAATGGAAAGTAAAGACATCTAGAATTGCATTTATTCCAAAAGTAACTAACCAAATGATTATCAAAAAGCTACTTGGATCAAAACATACCATGAAATTATTCGGTCTGGCTTGCTGTCATTTAGACAAAATCTGTTATACATTTTTGTAGGTGGATTTCTAACAATCAGTCAATTGACTGATTTTTGAAACTCATGTTTCCCAATTAAATGCTTGTGCATACATGTAGTTTGTCACTGGTTTTCATTGTTATCCAATACGCTAAAATTCCAACAGGTTAAAGTCTGAACAATTTTCATTCGATTTTGATTAGTTTTATTATTGGAAATAAACAAAATGTATAAAAAGCTAATAGTGCTTTTAATACATACAGTGCAGTTGTTATGACTTGCCCTTTGCAATACGCCAGTTTGGTATTGCGCATGTGCATAGTAAGATTTGAGATTTTTGACATAAACATTTCATATGAGTGCAAAAGCATAGTAGGTACCAGCAAATTTACAGAGATTGTTGTGTTCTAAAGTAACATTTTTCAAAAAAGGTTGGGACACCTAAATGTTTTTAGGAGTCTTGTGTGTCCAAACTTTTGTTCTTATACAAGTTTCCACTATCTTCTAGATTGCATGATATTTTTGTACACGTCCCCCATAGCCTTGTGTGTATATATTTGCCACGTTCATCCCAAGAGAAAAATGGTTGAATCTGGTTATGCACATGCGCAGTTAGAATACAAAACTGGCTTTAGACTGAAATGGATGTGAACATTGAGGGAACATACCATATTTATTGAAGAAGTAGGATGCATATTGGGTTTTAGGTAGCATCAAGAATGCAAAGATGGTTACCAGGATGCAAACCACTGAGAATAAGAAGTAGATGAACCCGCTGTTGTCTTCATCACTCGTTGCTGTCAATAAACACAAACAGGTTAATCATCTAATAGTCATGAGTGTGGAAAAGATGCTGAATCAATGGGTTCCAGTACAATGTAGGTTAGTAAAATCAAGACAAGCAGTGTGTGCTTGAGTTAAAGGTAGGATACACTATTGATAATTGCGAATCACGAATGGGGGGATTTGGGGGGTTGTATTTTATAGTAAATATCGTTTAACTGACCTGTATGAAATTTTACAATCATGGATGCTGAGAAAAGCAAGGAAAACTGTGTTTGATTTCAAACACAGTTGGGCAGTGGTTCTTATGTTGTTTTAGGGGTTTTTCACGATCGCCATCTGGTGATCGTGATTTTTTTAATAAAATTGTTATATAAACTTGTTTGGAACAATTACAGGATATCTAGCTCTCACAACTACTTTGCCATACATTTCATTAACCCAAAATCCCCACCACATTTTTCTTACACATGACCTAAATCCTTCAAAATCCTGCAGTGTGTTTACCATTGAGCTATAAAGCAGCCAAACATGGAACAAACAGCTGCTAAGTGCCCTAATACAACAAGGGTCTGCACACATTACCCTTGGTATGCAAACGTTTCCTATCCTTGACACATAGTAACTTACACCTTGACTGAAGCTCTATGGAGAATGCCTGTCCACACTAAATGTTACAACTGCACAACATCCCAATTAGCTATCATTTAAAATTTGTTGGAACTCAGAAAATAAAATTAAATGATGGTAATAGTAGTTGCACAATTGTTGAGAGATACATGTAGTGTACACAATTATAAAGGATTTGGTTGTTTGTTGATTAAAAAATGGAAAATTGTATACAAATGTCCAGCAAGGTTTTGAGGGTTTTGGTGGGACATGCATAAACCTTGGCAACTCATGTTTTTTTCCAGGTTATATAAGAGGTGTTATTACACCGAAAAACAAATTCACATGTTGAATTATGGTTAGCAAAGATATCAAATATGAGAAATCTGATTATTTTTCGAGCCCTTTCTTTATTGAAGTTGTTAATAATCAAGAATTTAGGAACAGCTAATTCAGCCATCACGTACGTCACGGTGTCTGTCCATTTGGTGACAAATGGGATACTGGCTGGTACTGACATTTTATCAACAATAAATTTCAACAAAAATATATTTATCTTGCTGAGAAATCATCCGGCTTTTATTCTGAATACCATTTTTTGGTGCATTTGGATTTGTTGGGTAACAAAATTTAAAGGAAATGCAAATTCTGTCCATTTTTGTGTAACGTATGTCACATCAGTTAATCTCTTGCCAACTGCAAAATTCCTTAAGGATTATTATTATAATTGCACACATTTATAACAAAGATATGTGCAATGCAACTGAAATTATTTTCTTAAAAAGGTTTGTGCATTTTGCTGAACGAAGAATGAAGAGTATGTCTGCCCTCAACTCATGGAAAAGGGACAAACGTGATCTTACATTGTACAATGCACGTGTCTGTCCTGTGACAAACGTTGTGTCTGTCCTGTGACAAACGTTGTGTCTGTCCTGTGACAAACGTTGTGTCTGTCCTGTGACAAACGTTGTGTCTGTCCTGTGACAAACGTTGTGTCTGTCCTGTGACAAACGTTGTGTCTGTCCTGTGACAAACATGATGTCTGTCCTGTGACAAACATGATGTCTGTCCTGTGACAAACCTTATTCAGTGAAATAAAATTACAAGTTTACAATCTACATTAAAACTTCTTTCTGCAAGTAAAAATAACAAGTTAACTTAGAAAGAATATTTAATAAGTTAGGCTAATTATCAATCATGGTTTTTACTTTTATTTGTTAATTTAAGAAACAAAATGTCTGTCCTCGTGACAAACGGGATTATTGTTGTCTGTCCATGTACCAAATGTTATTTCAGATAAAACGTCAGTATTTATTCATTTCTAGTTATTTATATGGTTGAACAGTCTAGGGAAGAAAAAAATTGGGGTTTTCAGGGCACTTACCATTCTGAGTTGTTAAAAGGTTCTTCATCAATCCAAATAATTATAATTTGATACCGTCTTGTCTGTCCGTCTGTCTATGCCATTTACATGGCATACTTCTTTCCATAATTTATTAGGAAAGAATAAAGTTTCTTAAAAAAAGTTCTAAATAATAGCACTGAGTTCACTTAATCATACTAAAACAAAAAAATACAAAATTTGTTCATCTTGCTTTGAGTTATGGTTAGGGAAAGAAAAGTGTCTGTCCATGTGACAAACGTTACATCTTAAAGATTAACCATCAATAACTTTGTAAATATTGCTTAAGTTATCTTGATCTTTCTAACAAGGATATAGAGGGAAGATATGTGCAAGCAAAAAATTACTGGAAACATTTTACAGTTGTAACATTTACTGTGGACAGACCCACCGTGGTATAGCATGAGCTGTGTGAAAGTACACAGAAATAACCTCAATCCTCCAAAATCCTTATTTGGATAAATACCCAAGTAACCTCAATCCTGCAAAATCATCCAGCATTAGTTTAGACCTTATGACCTGCAGCCGATTTCACGAAACCTTACGCAATTGCGTAAGCCCCCTTGCGCCACAATATATTGCATAAGCTGCGCCACTTTTGTTTGCTGCGCAACATTTCGCTTACGACAGTTTCACGAACGTTTGACAGTGCGTAAGGCCGCAGCTTACGCAACAAATTATGGTGTAGCTTGCGCAGTCAATTTAGGTGGCATAAGATATGGCGTAGCGACTGAAAAAGACCTATTTTACCAGCAAATGGTAATTGACGTGGAGCCCGCCATTGCTCAACTTATTAAGCTTGATGAAAGACACTCACAGTTTCACGATTGAAGTAAAGGAATTACTGTTTTACCCATGACAGATTTGTTAATGTTGCCGCACGATTCCGTGAAAAGTCGGACAAAACTATTTTCAAAATGGTGGGCGTAGGTAGTACAACAAAGATTTCATGAAAGAACACAAATGTACGCAAACAGTCGTAAATGCTGTTAAAACGTTGCGCCGTAAGGAAATAACGCAGCTACGCAACATTTTTGTTGCGTAAGCCTTACGCCACTTTTGAAAATGGCACAAGCTACGTACTTTTCTTGAAATCGGCTGCAGGATTCTGCATTATCCTCCAGTGGCTAAAACCCCAAACGCCCTCAATCTTGCAAAATCCTGCGATGCATCAACTTCAAAGAGAAAAAACGACCATGAAGGGTAGAATGGCCCCCTATTCCTTAGACTGACATAATGGGAAAGCTAGATTAAGAATTGATGGTAAGTTTTGTTATGTATCTTACCAGTGATGGAGATAATGCTGATAATAGACGGTAGAATGCCCCCCATTCCTTGGCCTGACATGATGGCTTGCATGTAACGTTTAGGGAGAATACTCGCCAAGCCAAACACACTGCCTTGAAACACAGCTGAACAAACTGCACACAGAGAAACAACATACATAGTACCTAGATGCAATGACCTACTAAATGATTACATTCATAAGGTGTACAAACATACGTACGTAGGTAATTCAGTATCAGTTTCTTATCAAGCAACTTTACTCAGATTCATTCTTCTCATGCATCATTGCGTCTATGAAAGCTGCTCATTTGAGGTATGGCTGACACAATAGGAGGGCACTGTTTGGTTTGGGTAAATACAAAATTCATGAAAGACCACTCAAATCAAGCAGTGCCCTCGGTCATAAGCTAATTGTAAACCATAGCTTGCAGCGTGTTCGATTACCCACCAGTGCCTCTAAATCGAGTAAAGTTGCACATGCGCAATACATGAGAGTAAACCACTGATCCCGGATCACTTGACTCATGTGTGTTAGTGTTTGCATTCATGCAGAGTAATGAACCAGGTCTAAATTAAGCTGGGTAAAACTGCAGACTTTTAACATGCATTTAATACCGGGGTACATGTATAGTGCACATTCAGCTGGAATGGACTACATGTATGGCAAATGCAAATTGTTCAAAATGTAGCCCAAGGCCGCATCTAAATTATTGGTGTCACACAAATACAGGGTGTATCAAAATGGTAATCTAAAAATAATACCGATAGGTCAAAAGGTTATTATGAAAGTGGCTCCATCTTTAAGAATGGCTCATTAGCTTTCAATTGTTATAAACATAAGACTCACCATTGATGAGGACAATGCTAGATATGCAAATAGCAAAAAACCAGGTTTGCCCTAGAAAAAAAGAAAACCAAAAGTAATGGCAACATTAAAATTCAAAGGTAGTGTGAAGTACCTGGTATGATTTCTTTAATTACCAAAACACATTAATGCCATGACACTATCACACAATACATAAAAATAATCCCAGAACCAGTGTTGTTGACTCGAGTGTGACTTGGACTCGAATCCGACTCAAGTGACTTGCGACTTGACGAAAAATAACTTGTGACTTGACTTGACTTGAGTAAATTTGACTTGACGACATTGCAAGTCATATTTACTATTTTATGTTATTTTTAAAAATGTGGGTTCAATCTGGCCACGGCAGCCGATGTATTTTTGTGACGGCAAAATTTGTTTTGCCGCGGCGCGAATCTGTATATAATACTGTTACATGTACTACATGTACTACATCTACTGCATGTACGCACATGCTATTTATTACATTGCAAAGTCAAAGTGACTGAGCTTTGATTGATTAATTGAATATCACTTATTGGCTGTTAACAGATTGTGGATATGTACTTCAAGTTTGTCAAAACATTTCTTGAAAGTTGACTTTCATTCGGGACTATAAATGACTTGTGACTTGACTTGACTTGACAAAAAGTGACTTGTGACTTGACTTGACTTGTCTTGGGAAAATTTGACTTGTGACTTGACTTGACTTGAGAAAATTTGACTCGAGACTTGACTTGAGAAAAAATGACTTGGTTACAACTCTGCCCAGAACAACAGGTTTAAACAATTTCAGCTCCTTGATATAAAATCTTATCAACAAACATGATATTCAGATATCTTGTTTGTCACATCAAGGTCATATATTTTATTATGCAGATTAACCAGTTAGCGTTAGATGATTTGATACATGTAAAGGTTTTGTGGTATTCAGAACCAATAATGGATAAAGAAGCAGTGACCCGCTCGCAGTGAGTGAGGCTGGAAATATCAGGGTTTTCTACCCACAGTTGACGAAATGAACCCGTATTCATGATCAATGTCAAAATAATCCTGGCACGAACTGGTTAAATAATTTATCACAGAAAATGAAGTGCTAACTTACATTCGTCTGTGTCCACTTTGGCAAGAATCGTTGTCAGAATAAAAAGACTCAGCATTCCTAGTAAAGGAACCATGATTCGAGTCTGTAAACTGATCCTGAAATGAAGAATAAACAAACAAACATGTAAACAGTACACAACCCCTAATCTAAACTTTAAGAAAGACTTGGAAAAACTGCCCTCCCTTCACTCCTTCAGTAACTTTTAAGCCTGCAAGTTTGCGGTTTTAAAATTATCCGTGTAACCTTATGTTTTGCGGTTACAGTAAACGGTTAACCGTACCCAACGTTAAAAAAAAAATTTTTAAAGTACGGGCTTGCATTGCATATCTAATAATTAGGCTGCTTCATCAAGGAATTTAGTGTGTGCGCGTAGTACGTGTTGATAATCGCAGTTCTGCGATTGCTAATTGTCTGCATCAAATTTTGTAGGCCGCCTGGCTATATGTTAGATAAACTATCAGAAATGTCCATACAAAAATTAATCAATTGTACTATTTGTGACCTGCTCCAACGAAACCCAGACAAAAGTTGAAAATTGGGGGGGGGGGGGGGGATTATTTTTAAAAAAAAAATATAACAAAATAGGTTTACCGAACAGGACAAATTTAACCATGTAAAGGCCATTTTATACTTGACGCAAAAGTCATTGTATAGCGAATTCGGTAAGGCAACGGAGAACGTCACAATAAAACTTCAATTGTATACGTCATGAAATTTGATTCGCATTCGCTTTTGCGTGAAGTACATGTATGAACCGGCCTTAACCGTTTGAACAGTCGGTTTAACCGCTGCAGGCTTAATAACCTTTTTCCAATAGTATCACTGTTTCTCCTTTTTTGTGTCATGAGTTACAAACTTCATGTCAGGAAGCAACAAATACACATGTACATACACATGTCCACACATATGATTCGCTACCCTGTGGAGACCTTAACACAATATGGACAATGGGAGTCAAAAGGTCTCCATGGAGTAATTTCTATAGATGAATAGGTCTCCACAAGATTTTTGGATTTTACTCAAATTACTCAAAAACTAGAGTTAGGATGTGGGTTGGGGAGTGATTGAGTTAGGGTATAATATAGGATATATTGGGTCGAAATTTCAACACAGGAAATCAATTGTGGTTGAAATACCTGTAGGAGCATTTAGAAAAACGTACTCGCCTTTCTAGCTATTTTGTAAACGAGAACAAAAGATGTCTCCTCAATGATACAAATTTGAGGATGATTGTACATACACATGAAAAAGTTATAGATGAAAGAATTTGATATTTGAAAACACAATTCCAACAGTTTTCAGACTGCAACTTATGTGTTCACTATGATGTCTCCAGTTGCATGCCACATTTGAAGAAATATGATTTCTGAGATCCTCACAAAATGTTTTTTAGCACGTTTAAGGTTTTAAAAGCTAAGAATACACAGCATACTGCATTGTCGTTAGGCTAGTCTTGTTTGCAAGACGATCTAATTGCCGTATGCAGCGCGCGTAGGCTGTTGTTGCGGTCGCCCTCTAACGTACATGTACATTTACGCCGTAGACCACGCAATGACCTTCGATAAGATTGTCTTGTACACAAACTGCTATAATCGCTCAGAAAATTCCAGGCAGAATTGTTTCGCATTTGCATGTGCAAGTGACGTTGCGTGAATAATTGCGTGAATAATTACGTGATGTGGCAAAAACATGACCAATAAATCAGCGATTATGCATGTTACATCACGTCAGTGTTTTCAGGAGGAAACCAATGTACCAAGTAGTACTTGTCACATCCAAATGAAAGCAACTGCTCGGTCTTACCTGTGCTGAAGAGCTAAATTAAGCATCTGGAATATGATACTGGGTACCATCGCTGCAACCGAGAAGTAACTTTCAAAAGCTGAATCCAAGGCAGAATCGTCAGTCCCATTCCCCGTCACATTGCGGAACTTGTATGAAAAGTACTGGTAAAAAAAAAAAAAAAAAAGATTCCTAGAGATGGTGTACCGGTACATGTACATGTACATTGAGAAGTTATGTCAGGGTGATGTTATCACATGTCATGTGACGTCACATTAAAGGTGTATTTATTAAAGGTAGAATACACCACTGATAATTTGCTTGATTGATTAGAAATGAGTGGATTTGGGGGGTTGTATTTTATAGTAAATATCATTTAACTGACCTGTCTGAAGTTTTACAATCAGTTTTTTTAACCGGCGTCGGGCGGGTTGTTCTTGTTTTTCGCGATCGCCGTCCGTACATTTTTCGGAACAATTTGCGATATCTAGCGCAATCATTTTGCTGGATGCCTAGTGTTATTTTTTACTTTCAAATAAGAAAGATATTTCTTAATATTTCGGTAATAAATATTTTTGATATCTGCAAATAGTGTCTCATCCTACCGTACCGTTAAAGGCAACTATACACATACATGTATTGAACTACGAGTCTGATTTGGTTAGACTGTAACTGTCACTGTTACGTCATGTTATGTGATGTCACATTAAAAATGCATTACTCATAGTCTCATATCTACCCGGTACAGAACTATTTTTGAAATTAATTTTGTTCTTCATTAAACCTAACAATCCCCATCCAGTTAAACTAAAACACCAGGTTTTGTTGAAATCTGTTAGGATGGGTACTGGCACCACTAAACTGTATAGTTTGTGTGTAAAGTTTGCCATATGGCTTTTGGAATTTGTGAATGGGTATGGTTCCCAGTAAATTAAGCTAGGGAGTAAGGGTTAAAGCATTAGGTACTGTTCAATATTTACAATCAACATGAGCAGCGACATTTTGGGAACAGCTTTCTGGTTGTTTAATAACATTGTAGTTTTTCCCTTTTCTTTTCTTCTTTTCCAAATTTCAACTGTAAACTGTAAGTCACAGAGGTATTCCTAAACATGAGTCCGTAATATTGCAAGCGTCTTTCTTATCGTGACTGCTGTAATGAACATGTTCCACTGAAGAGCAGAGCTCATTCCAAAGATAAAGCAAATGGTGTAGGTCATACATCAGGGGTTCGTTCCACTCAAGCTAACGTTGCCAAAGTTGGCCAACGTTAGCGATCTTCGCGTGAGTGAAACGCAATGTGCGCCAATTTTGTTGGCGAACAACATTTCGAGCTGTTCGCTGTTGGCCAGTGTCGTAGTTTAAAGATGGCGGAGAAGTTAGCAGCCGACTGTTTTCACTTCACTGTTTTGATTTACGTTTCATACGTTTCATTATAAACGATGAATTGTTTTGAGCAGTCATAAGGAACTTTTAAAGAAAAATAATGAGTTGGACGAAAAGCAGCCAACCAAACGACGTCACTGTCACTGGGCGCCGCCATAAATATCATTCCACTTCGACTAGTGGCACCTGAAAACGTAGGCGAACGTTTGAGTAAGTGAAACGCACCCCTCAGAAAAAGGTTAATGATGAAATGGGAAAAAAAAACTGACAAACTGAATCCAAATCTGACCAGAATTAATCTTATATGAGATTGCTCTTACCAACTTGGCTGTGATGAACATATTCCAGGGCAGAACAGAACATACCCCAAGCAGGAAGAAGATACAATAAACAACTTGGAAACTGCAGCAAGGGGAGCAGAAAAACAAAAGACAAACCAATGAATGTACAACAACAAAATATATCTGACATGTGTATGATCATATAAGCATAATTCAATGGCAAACTATTTGAATAAACAAATTACAAGGTATATTCAATGATGGAAATAGCATTTAGTACCAGTGTTATTATTTGGAATTGAAAAATCCAATGGCAAATCAACTATTGGAAGATCTAAAAAGAATACAAAATAAACTGGGACAGTAACAATTCTACAATTAATATTTTGAAATGGATCTCAAAAACACGTATGCAAACCTTTTAAAACCGTACGCATGCAAACCTTTTAAAACCATACGCATGCAAACCTTTTAAAACCATACGCATGCAAACCAACTGGTACCGTACGCATGCAAACCAACTGGTACCGTACGCATGCAAACCAACTGGTACCGTACGCATGCAAACCAACTGGTACCGCGTGCAAACCAACTGGTACCGCGTGCAAACCAACTGGTACCGCATGCAAACCAACTGGTACCGTACGCATGCAAACCAACTGGTACCGTACGCATGCAAACCAACTGGTACCGTACGCATGCAAACCAACTGGTACCGTACGCATGCAAACCAACTGGTACCGTACGCATGCAAACCAACTGGTACCGTACGCATGCAAACCAACTGGTACCGTACGCATGCAAACCAACTGGTACCGCGTGCAAACCAACTGGTACCGTACGCATGCAAACCAACTGGTACCGTACGCATGCAAACCAACTGGTACCGCGTGCAAACCAACTCGTACTGTACGCATGCAAACCGGCATTGTTTCCATTGTTGTATAAAACTCTGCGGTCACAGAGCTGGCTGGTCACATCTCGTGTCGGCTCACTCGAAGGTTTAAGTTCATTAAAACTTAGTTTAAAGGTAGAATGTAATTGCTTAAATGATCTGTAATGGGTGGATTTTTTAGTAAATATCATTTAACTGACCTGTCTAAAGTTTGACAATCATGGATGCCAAGAAAAAGCAAGAAAAATGGCGTTCGTTTTCAACCAGAGTCGGGCAGTGGTTCTTATGTTGTTCTTGTTTTTTTTGCTATTGCCGTCCGGCAATGGTGATTTTCTTTTAAAAAATTCAATTTTTTGGAACAATTACAGGATATCTAGCGCAATCATTTTGCTGGATGCCTACAATCGTTAATTACTTTCAAATATGTAAAATATTTCTTAATCATTTGGTAGTAATTTTTTTTTTATCTGCAAATGCTGTATTCAGCCTTTAAAAGGATCGTCTGTTAAACCAGTTTGCGCCAGGACTATTGTTACATTCACCGAGCCGAGGCGTGGGATTTTTTTAAACACGAAACTCGATCGAGGCGGGTTCAGGCCGATGGTACCGGACAGCACACCCATGACATTTCCGGCCTTGCTCACTGCTGACAGACATTTCCGGCCTTGCTCGTGACATGTTTATGCGTCATCAGGTTTGAATCTTCGAAAAAAATGTGCGTGTACATGTATATACGTCCTCTGCACGAACTGGTTAAGTGGCAAGGCCTTGGTATTTGGGAATAAGACGTGCCACTGTAGGCATGCCATTGTAGCAGCAAGTCAATTCATTTCTCGTTGTTCCATAACTTGACCACAACTTATTCGGTTGTCAACAATTAATGCTTGCTAACAATCATTACTCGCAAGTATTTTTCACACGTACCGGTAGATTTTGTCTAAAGTTCGTTGGGCACTAACATTTAGCGCATCTGCATGTATTATGACACACTGAGGTACGATTTTTAGAAAAAGTTTCCACTAATTACCAAATTTAAGGCGGACAACTTTTCAGAATTTAAGTGATTTGGAAATTTTACAAAACAGTTGTTCCTCAAACTTCTCAACCACAAGTCTCACCTACTTTCAAATTACCCTACATGTATTTTACAACTTGACCTCAAATGACCTTTGATCTCACTATGTGACCTTTAATATCCCTATCACAGGGAAGTTTCCAAATTGGCAATATGGAAACCTCGGGGTCATAGATGCAATATTGTTGCATCTACTACTTCCGGTATGACTCCATTTTGACTGCAATTGGACTTTTCAAATTAGATACATTGTATGTAAGTTTTACAATTTAAGCCTATTTTAAAACTTGGTCTCAAATGACTTTTGACACAACTATCATATACTTAAGGTTACAATAATGCATCCATGACCCAAGTTGGAATGAAACTGGACTTCAATTTTTAAATGAGACAAGTTTTATAATTCAAGCCTATTTTAAAACTTGACATCAAATGACTGTTGACATCAGTACTTGACCTTTGACACAGCCATCATATACAGGTTACAATATTGCATCCATGAGCCAAGTTTGATTGGAATTGGATTTCAACTACCAGTATGTATACCAATTTTTTGAAACTTTAACCAAAACGACACATATGGACGGACGTACAATGTACATGAACCGGTACATGTGCATACTTTTGTACTATGTACATAATGCATACGTAGAGAGTGATTGCATAATCTTTTTGAACTTTGTTCAGGCAAAACAAAAATATACAGTTCTTACATGTGTACATAATACAATTAAGGTGCATGATACATGAGGTGTACAATGTGTACACATCGATACTGCAAAGGCCATCATCATTACAGTACAGAACGTAAACAATTCTCAACTAATAGAACACTATACCATGGTATAACAAGATCATTTGTACAATTATCAGTAACCAAACTTGCAACATGGCAAATCATAAATTAGAATTGAATACCCGTACTCATGCACACCACACAAACGTTCAACCATTCAATAACCATCACCGCTGTTTTCAGTTACATTTCTTACCTTAAAGGTGAGCTGCAAGAAGAAAACAGGTTACAGAGGTTTTTTACCAGATTGTCATTTCATTTATTATCAAAAAGTAAAGCGTACCTACTGATAATAATTATTTGCAAAACTACCAAATTATTATTGAAAAACTTCACTTGACTGTACGTAACAGCTGCTGTGCTGTCATTTTTAACAAAAGTGAGTTTTGATATCATCGTTGGGGAAAAACTGACTTTTTAAAATAGTTTTCCAAATTTTTTTAAAAATTTACTCAATTTACTTAGTCTACATTTTGTTTGCATTATGTTTCTGGACCCGACAACTCCCCAAACATTAACATGATCAATTGCTCCAGTTCACCTAAAGTGTACGTGTACACATTGTAGGGTCAGCAAACTAAAGTACAAGACTTCTCGGCATCTACATTTTTACATGTCTGAACAAAAACTTGTCAACAGTTCAACGCAACAAATTTGCTATAAAATAGTATACATCTGAATAAATCCTCGTCATCTGATTGGTGGGTGCTTTGAATTATTCAAAACTGACAAGCGGTTTTTGTGCTACCGCCTGCAATATTTTGGCGAGTTTGGTCAAAAGGGGTGTGGTCACCAATATTAAAAGATCCATACCGGTACCGTACCTCCCTAACCCGTTGACTAAATTTGCTGATTTTAACCAGTTCGTGCCAGGTTTATTTTCAAGTTATTGAGACCACTGGCCGGATTATGTTTTTATATTCAGTAAAATATTCCTGTTTTGATAATGCAACTACTACAAGATGCCAACACTTAGTTTATTAGCACCGTTATTTACATGTTTTTGCAAACATTCTGTCGCCTAGGGCATTTTTTCTTTCTGCAGTCAGGGCGTGATATTACGTCAACCGCTACCCGCCATAAAATATAACACGTGTGATACGTCATTTGTGGAATTACACACAGGGCTGG
Organism: Crossaster papposus; assembly: GCA_037893245.1. Classification (NCBI taxonomy): domain Eukaryota; kingdom Metazoa; phylum Echinodermata; class Asteroidea; order Velatida; family Solasteridae; genus Crossaster; species Crossaster papposus. Next base: position 290,520 of record JBAIAA010001258.1, read on the forward strand.
GGACAATTGTAAGCGGTAATATATACAAATATTTGCAAGCCCAGCTTAAAAGCACCCTTTTAAGAATTTCAAAGAAGAATTAAGTTACGGTTTCATCCGACCCACGTAGGCGTAGCCACACGTAGGGCAGTAAATTTTCTTACATAGCCATTTTTTCTACGTGGGCAAATACTACCGGGGAGTGGTCAAATCACCTGCGTCCGGTCCACGTAGAAAATGAATTTTTTCGAGGTGTTCACATGGGTAGTGCATTGGTAGAACTTGAGTGCCACGTGGCGCAGCACAAATCCTGTGCACAAATCCTATTCTCAGGCTTACATGTATACCCTGCAAATAACGAAGAAAATTCACAAGTACTACCCACGAACCCCACGCACCACCCACACGGTAGCAACGACAAATCATCGCAGACCAAAAATTGTGCATGTCCAATTTATCTCCACGTAGAAAAATGAAGGCTACGCAGGGGTCAGAAAGCTTAAAATTACTTAGGTAGTGCGCGCGGGGGCACCCGCGGAGGGCCACGTAAAACCCCAAAATCACCACGTGGACCCCTTGCTACGCCTACGACCATGGCTTAGGGAACAATAGTTTGGAAATTTGAATGTCAAGAAATTACTGGAAGCAGCTGATAATTAATCCTCGGCTGTATGAATTCAATAGAACAGAGGTGTTGAAAAGGCCTAATCACTAAAGCGTGATACATGTACCATGATATAGCTTGTATACACCATATGAAGCAATATGTGACCTGTCACCACAAAATGAGAGTAAAGTCGCACTATGTGATTTGGAGATATGGCCATTTCAAGTCAAATATGAAGGGGTGGTCAATTTTGAGATTTTGCGTAATTTGGAAAGCCCAAGTCCTCCTCTACACATTCCCATTTTTTGGGTGAGATCAGATAATCAAAAACCTTTTAAATTACACGATTTTGAGTAGTTAGTGTTTGGATTTAAGTCCATTAGTGGTCTAATTTACACGGTAATTCAATATGGAAATCAGGTCCTCGTAAGTATCCCACTTTTTTAAAATTTGGATATTTTGTTGTTTATGCAATAGTTTGTACATATGTGTGGAAAATTTCAAAAAGAAATAATGATTGAAACATAGCCGTTGCTATGCTCAACCGAACCTTACTTGTCCTGTTCTGTAATATTTTGCGTGTTTTGTTTAAGATGTTTAAAGTAAGTTTTCTCACAAACACGTTTTGTGACACCCTAACTTTCTAGAGCTCTGTAAAAAGTATTTATCGCAAAACCCCCCAGTGTTATATACCATTGGAAAGCTCTCTTTCTCAAGAATTTGAAAATACCAATATCTAAATTTTCAATATTTCCGACTTTACTCTAATTTTGTGGTGACAGGTCACATATATGGGACAGAGAGAACGCCCCCTCCTTTGTTGTGGTCATTGTGCTTGTAAGTGTTGTGGTTGCTTTTGAGGTTTTTAGGTAACATTAGTCTAGGGATTGTATAGGTACGGGAGACATAAGGGGGGAGTTGCTCGGTCCCATATCTTGCTGGGTATAGTATACACGTCCACCGCAAAAACGAAGCATGCTTGGCAACGTCGACGTATATTTAGTCCACCGCTGTGTGTCAGTCGTGTATACCTGTCCTCCGCAGCGCTAGCAGGTAACTTTTGGCGTAAATACACGTGAACCGCAACAGCCAAAGAAACTTTGTAAAATCCTTCGTAAAATTAAACTGCTGTGCCTGACGGATTAACGCCTCATCCGTTGATAGTAAACGATTTTGTCGGGCCTTGCTCGGGACGTGTTCATTCGTCATTCGTTTTGAATCTTGAGAAAATGTTGCGTACATCCTCCAGCGCGAACTGGTTACAGCAGTGACGTTTCTTAGATTACATTTGTTTTGATGAAAAATGTTCTCTTACTCTACAACCACTTTACTTCGAAGGGAATCTTTTCTCAACAAGTTTTAATACTATCAATAGCTGCAGTGCATATTACCAAGTAAGTTTTTATTGCCAATTATTTTTGGAGTAAATACCAAACGTATACATATGATTCCTTTAAGGACTGTTATTATGATTGCACATTGGTGACCAGTACAGATTAATAATGGTTTGCTTGTCAAACTTGGTCTGATAAACTAACCCTGGGAAACTTTATTAACCATATCAAATGAACTTCCTAGTTCCAAATGGTCAAGGCTAACAAACAATGGGTACTCAAACTGGATGTGCAGACCAGACAATCCCATGATACATGTAAATGCCCTCATCATCACTTACAAAAAAGTGTTTGAAACAAACTAAAACTGATTTCATCATCTCTCACTTTCTGATCAATTTGTTTAATATTAACGACTTATTTTGGGAAGAAATTGTAATCCAAATATAACCTCCTTCCTTTCATCAAAGTGTAGTCCTGAAGTCCATCACCACATCCGTCCATCACCACATCCCTCCACACCATTAGGAAATCTAAATACATGTAGATCCAATTATCTAAAATAAAAAATTAATTTTTACAAATACCACAAATCCTTCCCGACAGAGAACCTGGGGGCATACAATTGTGCATTTGAAACGCAGGAAATTTACTATTTACTTGCCTTCAACCATCCATAAGAAACCTTTAACTAATTTAACTAACCTTTAACCTTTAGCTTATTGGTACTAGGCAGAAAATATCTAATGTTAATTTAAATGTATGCATTGCTGGTAGTCGTATTGAAAATGTGAAGTCTTATAAATGTTTGGGTGTAATTATTGATGAAGCATTAAGTTGGGGCCCACATGTCGAATACGTAAGAAAAAAGGTGGTGTCTAAATTAGGTATACTAAGCAGAATCCGTGATTGTGTTCCTCAACACAGCTTGCACACACTATTTGTAAGTCTAGTTATGCCAACATTAGAGTATTGTTGTACTGTGTGGGGAGGAAGGTACATATCTCACGATAATATGTTAAACAAATGTCTCAAAAGAGCCGCGCTGATAATCCTTAAATGTACCTTCCTCACCCCTTCAGAGGATATGTTTGCTCGTCTTAATTGGGCTCCTTTTTCAAAAAGAGTCAAAAATTTCAAAAAAGGCTATTCTTGTCTTCAAAAGTATCAACAAAATGACTCCTTTGTACATGACAAATATTTTCAAACCACTTTGGAATAATCTGCCCGAACAATTGCGAACATTGGACTCATTAGGCACATTTAAATCGGAGCTCCGACATGTCATCTGTTAGATATTATGCCAATTGCGCTGATCTACGGAGTTAGAACTTGGTTGCCACTATAATGTGGAGCCGGATAGGAATTTCCCCTTTTTATTTTCCCCCAAAAGGTTTTTAATTTTTTTTTCGGGTTTTCGCCTATCTCGTAAATCAGAATTAGTATTAATGTTTTGAATTCCTGCAATATCCTTGTATTTATAATATGTACTGTTATTTTATTTGATGATGTATGCAGGGCCCCAATGAAAACCAGTTTTAAACTGTTTGGGCACACCCTGGGTAAAGAAATGGAATAAATAAATTGTTAAACTGTACATCTGCAACAGCTTGACCATAATTATCTTAAATTTATCAGACTCAAGATTTTCAATTGTTGGGTAATGTCACAGCATGTATGTTTCACTCTTTATAAACATGTATGTAAAGTTGGATTGCATCAAATCTTTGATTTAACATGATTTGAGTTTCTGAAGAATTTTAAATTAAATGAATCTTTAAATTTAGTTCAAATTACTTTTCACGTGCGCGCTTTTCAAAAGTCATTGTAGCAGTATACATTCACTAGGAGTGCATTATTCTAATGGTATCAATTTTAAATTTTCCACCCTGATTAGACGTGCTATGATACATGTAGAGCTGTATACAACTTTACACATCTTGAATAAATTGAAACATGTTTTTCACCACGATGCATTTCTATAAGGTCCCTAGAATGACAAACCAATACTAAAAGTCTTTAACCCTAACGTCACTGAATACTACAAAATACTACTAGTAAAGTTAGATAGGTATTTATACAAAATACATGTGTACATACCGGTAGGTGAAGAAAGTACATGTACATGGCAACAAATAATATAAGCAACAATCAGCAACAATGTAGAATCTTTTTTTCAATGTTCATCCCGCAAGCAAGCTTGCAAACTAGTCGTACATGTAGTAACAGGTGTACCGGATTCTGCCAGTGCTACGAGTATATACTCGTAGAAAATGAAAGGTTTTTGTATTGTAAATTGAATACACTGGCATCACTGATAACGCAACAAATACGCTGCTGGCAGTGGTGAGGACATGTTCAATTTATTTATTTTTTCGTGTTTGTTTTCAAAGTACCTATTAAGTATGCGCATGCGCACAATGCTCGGCAAATGATAGCCTTGGCCAAGGCCATCGTCGTTTATTTGGCCGAAATCCACCCGCGCGCTGCAGTTTAATAGTTTAGCATGCGCTCAGTGCAAAAAAAAACCGCGAACAGCGACCTCCAGCGACCACTATACAAAAAATGGGGCTGTTTGATGGCCTTGGTTCATTCATAAATGAAATCTTATGTTTTTTCTTATTTTGCGCTAGATTTCAAGCGCATGACCTGTTATGCAAAAACAGATAAGTATAAGCGGGGCTTATTATGTTGAGTGTCCAATCACACCTTGGTTAATTCCAACGTTATATAGGCCTACTATAGGCCTGCTTCAGTTCGCAACATTACGTTCGAAAAAAAATGCCAAAGGCTATAGGAATCGTCGTCTGTCGTCAAAGATCTATCGTGTTGTTTGAATTCTGCAGCAGATAAATTATCCCACAAAAATTTCGACCCGAGCAGCGGAAAAACTTAAAATCCTTTATTCGGATCGTGGCCCCAGTTTTAGCCGTGCGGTTTTAACCATAACATTGTCAACATTCAAGCAAAAACCCGACAAAACAAGCAAATATTTCAGTGATATGATATGACCCTCCACCGATTCACTCCCGACAGTTCCCGGGACAGTTCTAACCTACATGTGCAATTCTTTCAAAGCCGTTGTTCAAATTACTATAATTATACAGATCAACTTGCAGTTCGATTGATCTCTGATATTTCTAGCACGCCGTATGTACTGTACATGTACATAAAAATGTACTTGTTACATGACCAACAATGTACATGATGCGTGCAGTTATGACCTTTCATTGCTATCTAAATATGCATTTTCTACAAAACGATCGACCAATAACATAACGACTTTATTGGTCAACTTAGACTTTATTGGTCAACTTAGACTTTATTGGTCAACTTAGGCTATTAGCATAATGAGCACCATCCCCAAAACCCTGCATGAATTAATAAACCAAGGCCATGGCGCGGCCCCATTTGCAATGATTTGTATAGTGGCTTTGTGAGGTCGCTGTTCGCGATGTATTTTTGCACTGTGCATGCTAAATTATTAAACTGCAGGGCGCGAGTGGATTTTGGACAAATAAACGACGATGGCCAAGGCTAGGCAAATGGGGGCGCCCTGTTAAATTATGCCCAGCAGTTAACGTGTTAAAAAGGTAAAGATAATTTGTCACAAAACTTTTAAACTGAGTAGTTGCACTTACATGTATGTACGGTAACATGGTATCTTTGAGGTGTCTGGCACCACACAAAGAGTAAGTTCCCTTTGACTTTCTATCATGTCTGCTATGAACAGACAGAGTACACCAAAACAACACTCTGATTTTTTTGAGTTTGAGTTACCGGTACCCGGTACATGAGCACGTGAACAAAAACATTTCGTTTGCAGCACATAATATAAATAAATAAAGTATTAATCCAGATTGCTTTCAATCTTCTACATTTTAAAGGGAAAGTTTGTTTAAGAAATATTTTTATTCTTATTCAATGCCAAACTATCACCTGAACCAGTTCGCGCCGGAAAACATATGTTCATGCAAAGTTTTCCCCAGATTCAAAACGGATGACGCATAAACACGTCACGAGCAAGGCCGGAAAGGTCTGTCAGCAGCGGGCAAGGCCGGAAATGTCTGTCAGCAGCGGGCAAGGCCGGAAATGTGTGGGTGTGCTTCCCGGTACCATCAACCTGAACCCGCCTCGAATCGAGTTTCGTTATAAATTATTCTGGCGAGAACTGGATAATACATGAATAGCGTTAATGCCTTTATTGAGTATTTCCATAAGATTGTAAGAGGATGCAGATAAGTGAAATGCCAGTGATGCTGGAATCACCCATTTTTTAGGTGTTATTAAAGTAAGAATATATGCAAGTAGAATCACCAAAATAAAATTTGAAATGTACCCAAATATGGGAACAAATATATATTACACGGCAGGTAATTTCCACCCCTTGGGTTTTCAAAAACGTTTACATACACGACATGTACACGTAGTACCGGTATGTCATTCTAGGCACCAAATGAAAATTTGCATTTTGATGAGAAAAGATTATGTTGCAATTTGTGCGAGGTCAAATCTTATTTTTCCTGTACTACCGTACACACAGTATCAGGGGGGGGGGGGGGGGGGGGGGGGCAGAGGGGGGCCCAACAAAGTGCACCACCAACGTTGAAATGTAACTCATTCATTCTTCCACGCTCACGTACGAGCCGCACATCTCACACAGTAAATACGTATAGAATGCTACCTCGAAGCACAGCATTGAAACCCGTACAAATTTGCACTCGATGAGCTCCATGCATCGCTCCCCGAAATCAGTGATTTATCCAACGTCCGCAAAGCCAGGTACATTGTACACAGGCACGATCTACACGGAATTTGTTTGGGGAGATGTCATTTTCTACCATTTTCGTTCGAAAATAACCCGATAAAACGCATGGGGTTCACAGACAGATTTTTTTTTAAATTGGGTATATCGCTGCTACACCCTTTTTTAACGTATCCATTGAAAACAATTAGTGGGTTCGAAGCAGGATTTTTAACAATTTATCAATTATTATTGCTCTTTTTAGGGGAGGATTTTGTTTACGTTCTTTGGGTATTTGTGCACAATATTCACGTGCATCAACGGTACGTCAACGTTTAATTTTTCGACTGCTTTTTTCATTTTCAATACATTTTTTGTCATTGGATGATAACAATTAAGGTAAATAACAACCTTTTTTTCAACTACAAAAGACAAGATGTTAAGATTGGATGCCAAAAACTCTTTATTTTTCGCGTAAAAAAAATTGTTCCCCCCTATTTTGAGAATGGACGGTACCAGAGCGTTTCGCAATCGCAGCCTCGAAGGGCCCCCTCCCCCCCCCCCCTCCCCCCCCCCCCCCCCCCTGCACAGTATATACCATATGTGACCGGCTCTGCAATAAAGGGTATTAAGTCGCGCTGTGCACTATCATGTAATGGACTACTCAACGTTGAGAGGGTAAACATTTCATCAAAATGTGATTTACATTTTTTGCCATTAATGACATTTTTTGCCATTAATGACATCTTTAACACCAATATTTTCAGGTTTCATTCAAAAAAATGTTGATTTTGACGATTAAAGTGGAAAACACGCCCATTTTGTGTTCATCGTTCTCTTGTTCTACAACAAAGCCGGCTTTTTCAAAGCCTGTTTTCTCAGTTGTGTAATTTGAACTCCAAGAAAGTAATCAAAAGCAAACATGTCATATCTCCAGAACAGGAGTAGCTATAGAGCTCTATTATATACCAACTGGAAGCTTACACTGTAGGCATTCCAACCATGTATATAACTCAATGTCACTATTTTGTGACATAATACCCATTATTGTGGAGTGGGTCACATATACTGTCATTGACCGTTGAATTACAGGAAGTAAAATCTATCAGTATGCAGGTCTACAAGTCTACAATATACATGTACATGTATGCAGGTCTACTGGTGTGCAAGTGTGCCCAATCTTGCCTTTCCTAACCATCCTCAAAAATCCTCTCGGCAAAAGAATTTTGCAAGATTGAGGGCGTTTTAGGTTTTTGCCACTGAAGGGTAATGCAGGATCCAGGTCATAAGGCCTAAACTACTGCTGGATGATTTTACAGAATTGAGGTTATACCTCCTATTACATGTACTTGGGCATTTAATCCAAATGAGGATTTTGGAGGATTGAGGTTATTTGTTACTTTGTACTTCACATATAAATACTTTATGCACATTCTCAATAGAGCTAGAGCTTCAGTCAAGGTGTGTGTCAAGGATAGGAAAGGTTTGCATACCAAGAGTCATGTGTGCATACTCTTGTTGTGTAGTAGGATTAGTAGCTGTTTGTTTCATGTTTACCTGCTTTATAGCTCAATGGTAAGCCCACTGCAGGATTTTGCAGGATTCGCAGGCAGTGGTCACCAGTAATATTGAATGATTTCGCATGATTTAAGCATGGAGGAATAAGTCATGATTTAAGTTACATTGAGTTTTAACACTTTGGAATTGGAGGATTTTGCAGGATTCAGGTTATGTGTAAGAAATGGGGTAGGGAGTTAAGGTTTAAAGGGCAGACCACTTTAGCCTCATAAACACCAACATATCAAAGGGCACTGAGGCCAATTGAAGAGGCACTGAGGCATAGTTCCAAGTACCGGTACATGTATGTATTCCAAGTATCATATACCAGTACATGTATCCATATGCCATATAATAGTGGAGCCACTCAGTTCAGTCATGGAGGAATTATTCCTCCATGGTTCAGTTCAGTTTATTATTATTTTTTTTATTGTGGAAAATACAGTATGCAAAATACAATGAAATTGTGACTGACTGGGGAATATTAATATGTTTACTGTAAACCAGAAATATCCATACTTATTACATACAAGATGAACATAAAGAAACAGTAACAAAATGTGTTTATAACTGGTATTGAAATATTGGTAAAGGAAAATGCATACATAATTATGAATTGGCATAATGTTTTTAAAGGGATGCTTTGTATTCTTTTTTTTTAAGTCGATAGTCTTTTTATTGACCTCAGTTCATACTCATCAGTCGTCATCATGTGATGTCATTTACATCTATAGGGACTTGCATTCAGTGAAAAAAAGAGTCATTTTCAACTTATTGTCAACATATTTATTTTTATAACAAAACATAAATGTTTAATATCACAGGAATCCCAAATAAATTAATACAAATTTGATTTTTAAAGGTAGAATAATCCATTGATTTTTGCTTGAATTATCAAGAATGGTTGGATTTGGGAGGTTGTATTTTATAGTACCGGTACATTGTAAATATCATTTAACTGACCTGTCCGAAGTTTTACAATAATGGATGCAGAAAAAAGCAAGAAACCCGGCGTACGTTTCCAACCGGCGTAGGACAGTGTTTCTTTTGTCGTTCTTGTTTTTGCGCGATTGCCGTCTGGTGATAGTGATTTTTTTTAAAATAAAATTACATTTTTTGAACAATTACAGGATATCTAGTGCAATCATTTTGCTTGATGCTAAAATCATTATTTACTTTCAAATGAGTAAGACAATTCTTATTAAGACGGTAGTAAAGATTTTCGATATCTGCAAATGGTGTATTCTACCTTTAAATCATTTTGTTATCGTTCATTACAAAACCGTTATGATTTGTTTGGACCATCACACAATGTCCGGGTCGTGCCAGGCCGGGCACAGTATCAGACTCAACTACCGAGGCATGCCGGCCTGCTCACTGTGACACCGACGGGAAAATCTACTTCTCTTCGTAGAACGATTGCCAGAACATGACAAACTGAAAGAGCTTTGTTAAGACAATAATTGCTGATTAGTAGTTTTGTCCTCGGAAAAATATCTCTGAGATTTACATTTCTCAGCTACGAGACGTGTATTCCCTCGACAAGTGCAGCTAATTATAAACTAGAACATTTAGTTGTCGATTGTTTTCTTCAACAGATTCATTTTATGCTCAGGGGTGCTTTAATCTTTTTTAATTTTTTTTACATAGTTTCTTAAATGAATTCTTTACGAAAATTATATACAAATGTTAAAGAACTCATTTTCATACAATTAAGAGAATGTATTTGACTTCGTGGCATTTAAGTAGTATTTGTCATTTCAAAGCAGTGAAAATGCAGGTAAATTGTTCTTAACCAATTCGCGCCGCATGACGTATTACATGCAAAGTTCAAAACGATATACACGTCCCGAACAAGGCCTGAACAAATTGTTTACTATCCACAGATGGCATGTTAGTTCGTCAGGCACAGCAGTTTAATTCCGCGGACGACGTGTATACACGCCGCCAAGGTTTCCTTGCTTGTTGCGGTTGATGTGTATTTACCTCAAAAGTTACGCGCTAAGCGCTGCGGAGGACGGGTATAAACGACTGACATGTATGGCATACACAGCAGTGGACATGAATATACATCAACGTTGCTGTTGTCAGCAGCAGTTGAGGTGTATGTTGTATTTGCTATTAAGCCAAGCCGCGTTGACTCAATAACACTTTTTAGTGATTTGCTTGCGCTGTGCGCAACACGCCCTCGTTTTCAAGCTATGGATGGTTGGAGGTTTTGTTTAGTTATTAATATGTAATTACGGTATGTTTATTTCAATGACAATTCTTTTTAGAATATATTATGCGAATGAAGTACATGTATTTGATAAATATTTTTTTTTACACGGGCAAGACATGATGAATGGTGGAATCAAAGTCTAACCATATTTATTCTGGAACGATTGTTTGTCGTTTGTCTAATAATTAGTAAAATTGAGAGGGAAAAAAACTAATTGAGTCGATGCAGGAATATAATATATTATTTGCAGTTATTTTTCGTGGCATCGGATAAGCCTGTAGGCAGGCGCGGTTCTAGTCCCCCTCAAAATGTAATACAAACAGTATGGAGGAGCAGACAGTATTGTATACATTTTATCGCGGCACAACAATGCGGTCAAGTAGCGCTATAAAAGCATAGTGCACGGCGTTCAGTCACATCACATCGAACCTTGGCGTCCACATCACTGCCAAAATGTCACTTTAGGGCTGACGACCAAGTTTCCAGTGGATCAGACAAATTTTCGTCTGATTCTGAATCTTCTGCTGATGAAAGTTCTAGTGAAAGCAGTGATGAAAATCCTCCTGCCCCTAAACGAGTGGCGCCCAGAGTTACCTGGCAATACAGAGATTGCTTCCCTCAGCGGTTCGGCTATTCGGCTATTCTGGATAAGATGGAATTAACTGTTGAAAACCTACCAGAAGGATTCTTTGGGCATGTTGCAGAGCAGACCATTAAGTATGCTGGTGACCACAGGATACTCAACCTGGACAGTCATTGCAGAACGTGGTTTGACACTACTTCAGACAAGATACAAGTGCTGCTTTGCCGGCTGTCAATGGGCGTATGTACTTGGCAAAAATTCAACACAGAAAAATGAAAACATGATGCGAATGAGTAATATTTTCTCCAGTTATATCTAACCTGCGAACGTCAAAGTTGTTGCAGAGTGAAGCCACACATACCAGCCTTAAATCCATACAAATCCATAAGTTTTCCACGGAAGCGACCAAAATCCAGAGATTCAGCAAGTCAAGTTCACTGGACCAGCGCCGAGCAAGGGCAGTCGATTTTGATGGGCATCACATGGGCATACTGAATGATGGACACTCTGTTGAAGGTTTAGAGCTCTGGAGCTAAATTCAATGGGTGTACATTCAAGATGACAGAATCACTGTGAAAAAAACGTAATTAGCAGTATTGATGTAATTTTGGCGGCCATTTTGAATTTTGGCGGCCATTTTTAATTAGGGGCAAAATTCAGGGTGGCCTCCAAGCTAATATCAAATGGTTCAGGTTCAGGATGATGAAACCGTTAAGAAAACCTTGACGGGAAAAAACGTCAGTTTTTCCTGGTCTGGGCCCTGTCTAACACAACGACGAGGATATTGGTACCAACCGCCTCTTTATACTGCGCCCAGTCATCGATACCCTAACAGAGAAGTTCAAGACGATGTATTTTTTTTATAGCAGGATGTAACTCGCGATGAGTTGCTATGGAAATTTCATGGTCGCCTAGAGTTCGGACAGTTCAACCCTTCCAAGCGAGCACGTTTTGGTATCAAAGTTTACAAAACGTGCCAGAGCAACGGAAATGCAACCTCTGTAAGACAGGGCTGCATTCTGGCTCCCTCCCTTTTCTGTCGTGCTATGGTCTGGACCCTTGATCGGGTGACCCGGATGTGGGCTTCACCATTGGCCAGTTCAAGTTTTAAGACCTAGACTATGCTGATGATGTCGCCCTAGTCTGTAACAAGACCAAAGATTTGAGCAACGTACTCCAGTCTTTTCAGAGTGAGGCTGCCAATCTCAGACTCGACATCTCCTGGCAGAAAACAAAAATCCAAGTTTTGACCACAAGTGCCACCAGCACTCCCTCTCACATTACAGTGAACAGACAGTCTGTCGACAGTGTAGAGGATTTGGTATATCTTGTAAGCAAGATCTCCAACACTGGGCGCAGTGAACCTGACATTCTCAGATGACTCGGCCTTGCTTCATCTGCTATGAACAGCCTACGCAAAATCTGGAGGCTAAAGAGTTTGAAACTCGCCATGAAACTGGGTATATATAAGACATGCATCATTCCCGTCCTGCTGTACGGCTCATAAACCTGGACACTCTTGAAATCCGATCTCAGAAGACTTGAGTCATTCCACCAAAGGTGTCAATGCTCGATCCTAGGTATCCAGTGGTTTGACTTCGTCAGTAATAACGAGGTCACCCGCAGAACAGGATTGCCAACCATCAACAACCAAATCCAACGTCGCCGCACCGCCTTCTTTGGTCACGTCGCTCGCCTGGCTGACAACATTCAAGCCAAAAATGGTCGACCTCCGGCTCCCGGCTGGAAGAGACCCCATGGCCATCCAAGATCATCCTGGTCAGAACAACTGGGACGGCCTAGCGAAATTGACTACATGTGGAATGAGGCTGTAGGACGTGGGCACAGGAGATCGGCGCGGCGGACCTTTGCTGTCTATGCAGATGATTCACACGTGGAACCTGAAAGATTACACCGGGCAGGAGAAAAGTGATGTTTCCGCAAGTTCTAGCGCTCAACGAAGACCTACTCGACCATTATTACAACATCTAATTTCCTAATTTTTTAAGGCGCAGGTCCCTAAAATCACCTAAAATAAATTCAAACGTCAACAGATAAAGCGCACTGCTGAATAAGGCGCATGCTTGAACGCATCCAAAATCGCCAGAAAGGGGTCATTTTGTTGCCTTAGAACGATCCCACTATTCCAAGCATGAATTAAACCGTGCCATGGGCTGGTCCCATGAAGAAAAAAAACAAAGTACCTTTATCCATCGAGCCAACGCTGTGCATGATTGGGGTCATTTTGTTGCCTTAGAACGATCCCACTATTCCAAGCATGAATTAAACCGTAACCCCATGGGCTGGTCCCATGAAGAAAAAAATCCAAAGTACCTTTATCCATCGAGCCACAGCTAGCTGTGCATGATTGCGGTTTCTGACCCTACAATGGTGCGTCTTTTTCCAAAAGAAATAAGGTTCAATGAACTAAAACCATTGAGTGAGCCGACACGAAATGTATCAACAATCGCAAACACCAGATGTTCCTGACCGCAGAGTTTATACAATGGAAGCCGATACACGTGCCTCTCCCACAGATATCGGGTTTCAAAACCATGTTTAATGTTTTAGTCCGTGGGATTATAAATTAATTCAGTACCGGTAGTACCGGTAAGTTCAGTCAGTCAGTGATTATAGTTTCTTTCCAGACAACGTAATCAGACAACATAGAGTTGACTTAATATATGGAAGGGATTTTTAGAGGGGAATTTTTTTTAAATAAAGTTCTTTTCCCTTATTTCAAACCTATAATTTGTTAATCACGTTCATAAGATATTTGTTTAATACATCACTACTCTTAGTGTTAGTTTTGTTTTGAAGATCATTAAACTTATTTAATATCTTACTAATAAAATAAACGAAACAGACACATGAACCATCTCTTTTCTCGTTTGGTCGTCCTAATAAGGACGGTTTGTTTTGTTGGACTCTTCAACATTTATTGGAAGCTATATGTCAGGTGGCTGGTGGAAAGAATACGCCGAATTTCATCTTTATCTTCAGGCTTGCAGAAAAAAACAATCGTACACCTTTGAGCAACACCAAAACGCGGTGAATGGAAGAACCTTGTTGACTTCGGTTTCAAAATGATGCCGATTGTCTTGTTGACGGACAAGTTGGGGTGGTCGAATATATTTGACAAAATCTTCGCTGAATCTCTCTTCAAGCTTGCCCTCTTGACACAGTTGGCACAGTTTGTCATAGGTCGGAGAAACAGTGGGAGGGCCGTAACCACTGTAATGATTAGACGGCAGGCCAGGCACTTTGCCAAGGAGCGGGGTTTGGTGGAGTTTGTCGGTGGCCCGAGTTGGTGCTATCGCTTCATGAAACGGGCTGGTCTGTCCATCCGGACCCGCACTACTGTGGGGCAGAAAACTCCAGACGACTGGGAGGAGAAAATGACCAACTTTAATCTCTTCACCGACCGCAATATCAAGCGACTTAATCTCAGCGATGACAAGGTCATTAACATGGACGAGGTGCCGATGACTTTCGACGCCCTGATGACACGGACAGCAACCACCAAAGGTGACAAGACGGTCACCATAACAACAACTGGCCACGAAAAGACCAGTTTCACGGCGGTACTGGCCTGCACTGCCAGCGGGAAGAAGTTGAAGCCTATGCTCATCTTCAAACGGGTGACCATCCCAAAGGAGAAGCTGCCATCGGGTGTTGTCGTCATGTGCAACAAGAAAGGTAAGTTTTTATTGATTCGAATTTAGCATAATGACGAAGTGCTTTATTTTAGCTGAAAAGTTTCTAAATTGAAACCGAAAATATTGTATCGATAGATTTTAGATTGTTCTCTTTATTTAGATTGTTCTCGAAGGTGTTCGGGATATCCTGAAGAAGCAGCACGACACCATCCTGGCAGTCATTCCCGGTGGAATGACGAAGAAGCTGCAGCCACTGGACATCAGCGTCAACAAGATCTTCAAGAGCCACATCCGGGAAGAGTGGGAGGATTGGATGACCGAAGGAATCCACTCCTACACTGAGACGGGGAGAATGCGACGGGCAACCTTCGCTGATGTCTGTGGTTGGGTCTTGCGGGCATGGGCTGCTGTAAAACCTTCAACGATCATCAACGGCTTCAGGAAGGCGAACATCATCCACGGTGAAGACATCGCGGAGGAAGAGACAGCTGATCGTCGGGCAACAAAACTCGACGACGAGTTGCTGGCTATGTTTCATAGCGACAGCGAGGATGACGACTTTGACGGCTTTCCAGACGTCTAGACAAGATCCCGAACCAGAAAAACCAACCGGCTCTTTTCAGAGCCACCACATCATCAAAAAAGAGATTGATATCATGCTGTCTGAATAAAGTAACAAATAAAAAGTTCAAAGGTTAAAAAAGGTTCCCCAAATCATAAGAAAAGTCCCCCAAAATCAGAAACATAAGTTTTATCAGAATATTATCCTAAAATAAATTATAAATTAAAAAATGTAACGAGCTTTTACAATTTCCACAAAATAGATAGTCTTTATCCAATAACAAGCTAGCCGTTTATTTGTTCCGCGGCCCGCCGTCCGTATATATCTGGGCTTATTGAGGGCGCCCTTAATTATCGCCAGATTCGTATAGGGGAACGATTATGGCGAAATAAATCAATTCGCTCGAGAAATACATTGACAAACGCCTTTTAAATAAATTAAATAACTGCCAGGCGAGGGTTAGTG
>JBAIAA010001259.1:0-132638 GCA_037893245.1 Crossaster papposus
ACTTCTTTCCCTTTACATATTTAACTCGAGGGCTTGTCCCGACATCATGTGTTTATTTCTTATGCACACTTCTTTCCCTTTACATATTTCTTATGCACACTTCTTTCCCTTTACATATTTCTTATGCACACTTCTTTCCCTTTACATATTTCTTATGCACACTTCTTTCCCTTTACATATTTCTTACGCACACTTCTTTCCCTTTACATATTTCTTATGCACACTTCTTTCCCTTTACATATTTCTTATGCACACTTCTTTCCCTTTACATATTTCTTATGCACACTTCTTTCCCTTTACATATTTCTTATGCACACTTCTTTCCCTTTACATATTTCTTATGCACACTTCTTTCCCTTTACATATTTCTTATGCACACTTCTTTCCCTTTACATATTTCTTATGCACACTTCTTTCCCTTTACATATTTCTTATGCACACTTCTTTCCCTTTACATATTTCTTATGCACACTTCTTTCCCTTTACATATTTCTTATGCACACTACTTTCCCTTTACATATTTCTTATGCACACTTCTTTCCCTTTACATATTTCTTATGCACACTTTTTTCCCTTTACATATTTCTTATGCACACTTCTTTCCCTTTACATATTTCTTATGCACACTTCTTTCCCTTTACATATTTCTTATGCACACTTCTTTCCCTTTACATATTTAACTCGAGGGCTTGTTCCCACATCATGTGTTTATTTCTTATGCACACTTCTTTCCCTTTACATATTTCTTATGCACACTTCTTTCCCTTTACATATTTCTTATGCACACTTCTTTCCCTTTACATATTTCTTATGCACACTTCTTTCCCTTTACATATTTCTTATGCACACTTCTTTCCCTTTACATATTTCTTATGCACACTTCTTTCCCTTTACATATTTCTTATGCACACTTCTTTCCCTTTACATATTTCTTATGCACACTTCTTTCCCTTTACATATTTCTTATGCACACTTCTTTCCCTTTACATATTTCTTATGCACACTTCTTTCCCTTTACATATTTCTTATGCACACTTCTTTCCCTTTACATATTTCTTATGCACACTTCTTTCCCTTTACATATTTCTTATGCACACTTCTTTCCCTTTACATATTTCGTATGCACACGTCTTTCCCTTTACATATTTCTTATGCACACTTCTTTCCCTTTACATATTTCTTATGCACACTTCTTTCCCTTTACATATTTCTTATGCACACTTCTTTCCCTTTACATATTTAACTCGAGGGCTTGTTCCCACATCATGTGTTTATTTCTTATGCACACTTCTTTCCCTTTACATATTTAACTCGAGGGCTTGTTCCCACATCATGTGTTTATTTCTTATGCACACTTCTTTCCCTTTACATATTTAACTCGAGGGCTTGTTCCCTCATCATGTGTTTATTTCTTATGCACACTTCTTTCCCTTTACATATTTAACTCGAGGGCTTGTTCCCACATCATGTGTTTATTTCTTATGCACACTTCTTTCCCTTTACATATTTAACTCGAGGGCTTGTCCCGACATCATGTGTTTATTTATTATGCACACTTCTTTCCCTTTACATATTTCTTATGCACACTTCTTTCCCTTTACATATTTCTTATGCACACTTCTTTCCCTTTACATATTTCTTATGCACACTTCTTTCCCTTTACATATTTCTTATGCACACTTCTTTCCCTTTACATATTTCTTATGCACACTTCTTTCCCTTTACATATTTCTTATGCACACTTCTTTCCCTTTACATATTTCTTATGCACACTTCTTTCCCTTTACATATTTCTTATGCACACTTCTTTCTCTTTGCATATTTCTTATGCACACTTCTTTCCCTTTACATATTTCTTATGCACACTTCTTTCCCTTTACATATTTCTTATGCACACTTCTTTCCCTTTACATATTTCTTATGCACACTTCTTTCCCTTTACATATTTCTTATGCACACTTCTTTCCCCTTACATATTTCTTATGCACACTTCTTTCCCTTTACATATTTCTTATGCACACTTCTTTCCCTTTACATATTTCTTATGCACACTTCTTTCCCTTTACATATTTCTTATGCACACTTCTTTTCCTTTACATATTTCTTATGCACACTTCTTTCCCTTTACATATTTCTTATGCACACTTCTTTCCCTTTACATATTTCTTATGCACACTTCTTTCCCTTTACATATTTCTTATGCACACTTCTTTCCCTTTACATATTTCTTATGCACACTTCTTTCCCTTTACATATTTATTATGCACACTTCTTTCCCTTTACATATTTCTTATGCACACTTCTTTCCCTTTACATATTTCTTATGCACACTTCTTTCCCTTTACATATTTCTTATGCACACTTCTTTCCCTTTACATATTTCTTATGCACACTTCTTTCCCTTTACATATTTCTTATGCACACTTCTTTCCCTTTACATATTTCTTATGCACACTTCTTTCCCTTTACATATTTCTTGTGCACACTTCTTTCCCTTTACATATTTCTTATGCACACTTCTTTCCCTTTACATATTTAACTCGAGGGCTTGTTCCCACATCATGTGTTTATTTCTTATGCACACTTCTTTCCCTTTACATATTTCTTATGCACACTTCTTTCCCTTTACATATTTCTTATGCACACTTCTTTCCCTTTACATATTTCTTATGCACACGTCTTTCCCTTTACATATTTCTTATGCACACTTCTTTCCCTTTACATATTTCTTATGCACACTTCTTTCCCTTTACATATTTCTTATGCACACTTCTTTCCCTTTACATATTTAACTCGAGGGCTTGTTCCCACATCATGTGTTTATTTCTTATGCACACTTCTTTCCCTTTACATATTTAACTCGAGGGCTTGTTCCCACATCATGTGTTTATTTCTTATGCACACTTCTTTCCCTTTACATATTTAACTCGAGGGCTTGTTCCCTCATCATGTGTTTATTTCTTATGCACACTTCTTTCCCTTTACATATTTAACTCGAGGGCTTGTCCCGACATCATGTGTTTATTTATTATGCACACTTCTTTCCCTTTACATATTTCTTATGCACACTTCTTTCCCTTTACATATTTCTTATGCACACTTCTTTCCCTTTACATATTTCTTATGCACAATTCTTTCCCTTTACATATGTCTTATGCACACTTCTTTCCCTTTACATATTTCTTATGCACACTTCTTTCCCTTTACATATTTCTTATGCACACTTCTTTCCCTTTACATATTTCTTATGCACACTTCTTTCCCTTTACATATTTCTTATGCACACTTCTTTCCCTTTACATATTTCTTATGCACACTTCTTTCCCTTTACATATTTCATATGCACACTTCTTTCCCCTTACATATTTCTTATGCACACTTCTTTCCCTTTACATATTTCTTATGCACACTTCTTTCCCTTTACATATTTCTTATGCACACTTCTTTCCCTTTACATATTTCTTATGCACACTTCTTTCTCTTTACATATTTCTTATGCACACTTCTTTCCCTTTACATATTTCTTATGCACACTTCTTTCCCTTTACATATTTCTTATGCACACTTCTTTCCCTTTACATATTTCTTATGCACACTTCTTTCCCTTTACATATTTCTTATGCACACTTCTTTCCCTTTACATATTTCGTATGCACACTTCTTTCCCTTTACATATTTCTTATGCACACTTCTTTCCCTTTACATATTTCTTATGCACACTTCTTTCCCTTTACATATTTCTTATGCACACTTCTTTCCCTTTACATATTTCTTATGCACACTTCTTTCCCTTTACATATTTCTTATGCACACTTCTTTCCCTTTACATATTTCTTATGCACACTTCTTTCCCTTTACATATTTCTTATGCACACTTCTTTCCCTTTACATATTTCTTATGCACACTTCTTTCCCTTTACATATTTCTTATGCACACTTCTTTCCCTTTACATATTTCTTATGCACACTTCTTTCCCTTTACATATTTCTTATGCACACTTCTTTCCCTTTACATATTTCTTGTGCACACTTCTTTCCCTTTACATATTTCTTATGCACACTTCTTTCCCTTTACATATTTAACTCGAGGGCTTGTTCCCACATCATGTGTTTATTTCTTATGCACACTTCTTTCCCTTTACATATTTCTTATGCACACTTCTTTCCCTTTACATATTTCTTATGCACACTTCTTTCCCTTTACATATTTCTTATGCACACGTCTTTCCCTTTACATATTTCTTATGCACACTTCTTTCCCTTTACATATTTCTTATGCACACTTCTTTCCCTTTACATATTTCTTATGCACACTTCTTTCCCTTTACATATTTAACTCGAGGGCTTGTTCCCACATCATGTGTTTATTTCTTATGCACACTTCTTTCCCTTTACATATTTAACTCGAGGGCTTGTTCCCACATCATGTGTTTATTTCTTATGCACACTTCTTTCCCTTTACATATTTAACTCGAGGGCTTGTTCCCTCATCATGTGTTTATTTCTTATGCACACTTCTTTCCCTTTACATATTTAACTCGAGGGCTTGTCCCGACATCATGTGTTTATTTATTATGCACACTTCTTTCCCTTTACATATTTCTTATGCACACTTCTTTCCCTTTACATATTTCTTATGCACACTTCTTTCCCTTTACATATTTCTTATGCACAATTCTTTCCCTTTACATATGTCTTATGCACACTTCTTTCCCTTTACATATTTCTTATGCACACTTCTTTCCCTTTACATATTTCTTATGCACACTTCTTTCCCTTTACATATTTCTTATGCACACTTCTTTCCCTTTACATATTTCTTATGCACACTTCTTTCCCTTTACATATTTCTTATGCACACTTCTTTCCCCTTACATATTTCTTATGCACACTTCTTTCCCTTTACATATTTCTTATGCACACTTCTTTCCCTTTACATATTTCTTATGCACACTTCTTTCCCTTTACATATTTCTTATGCACACTTCTTTCCCTTTACATATTTCTTATGCACACTTCTTTCCCTTTACATATTTCTTATGCACACTTCTTTCCCTTTACATATTTCTTATGCACACTTCTTTCCCTTTACATATTTCTTATGCACACTTCTTTCCCTTTACATATTTCTTATGCACACTTCTTTCCCTTTACATATTTCTTATGCACACTTCTTTCCCTTTACATATTTCTTATGCACACTTCTTTCCCTTTACATATTTCTTATGCACACTTCTTTCCCTTTACATATTTCTTATGCACACTTCTTTCCCTTTACATATTTCTTATGCACACTTCTTTCCCTTTACATATTTCTTATGCACACTTCTTTCCCTTTACATATTTCTTATGCACACTTCTTTCCCTTTACATATTTCTTATGCACACTTCTTTCCCTTTACATATTTCTTATGCACACTTCTTTCCCTTTACATATTTCTTATGCACACTTCTTTCCCTTTACATATTTCTTATGCACACTTCTTTCCCTTTACATATTTCTTATGCACACTTCTTTCCCTTTACATATTTCTTATGCACACTTCTTTCCCTTTACATATTTCTTATGCACACTTCTTTCCCTTTACATATTTCTTATGCACACTTCTTTCCCTTTACATATTTCTTATGCACACTTCTTTCCCTTTACATATTTCTTATGCACACTTCTTTCCCTTTACATATTTCTTATGCACACTTCTTTCCCTTTACATATTTCTTATGCACACTTCTTTCCCTTTACATATTTCTTATGCACACTTCTTTCCCTTTACATATTTCTTATGCACACTTCTTTCCCTTTACATATTTCTTATGCACACTTCTTTCCCTTTACATATTTCTTATGCACACTTCTTTCCCTTTACATATTTCTTATGCACACTACTTTCCCTTTACATATTTCTTATGCACACTTCTTTCCCTTTACATATTTCTTATGCACACTTCTTTCCCTTTACATATTTCTTATGCACACTTCTTTCCCTTTACATATTTCTTATGCACACTTCTTTCCCTTTACATATTTCTTATGCACACTTCTTTCCCTTTACATATTTCTTATGCACACTTCTTTCCCTTTACATATTTCTTGTGCACACTTCTTTCCCTTTACATATTTCTTATGCACACTTCTTTCCCTTTACATATTTAACTCGAGGGCTTGTTCCCACATCATGTGTTTATTTCTTATGCACACTTCTTTCCCTTTACATATTTCTTATGCACACTTCTTTCCCTTTACATATTTCTTATGCACACTTCTTTCCCTTTACATATTTCTTATGCACACGTCTTTCCCTTTACATATTTCTTATGCACACTTCTTTCCCTTTACATATTTCTTATGCACACTTCTTTCCCTTTACATATTTCTTATGCACACTTCTTTCCCTTTACATATTTAACTCGAGGGCTTGTTCCCACATCATGTGTTTATTTCTTATGCACACTTCTTTCCCTTTACATATTTAACTCGAGGGCTTGTTCCCACATCATGTGTTTATTTCTTATGCACACTTCTTTCGCTTTACATATTTAACTCGAGGGCTTGTTCCCTCATCATGTGTTTATTTCTTATGCACACTTCTTTCCCTTTACATATTTAACTCGAGGGCTTGTCCCGACATCATGTGTTTATTTATTATGCACACTTCTTTCCCTTTACATATTTCTAATGCACACTTCTTTCCCTTTACATATTTCTTATGCACACTTCTTTCCCTTTACATATTTCTTATGCACAATTCTTTCCCTTTACATATGTCTTATGCACACTTCTTTCCCTTTACATATTTCTTATGCACACTTCTTTCCCTTTACATATTTCTTATGCACACTTCTTTCCCTTTACATATTTCTTATGCACACTTCTTTCCCTTTACATATTTCTTATGCACACTTCTTTCCCTTTACATATTTCTTGTGCACACTTCTTTCCCTTTACATATTTCTTATGCACACTTCTTTCCCTTTACATATTTAACTCGAGGGCTTGTTCCCACATCATGTGTTTATTTCTTATGCACACTTCTTTCCCTTTACATATTTCTTATGCACACTTCTTTCCCTTTACATATTTCTTATGCACACTTCTTTCCCTTTACATATTTCTTATGCACACGTCTTTCCCTTTACATATTTCTTATGCACACTTCTTTCCCTTTACATATTTTGTATGCACAGTTCTTTCCCTTTACATATTTCTTATGCACACTTCTTTCCCTTTACATATTTAACTCGAGGGCTTGTTCCCACATCATGTGTTTATTTCTTATGCACACTTCTTTCCCTTTACATATTTAACTCGAGGGCTTGTTCCCACATCATGTGTTTATTTCTTATGCACACTTCTTTCCCTTTACATATTTAACTCGAGAGCTTGTTCCCACATCATGTGTTTATTTCTTATGCACACTTCTTTCCCTTTACATATTTAACTCGAGGGCTTGTTCCCACATCATGTGTTTATTTCTTATGCACACTTCTTTCCCTTTACATATTTAACTCGAGGGCTTGTTCCCTCATCATGTGTTTATTTCTTATGCACACTTCTTTCCCTTTACATATTTAACTCGAGGGCTTGTTCCCACATCATGTGTTTATTTCTTATGCACACTTCTTTCCCTTTACATATTTAACTCGAGGGCTTGTCCCGACATCATGTGTTTATTTATTATGCACACTTCTTTCCCTTTACATATTTCTTATGCACACTTCTTTCCCTTTACATATTTCTTATGCACACTTCTTTCCCTTTACATATTTCTTATGCACACTTCTTTCCCTTTACATATTTATTATGCACACTTCTTTCCCTTTACATATTTCTTATGCACACTTCTTTCCCTTTACATATTTCTTATGCACACTTCTTTCCCTTTACATATTTCTTATGCACACTTCTTTCCCTTTACATATTTCTTATGCACACTTCTTTCCCTTTACATATTTCTTATGCACACTTCTTTCCCTTTACATATTTCTTATGCACACTTCTTTCCCTTTACATATTTCTTATGCACACTTCTTTCCCTTTACATATTTCTTATGCACACTTCTTTCCCTTTACATATTTCTTATGCACACTTCTTTCCCTTTACATATTTCTTATGCACACTTCTTTCCCTTTACATATTTCTTATGCACACTTCTTTCCCTTTACATATTTCTTATGCACACTTCTTTCCCTTTACATATTTCTTATGCACACTTCTTTCCCTTTACATATTTCTTATGCACACTTCTTTCCCTTTACATATTTCTTATGCACACTTCTTTCCCTTTACATATTTCTTATGCACACTTCTTTCCCTTTACATATTTCTTATGCACACTTCTTTCCCTTTACATATTTCTTATGCACACTTCTTTCCCCTTACATATTTCTTATGCACACTTCTTTCCCTTTACATATTTCTTATGCACACTTCTTTCCCTTTACATATTTCTTATGCACACTTCTTTCCCTTTACATATTTCTTATGCACACTTCTTTCTCTTTACATATTTCTTATGCACACTTCTTTCCCTTTACATATTTCTTATGCACACTTCTTTCCCTTTACATATTTCTTATGCACACTTCTTTCCCTTTACATATTTATTATGCACACTTCTTTCCCTTTACATATTTCTTATGCACACTTCTTTCCCTTTACATATTTCGTATGCACACTTCTTTCCCTTTACATATTTTTTATGCACACTTATTTCCCTTTACATATTTCTTATGCACACTTCTTTCCCTTTACATATTTCTTATGCACACTTCTTTCCCTTTACATATTTCTTATGCACACTTCTTTCCCTTTACATATTTCTTATGCACACTTCTTTCCCTTTACATATTTCTTATGCGCACTTCTTTCCCTTTACATATTTCTTATGCACACTTCTTTCCCTTTACATATTTCTTATGCACACTTCTTTCCCTTTACATATTTCTTATGCACACTTCTTTCCCTTTACATATTTCTTATGCACACTTCTTTCCCTTTACATATTTCTTATGCACACTTCTTTCCCTTTACATATTTCTTATGCACACTTCTTTCCCTTTACATATTTCTTATGCACACTTCTTTCCCTTTACATATTTCTTATGCACACTTCTTTCCCTTTACATATTTCTTATGCACACTTCTTTCCCTTTACATATTTCTTATGCACACTTCTTTCCCTTTACATATTTCTTATGCACACTTCTTTCCCTTTACATATTTCTTATGCACACTTCTTTCCCTTTACATATTTCTTATGCACACTTCTTTCCCTTTACATATTTCTTATGCACACTTCTTTCCCTTTACATATTTCTTATGCACACTTCTTTCCCTTTACATATTTCTTATGCACACTTCTTTCCCTTTACATATTTATTATGCACACTTCTTTCCCTTTACATATTTCTTATGCACACTTCTTTCCCTTTACATATTTCTTATGCACACTTCTTTCCCTTTACATATTTCTTATGCACACTTCTTTCCCTTTACATATTTCTTATGCACACTTCTTTCCCTTTACATATTTCTTATGCACACTTCTTTCCCTTTACATATTTCTTATGCACACTTCTTTCCCTTTACATATTTCTTATGCACACTTCTTTCCCTTTACATATTTCTTATGCACACTTCTTTCCCTTTACAAATTTCTTATGCACACTTCTTTCCCTTTACATATTTCTTATGCACACTTCTTTCCCTTTACATATTTAACTCGAGGGCTTGTTCCCACATCATGTGTTTATTTCTTATGCACACTTCTTTCCCTTTACATATTTCTTATGCACACTTCTTTCCCTTTACATATTTCTTATGCACACTTCTTTCCCTTTACATATTTCTTATGCACACTTCTTTCCCTTTACATATTTCTTATGCACACTTCTTTCCCTTTACATATTTCTTATGCACACTTCTTTCCCTTTACATATTTCTTATGCACACTTCTTTCCCTTTACATATTTCTTATGCACACTTCTTTCCCTTTACATATTTCTTATGCACACTTCTTTCCCTTTACATATTTCTTATGCACACTTCTTTCCCTTTACATATTTCTTATGCACACTTCTTTCCCTTTACATATTTCTTATGCACACTTCTTTCCCTTTACATATTTCTTATGCACACTTCTTTCCCTTTACATATTTCTTATGCACACTTCTTTCCCTTTACATATTTCTTATGCACACTTCTTTCCCTTTACATATTTCTTATGCACACTTCTTTCCCTTTACATATTTCTTATGCACACTACTTTCCCTTTACATATTTCTTATGCACACTTCTTTCCCTTTACATATTTCTTATGCACACTTCTTTCCCTTTACATATTTCTTATGCACACTTCTTTCCCTTCACATATTTCTTATGCACACTTCTTTCCCTTTACATATTTCTTATGCACACTTCTTTCCCTTTACATATTTCTTATGCACACTTCTTTCCCTTTACATATTTCTTGTGCACACTTCTTTCCCTTTACATATTTCTTATGCACACTTCTTTCCCTTTACATATTTAACTCGAGGGCTTGTTCCCACATCATGTGTTTATTTCTTATGCACACTTCTTTCCCTTTACATATTTCTTATGCACACTTCTTTCCCTTTACATATTTCTTATGCACACTTCTTTCCCTTTACATATTTCTTATGCACACGTCTTTCCCTTTACATATTTCTTATGCACACTTCTTTCCCTTTACATATTTCTTATGCACACTTCTTTCCCTTTACATATTTCTTATGCACACTTCTTTCCCTTTACATATTTAACTCGAGGGCTTGTTCCCACATCATGTGTTTATTTCTTATGCACACTTCTTTCCCTTTACATATTTCTTATGCACACTTCTTTCCCTTTACATATTTCTTATGCACACTTCTTTCCCTTTACATATTTCTTATGCACACTTCTTTCCCTTTACATATTTCTTATGCACACTTCTTTCCCTTTACATATTTCTTATGCACACTTCTTTCCCTTTACATATTTCTTATGCACACTTCTTTCCCTTTACATATTTCTTATGCACACTTCTTTCCCTTTACATATTTCTTATGCACACTTATTTCCCTTTACATATTTCTTATGCACACTTCTTTCCCTTTACATATTTCTTATGCACACTTCTTTCCCTTTACATATTTCTTATGCACACTTCTTTCCCTTTACATATTTCTTATGCACACTTCTTTCCCTTTACATATTTCTTATGCACACTTCTTTCCCTTTACATATTTCTTATGCACACTTCTTTCCCTTTACATATTTCTTATGCACACTTCTTTCCCTTTACATATTTCTTATGCACACTTCTTTCCCTTTACATATTTCTTATGCACACTTCTTTCCCTTTACATATTTCTTATGCACACTTCTTTCCCTTTACATATTTCTTATGCACACTTCTTTCCCTTTACATATTTCTTATGCACACTTCTTTCCCTTTACAAATTTCTTATGCACACTTCTTTCCCTTTACATATTTCTTATGCACACTTCTTTCCCTTTACATATTTAACTCGAGGGCTTGTTCCCACATCATGTGTTTATTTCTTATGCACACTTCTTTCCCTTTACATATTTCTTATGCACACTTCTTTCCCTTTACATATTTCTTATGCACACTTCTTTCCCTTTACATATTTCTTATGCACACTTCTTTCCCTTTACATATTTCTTATGCACACTTCTTTCCCTTTACATATTTCTTATGCACACTTCTTTCCCTTTACATATTTCTTATGCACACTTCTTTCCCTTTACATATTTCTTATGCACACTTCTTTCCCTTTACATATTTCTTATGCACACTTCTTTCCCTTTACATATTTCTTATGCACACTTCTTTCCCTTTACATATTTTTTATGCACACTTCTTTCCCTTTACATATTTCTTATGCACACTTCTTTCCCTTTACATATTTCTTATGCACACTTCTTTCCCTTTACATATTTCTTATGCACACTTCTTTCCCTTTACATATTTCTTATGCACACTTCTTTCCCTTTACATATTTCTTATGCACACTACTTTCCCTTTACATATTTCTTATGCACACTTCTTTCCCTTTACATATTTCTTATGCACACTTCTTTCCCTTTACATATTTCTTATGCACACTTCTTTCCCTTTACATATTTCTTATGCACACTTCTTTCCCTTTACATATTTCTTATGCACACTTCTTTCCCTTTACATATTTCTTATGCACACTTCTTTCCCTTTACATATTTCTTGTGCACACTTCTTTCCCTTTGCATATTTCTTATGCACACTTCTTTCCCTTTACATATTTAACTCGAGGGCTTGTTCCCACATCATGTGTTTATTTCTTATGCACACTTCTTTCCCTTTACATATTTCTTATGCACACTTCTTTCCCTTTACATATTTCTTATGCACACTTCTTTCCCTTTACATATTTCTTATGCACACGTCTTTCCCTTTACATATTTCTTATGCACACTTCTTTCCCTTTACATATTTCTTATGCACACTTCTTTCCCTTTACATATTTCTTATGCACACTTCTTTCCCTTTACATATTTAACTCGAGGGCTTGTTCCCACATCATGTGTTTATTTCTTATGCACACTTCTTTCCCTTTACATATTTAACTCGAGGGCTTGTTCCCACATCATGTGTTTATTTCTTATGCACACTTCTTTCCCTTTACATATTTAACTCGAGGGCTTGTTCCCTCATCATGTGTTTATTTCTTATGCACACTTCTTTCCCTTTACATATTTAACTCGAGGGCTTGTCCCGACATCATGTGTTTATTTATTATGCACACTTCTTTCCCTTTACATATTTCGTATGCACAATTCTTTCCCTTTACATATGTCTTATGCACACTTCTTTCCCTTTACATATTTCTTATGCACACTTCTTTCCCTTTACATATTTCTTATGCACACTTCTTTCCCTTTACATATTTCTTGTGCACACTTCTTTCCCTTTACATATTTCTTATGCACACTTCTTTCCCTTTACATATTTAACTCGAGGGCTTGTTCCCACATCATGTGTTTATTTCTTATGCACACTTCTTTCCCTTTACATATTTCTTATGCACACTTCTTTCCCTTTACATATTTCTTATGCACACTTCTTTCCCTTTACATATTTCTTATGCACACGTCTTTCCCTTTACATATTTCTTATGCACACTTCTTTCCCTTTACATATTTTGTATGCACAGTTCTTTCCCTTTACATATTTCTTATGCACACTTCTTTCCCTTTACATATTTAACTCGAGGGCTTGTTCCCACATCATGTGTTTATTTCTTATGCACACTTCTTTCCCTTTACATATTTAACTCGAGGGCTTGTTCCCACATCATGTGTTTATTTCTTATGCACACTTCTTTCCCTTTACATATTTAACTCGAGGGCTTGTTCCCACATCATGTGTTTATTTCTTATGCACACTTCTTTCCCTTTACATATTTAACTCGAGGGCTTGTTCCCACATCATGTGTTTATTTCTTATGCACACTTCTTTCCCTTTACATATTTAACTCGAGGGCTTGTTCCCTCATCATGTGTTTATTTCTCATGCACACTTCTTTCCCTTTACATATTTAACTCGAGGGCTTGTTCCCACATCATGTGTTTATTTCTTATGCACACTTCTTTCCCTTTACATATTTAACTCGAGGGCTTGTCCCGACATCATGTGTTTATTTATTATGCACACTTCTTTCCCTTTACATATTTCTTATGCACACTTCTTTCCCTTTACATATTTCTTATGCACACTTCTTTCCCTTTACATATTTCTTATGCACACTTCTTTCCCTTTACATATTTCTTATGCACACTTCTTTCCCTTTACATATTTCTTATGCACACTTCTTTCCCTTTACATATTTCTTATGCACACTTCTTTCCCTTTACATATTTCTTATGCACACTTCTTTCCCTTTACATATTTCTTATGCACACTTCTTTCCCTTTACATATTTCTTATGCACACTTCTTTCCCTTTACATATTTCTTATGCACACTTCTTTCCCTTTACATATTTCTTATGCACACTTCTTTCCCTTTACATATTTCTTATGCACACTTCTTTCCCTTTACATATTTCTTATGCACACTTCTTTCCCTTTACATATTTCTTATGCACACTTCTTTCCCTTTACATATTTCTTATGCACACTTCTTTCCCTTTACATATTTCTTATGCACACTTCTTTCCCTTTACATATTTCTTATGCACACTTCTTTCCCTTTACATATTTCTTATGCACACTTCTTTCCCTTTACATATTTCTTATGCACACTTCTTTCCCTTTACATATTTCTTATGCACACTTCTTTCCCTTTACATATTTCTTATGCACACTTCTTTCCCTTTACATATTTCTTATGCACACTTCTTTCCCCTTACATATTTCTTATGCACACTTCTTTCCCTTTACATATTTCTTATGCACACTTCTTTCCCTTTACATATTTCTTATGCACACTTCTTTCCCTTTACATATTTCTTATGCACACTTCTTTCTCTTTACATATTTCTTATGCACACTTCTTTCCCTTTACATATTTCTTATGCACACTTCTTTCCCTTTACATATTTCTTATGCACACTTCTTTCCCTTTACATATTTATTATGCACACTTCTTTCCCTTTACATATTTCTTATGCACACTTCTTTCCCTTTACATATTTCGTATGCACACTTCTTTCCCTTTACATATTTGTTATGCACACTTATTTCCCTTTACATATTTCTTATGCACACTTCTTTCCCTTTACATATTTCTTATGCACACTTCTTTCCCTTTACATATTTCTTATGCACACTTCTTTCCCTTTACATATTTCTTATGCACACTTCTTTCCCTTTACATATTTCTTATGCACACTTCTTTCCCTTTACATATTTCTTATGCACACTTCTTTCCCTTTACATATTTCTTATGCACACTTCTTTCCCTTTACATATTTCTTATGCACACTTCTTTCCCTTTACATATTTCTTATGCACACTTCTTTCCCTTTACATATTTCTTATGCACACTTCTTTCCCTTTACATATTTCTTATGCACACTTCTTTCCCTTTACATATTTCTTATGCACACTTCTTTCCCTTTACATATTTCTTATGCACACTTCTTTCCCTTTACATATTTCTTATGCACACTTCTTTCCCTTTACATATTTCTTATGCACACTTCTTTCCCTTTACATATTTCTTATGCACACTTCTTTCCCTTTACATATTTCTTATGCACACTTCTTTCCCTTTACATATTTCTTATGCACACTTCTTTCCCTTTACATATTTCTTATGCACACTTCTTTCCCTTTACATATTTCTTATGCACACTTCTTTCCCTTTACATATTTCTTATGCACACTTCTTTCCCTTTACATATTTCTTATGCACACTTCTTTCCCTTTACATATTTCTTATGCACACTTCTTTCCCTTTACATATTTCTTATGCACACTTCTTTCCCTTTACATATTTCTTATGCACACTTCTTTCCCTTTACATATTTCTTATGCACACTTCTTTCCCTTTACATATTTCTTATGCACACTTCTTTCCCTTTACATATTTCTTATGCACACTTCTTTCCCTTTACATATTTCTTATGCACACTTCTTTCCCTTTACATATTTCTTATGCACACTTCTTTCCCTTTACATATTTCTTATGCACACTTCTTTCCCTTTACATATTTCTTATGCACACTTCTTTCCCTTTACATATTTCTTATGCACACTTCTTTCCCTTTACATATTTAACTCGAGGGCTTGTTCCCACATCATGTGTTTATTTCTTATGCACACTTCTTTCCCTTTACATATTTCTTATGCACACTTCTTTCCCTTTACATATTTCTTATGCACACTTCTTTCCCTTTACATATTTCTTATGCACACTTCTTTCCCTTTACATAGTTCTTATGCACACTTCTTTCCCTTTACATATTTCTTATGCACACTTCTTTCCCTTTACATATTTCTTATGCACACTTCTTTCCCTTTACATATTTCTTATGCACACTTCTTTCCCTTTACATATTTCTTATGCACACTTCTTTCCCTTTACATATTTCTTATGCACACTTCTTTCCCTTTACATATTTCTTATGCACACTTCTTTCCCTTTACATATTTCTTATGCACACTTCTTTCCCTTTACATATTTCTTATGCACACTTCTTTCCCTTTACATATTTCTTATGCACACTTCTTTCCCTTTACATATTTCTTATGCACACTTCTTTCCCTTTACATATTTCTTATGCACACTACTTTCCCTTTACATATTTCTTATGCACACTTCTTTCCCTTTACATATTTCTTATGCACACTTCTTTCCCTTTACATATTTCTTATGCACACTTCTTTCCCTTTACATATTTCTTATGCACACTTCTTTCCCTTTACATATTTCTTATGCACACTTCTTTCCCTTTACATATTTCTTATGCACACTTCTTTCCCTTTACATATTTCTTGTGCACACTTCTTTCCCTGTACATATTTCTTATGCACACTTCTTTCCCTTTACATATTTAACTCGAGGGCTTGTTCCCACATCATGTGTTTATTTCTTATGCACACTTCTTTCCCTTTACATATTTCTTATGCACACTTCTTTCCCTTTACATATTTCTTATGCACACTTCTTTCCCTTTACATATTTCTTATGCACACGTCTTTCCCTTTACATATTTCTTATGCACACTTCTTTCCCTTTACATATTTCGTATGCACACTTCTTTCCCTTTACATATTTCTTATGCACACTTCTTTCCCTTTACATATTTAACTCGAGGGCTTGTTCCCACATCATGTGTTTATTTCTTAAGCACACTTCTTTCCCTTTACATATTTAACTCGAGGGCTTGTTCCCACATCATGTGTTTATTTCGTATGCACACTTCTTTCCCTTTACATATTTAACTCGAGGGCTTGTTCCCTCATCATGTGTTTATTTCTTATGCACACTTCTTTCCCTTTACATATTTAACTCGAGGGCTTGTCCCGACATCATGTGTTTATTTATTATGCACACTTCTTTCCCTTTACATATTTCTTATGCACACTTCTTTCCCTTTACATATTTCTTATGCACACTTCTTTCCCTTTACATATTTCTTATGCACAATTCTTTCCCTTTACATATGTCTTATGCACACTTCTTTCCCTTTACATATTTCTTATGCACACTTCTTTCCCTTTACATATTTCTTATGCACACTTCTTTCCCTTTACATATTTCTTATGCACACTTCTTTCCCTTTACATATTTCTTATGCACACTTCTTTCCCTTTACATATTTCTTATGCACACTTCTTTCCCTTTACATATTTCTTATGCACACTTCTTTCCCTTTACATATTTCTTATGCACACTTCTTTCCCTTTACATATTTCTTATGCACACTTCTTTCCCTTTACATATTTCTTATGCACACTTCTTTCCCTTTACATATTTCTTATGCACACTTCTTTCCCTTTACATATTTCTTATGCACACTTCTTTCCCTTTACATATTTCTTATGCACACTTCTTTCCCTTTACATATTTCTTGTGCACACTTCTTTCCCTTTACATATTTCTTATGCACACTTCTTTCCCTTTACATATTTAACTCGAGGGCTTGTTCCCACATCATGTGTTTATTTCTTATGCACACTTCTTTCCCTTTACATATTTCTTATGCACACTTCTTTCCCTTTACATATTTCTTATGCACACTTCTTTCCCTTTACATATTTCTTATGCACACTTCTTTCCCTTTACATATTTCTTATGCACACTTCTTTCCCTTTACATATTTCTTATGCACACTTCTTTCCCTTTACATATTTCTTATGCACACTTCTTTCCCTTTACATATTTCTTATGCACACTTCTTTCCCTTTACATATTTCTTATGCACACTTCTTTCCCTTTACATATTTCTTATGCACACTTCTTTCCCTTTACATATTTCTTGTGCACACTTCTTTCCCTTTACATATTTCTTATGCACACTTCTTTCCCTTTACATATTTAACTCGAGGGCTTGTTCCCACATCATGTGTTTATTTCTTATGCACACTTCTTTCCCTTTACATATTTCTTATGCACACTTCTTTCCCTTTACATATTTCTTATGCACACTTCTTTCCCTTTACATATTTCTTATGCACACTTCTTTCCCTTTACATATTTCTTATGCACACTTCTTTCCCTTTACATATTTCTTATGCACACTTCTTTCCCTTTACATATTTCTTATGCACACTTCTTTCCCTTTACATATTTCTTATGCACACTTCTTTCCCTTTACATATTTCTTATGCACACTTCTTTCCCTTTACATATTTCTTATGCACACTTCTTTCCCTTTACATATTTCTTATGCACACTTCTTTCCCTTTACATATTTCTTATGCACACTTCTTTCCCTTTACATATTTCTTATGCACACTTCTTTCCCTTTACATATTTCTTATGCACACTTCTTTCCCTTTACATATTTCTTATGCACACTTCTTTCCCTTTACATATTTCTTATGCACACTTCTTTCCCTTTACATATTTCTTATGCACACTTCTTTCCCTTTACATATTTCTTATGCACACTTCTTTCCCTTTACATATTTCTTATGCACACTTCTTTCCCTTTACATATTTCTTATGCACACTTCTTTCCCTTTACATATTTCTTATGCACACTTCTTTCCCCTTACATATTTCTTATGCACACTTCTTTCCCTTTACATATTTCTTATGCACACTTCTTTCCCTTTACATATTTCTTATGCACACTTCTTTCCCTTTACATATTTCTTATGCACACTTCTTTCTCTTTACATATTTCTTATGCACACTTCTTTCCCTTTACATATTTCTTATGCACACTTCTTTCCCTTTACATATTTCTTATGCACACTTCTTTCCCTTTACATATTTATTATGCACACTTCTTTCCCTTTACATATTTCTTATGCACACTTCTTTCCCTTTACATATTTCGTATGCACACTTCTTTCCATTTACATATTTGTTATGCACACTTATTTCCCTTTACATATTTCTTATGCACACTTCTTTCCCTTTACATATTTCTTATGCACACTTCTTTCCCTTTACATATTTCTTATGCACACTTCTTTCCCTTTACATATTTCTTATGCACACTTCTTTCCCTTTACATATTTCTTATGCACACTTCTTTCCCTTTACATATTTCTTATGCACACTTCTTTCCCTTTACATATTTCTTATGCACACTTCTTTCCCTTTACATATTTCTTATGCACACTTCTTTCCCTTTACATATTTCTTATGCACACTTCTTTCCCTTTACATATTTCTTATGCACACTTCTTTCCCTTTACATATTTCTTATGCACACTTCTTTCCCTTTACATATTTCTTATGCACACTTCTTTCCCTTTACATATTTCTTATGCACACTTCTTTCCCTTTACATATTTCTTATGCACACTTCTTTCCCTTTACATATTTCTTATGCACACTTCTTTCCCTTTACATATTTCTTATGCACACTTCTTTCCCTTTACATATTTCTTATGCACACTTCTTTCCCTTTACATATTTCTTATGCACACTTCTTTCCCTTTACATATTTCTTATGCACACTTCTTTCCCTTTACATATTTCTTATGCACACTTCTTTCCCTTTACATATTTCTTATGCACACTTCTTTCCCTTTACATATTTCTTATGCACACTTCTTTCCCTTTACATATTTCTTATGCACACTTCTTTCCCTTTACATATTTCTTATGCACACTTCTTTCCCTTTACATATTTCTTATGCACACTTCTTTCCCTTTACATATTTCTTATGCACACTTCTTTCCCTTTACATATTTCTTATGCACACTTCTTTCCCTTTACATATTTCTTATGCACACTTCTTTCCCTTTACATATTTCTTATGCACACTTCTTTCCCTTTACATATTTCTTATGCACACTTCTTTCCCTTTACATATTTCTTATGCACACTTCTTTCCCTTTACATATTTCTTATGCACACTTCTTTCCCTTTACATATTTCTTATGCACACTTCTTTCCCTTTACATATTTCTTATGCACACTTCTTTCCCTTTACATATTTCTTATGCACACTTCTTTCCCTTTACATATTTCTTATGCACACTTCTTTCCCTTTACATATTTAACTCGAGGGCTTGTTCCCACATCATGTGTTTATTTCTTATGCACACTTCTTTCCCTTTACATATTTCTTATGCACACTTCTTTCCCTTTACATATTTCTTATGCACACTTCTTTCCCTTTACATATTTCTTATGCACACTTCTTTCCCTTTACATAGTTCTTATGCACACTTCTTTCCCTTTACATATTTCTTATGCACACTTCTTTCCCTTTACATATTTCTTATGCACACTTCTTTCCCTTTACATATTTCTTATGCACACTTCTTTCCCTTTACATATTTCTTATGCACACTTCTTTCCCTTTACATATTTCTTATGCACACTTCTTTCCCTTTACATATTTCTTATGCACACTTCTTTCCCTTTACATATTTCTTATGCACACTTCTTTCCCTTTACATATTTCTTATGCACACTTCTTTCCCTTTACATATTTCTTATGCACACTTCTTTCCCTTTACATATTTCTTATGCACACTTCTTTCCCTTTACATATTTCTTATGCACACTACTTTCCCTTTACATATTTCTTATGCACACTTCTTTCCCTTTACATATTTCTTATGCACACTTCTTTCCCTTTACATATTTCTTATGCACACTTCTTTCCCTTTACATATTTCTTATGCACACTTCTTTCCCTTTACATATTTCTTATGCACACTTCTTTCCCTTTACATATTTCTTATGCACACTTCTTTCCCTTTACATATTTCTTGTGCACACTTCTTTCCCTGTACATATTTCTTATGCACACTTCTTTCCCTTTACATATTTAACTCGAGGGCTTGTTCCCACATCATGTGTTTATTTCTTATGCACACTTCTTTCCCTTTACATATTTCTTATGCACACTTCTTTCCCTTTACATATTTCTTATGCACACTTCTTTCCCTTTACATATTTCTTATGCACACGTCTTTCCCTTTACATATTTCTTATGCACACTTCTTTCCCTTTACATATTTCGTATGCACACTTCTTTCCCTTTACATATTTCTTATGCACACTTCTTTCCCTTTACATATTTAACTCGAGGGCTTGTTCCCACATCATGTGTTTATTTCTTAAGCACACTTCTTTCCCTTTACATATTTAACTCGAGGGCTTGTTCCCACATCATGTGTTTATTTCGTATGCACACTTCTTTCCCTTTACATATTTAACTCGAGGGCTTGTTCCCTCATCATGTGTTTATTTCTTATGCACACTTCTTTCCCTTTACATATGTGACCCGCTCTGCAAAAAGGGCACTTAAAGGTAGTATACACCATTTGCAGAAATCGAAAATATTTACTACTTAATTATTAAGAAATACCTTACTCAATTGAAAGTAAATAATGATTTTCGGCATTCCGCAAAAGGATTGCGCTGGATATCCTGTAATTATTCCAAAAAAATGAATTTTATAAAGAAAAATTTGCTCTCGCCGGACGGCGAGAGCGAAAAAACAAAGATAACATAAGAATAACTGCTCGACCCCGGTTGAAAACAAACGCTGTTTTTCGTGCTTTTCTCGGCATCCATGATTGTAAAACTTCGGAAAAGTCAGTTAAACGATATTTACTATGAAATACAACCCCCCAAATCTACCCATTCATGATAATTCAAGCAATTACCAATGGTGTATACTACCTTTAAGTCGCGGTATGCTTTCACGCGTAGTGGCCTGTACCATGTGGATAGGGTGAAAAAATATCAAAAATGTGTTTTTCTGTTTTTGTTTTTTTTCTCATCTTTGAAACCTATATTATCATAATTTATTGACAGAAATGTTGATTTCGATGAATAAAGATTAAAAAACTACGTGTTTGTGTCGTGCTATTCATGCATTGTTGCAGCTTTAGTTCTCCAGAATTAACAATAATCGCCGAAGTTTACGCTTTTTTGGTGCATGATTTTAATCTTCCCCTATCAATAATTTTGGTATCGCCCGAAAGCTGCACGCTTGCTCTTTCCAAATTTGGGCAAGAGAATGTCTATAGGTCAAATGCAAATGAGTAAGAGGCCAAAATAAGCAATAAACAAACGCCACCTGTTGATATGGAGTGCCAAACATTTTCATCACGTGATTAGAATGGCATTTTCTGATTGGGTAATACGCGCAATATTGTTACTGCGCACGCTCAGTATGACCTCATCCGCTGTTGATCGCTAGCTGCGTACGTGTACTATACTAAACAGCGGAGATTTCGTAGCCGATGCCACG
The DNA here is from genome assembly GCA_037893245.1 of Crossaster papposus. NCBI lineage: Eukaryota > Metazoa > Echinodermata > Asteroidea > Velatida > Solasteridae > Crossaster > Crossaster papposus. The sequence continues at coordinate 22,412 of JBAIAA010001259.1, forward strand.
TCTGTTTCAGGCCATTACTGGAGAGTTTTTCTGAAGTAAATGTCTTTTTTAATCCACAAATTATATCTAAATACTTAAAATAATAATGTTCTCCAAAGATCAGTGTCTTGCTGAGGCTTTGAACGAGCTTCGTGATGCAAATCTGTTCCGTGAAGAAAATGATGCGATAGCTTTTGTCGAAGATTACTTCGTCAACTCAGCCGTACACGAGGAATCTGATTCGGATTCGGAATACGAGTCATCTTCATCAGATGCCAGTGATACTGATAATACTAGTTTATTGCAGGCTTTCTTATCTAATGCAATAATTATTGCAAGGTATGTATTTTATCTAAAAAGCCTTTTTTTCTACACAATTGTCAGTGTCAATGTGCATAGCAATAAGAACATGCAGATCGTCAAGCACAAGTGTTTTAGACAAAAAAAAAAAAAAAAAAAAAAAAAACATTACATTTTGTCCCAAAAACATGATTTTCGACCCGAAATTTTGCAATGAATGTTAAATGCTACAAATTCAAAAAGGTATGCATTCAATCACTAAAATCTTCCAAACACAAGAACATGTTAAACAAACAAAAGCTCAGTAATGAAATTAATTGAACCCTTTCGACATTCCTGCATGTGGTTGTTAATCTTCAATTTGGCTCAATTGAACAAATTATGCAAATTAGCAAATCCTTGTGATGACGTAATGGAATTTAAAACAAAATTATGGTGTAGACTCAAAACCCACTCCGTTATAATACCTGAAAATTTCAGAGCAATAGCTTAACCGCATCATGTCCGTTGCCAGGAATATTCGTGGTTAACATTTTCAGTTGAATGCATTTCAGTACACCGTTTTTCAAAGCTCTTTTTATCCTTAAGTGATTAAAATTAATTCCTGAAAATGAATATGCAAATTACCTAAAAATCTTGAGAACGCAAAATGCCACAGGGTTCAAACATATATCAAACGAAAGCTTATGAAAAGGCCTTTCCATCTAGGTACAAAACCCGATTTGAAAATTTGCAACATAAAGCCCCTTTTTGCAGAGCGGGTCACATATTTAACTCGAGGGCTTGTCCCGACATCATGTGTTTATTTATTATGCACACTTCTTTCCCTTTACATATTTCTTATGCACACTTCTTTCCCTTTACATATTTCTTATGCACACTTCTTTCCCTTTACATATTTCTTATGCACACTTCTTTCCCTTTACATATGTCTTATGCACACTTCTTTCCCTTTACATATTTCTTATGCACACTTCTTTCCCTTTACATATTTCTTATGCACACTTCTTTCCCTTTACATATTTCTTATGCACACTTCTTTCCCTTTACATATTTCTTATGCACACTTCTTTCCCTTTACATATTTCTTATGCACACTTCTTTCCCTTTACATATTTCTTATGCACACTTCTTTCCCTTTACATATTTCTTATGCACACTTCTTTCCCTTTACATATTTCTTATGCACACTTCTTTCCCTTTACATATTTCTTATGCACACTTCTTTCCCTTTACATATTTCTTATGCACACTTCTTTCCCTTTACATATTTCTTATGCACACTTCTTTCCCTTTACATATTTCTTATGCACACTTCTTTCCCTTTACATATTTCTTGTGCACACTTCTTTCCCTTTACATATTTCTTATGCACACTTCTTTCCCTTTACATATTTAACTCGAGGGCTTGTTCCCACATCATGTGTTTATTTCTTATGCACACTTCTTTCCCTTTACATATTTCTTATGCACACTTCTTTCCCTTTACATATTTCTTATGCACACTTCTTTCCCTTTACATATTTCTTATGCACACTTCTTTCCCTTTACATATTTCTTATGCACACTTCTTTCCCTTTACATATTTCTTATGCACACTTCTTTCCCTTTACATATTTCTTATGCACACTTCTTTCCCTTTACATATTTCTTATGCACACTTCTTTCCCTTTACATATTTCTTATGCACACTTCTTTCCCTTTACATATTTCTTATGCACACTTCTTTCCCTTTACATATTTCTTATGCACACTTCTTTCCCTTTACATATTTCTTATGCACACTTCTTTCCCTTTACATATTTCTTATGCACACTTCTTTCCCTTTACATATTTCTTATGCACACTTCTTTCCCTTTACATATTTCTTGTGCACACTTCTTTCCCTTTACATATTTCTTATGCACACTTCTTTCCCTTTACATATTTAACTCGAGGGCTTGTTCCCACATCATGTGTTTATTTCTTATGCACACTTCTTTCCCTTTACATATTTCTTATGCACACTTCTTTCCCTTTACATATTTCTTATGCACACTTCTTTCCCTTTACATATTTCTTATGCACACGTCTTTCCCTTTACATATTTCTTATGCACACTTCTTTCCCTTTACATATTTCTTATGCACAGTTCTTTCCCTTTACATATTTCTTATGCACACTTCTTTCCCTTTACATATTTAACTCGAGGGCTTGTTCCCACATCATGTGTTTATTTCTTATGCACACTTCTTTCCCTTTACATATTTAACTCGAGGGCTTGTTCCCACATCATGTGTTTATTTCTTATGCACACTTCTTTCCCTTTACATATTTAACTCGAGGGCTTGTTCCCACATCATGTGTTTATTTCTTATGCACACTTCTTTCCCTTTACATATTTAACTCGAGGGCTTGTTCCCACATCATGTGTTTATTTCTTATGCACACTTCTTTCCCTTTACATATTTAACTCGAGGGCTTGTTCCCTCATCATGTGTTTATTTCTTATGCACACTTCTTTCCCTTTACATATTTAACTCGAGGGCTTGTTCCCACATCATGTGTTTATTTCTTATGCACACTTCTTTCCCTTTACATATTTAACTCGAGGGCTTGTCCCGACATCATGTGTTTATTTATTATGCACACTTCTTTCCCTTTACATATTTCTTATGCACACTTCTTTCCCTTTACATATTTCTTATGCACACTTCTTTCCCTTTACATATTTCTTATGCACACTTCTTTCCCTTTACATATTTCTTATGCACACTTCTTTCCCTTTACATATTTCTTATGCACACTTCTTTCCCTTTACATATTTCTTATGCACACTTCTTTCCCTTTACATATTTCTTATGCACACTTCTTTCCCTTTACATATTTCTTATGCACACTTCTTTCCCTTTACATATTTCTTATGCACACTTCTTTCCCTTTACATATTTCTTATGCACACTTCTTTCCCTTTACATATTTCTTATGCACACTTCTTTCCCTTTACATATTTCTTATGCACACTTCTTTCCCCTTACATATTTCTTATGCACACTTCTTTCCCTTTACATATTTCTTATGCACACTTCTTTCCCTTTACATATTTCTTATGCACACTTCTTTCCCTTTACATATTTCTTATGCACACTTCTTTCTCTTTACATATTTCTTATGCACACTTCTTTCCCTTTACATATTTCTTATGCACACTTCTTTCCCTTTACATATTTCTTATGCACACTTCTTTCCCTTTACATATTTCTTATGCACACTTCTTTCCCTTTACATATTTCTTATGCACACTTCTTTCCCTTTACATATTTCTTATGCACACTTCTTTCCCTTTACATATTTCGTATGCACACTTCTTTCCCTTTACATATTTCTTATGCACACTTATTTCCCTTTACATATTTCTTGTGCACACTTCTTTCCCTTTACATATTTCTTATGCACACTTCTTTCCCTTTACATATTTAACTCGAGGGCTTGTTCCCACATCATGTGTTTATTTCTTATGCACACTTCTTTCCCTTTACATATTTCTTATGCACACTTCTTTCCCTTTACATATTTCTTATGCACACTTCTTTCCCTTTACATATTTCTTATGCACACTTCTTTCCCTTTACATATTTCTTATGCACACTTCTTTCCCTTTACATATTTCTTATGCACACTTCTTTCCCTTTACATATTTCTTATGCACACTTCTTTCCCTTTACATATTTCTTATGCACACTTCTTTCCCTTTACATATTTCTTATGCACACTTCTTTCCCTTTACATATTTCTTATGCACACTTCTTTCCCTTTACATATTTCTTATGCACACTTCTTTCCCTTTACATATTTCTTATGCACACTTCTTTCCCTTTACATATTTCTTATGCACACTTCTTTCCCTTTACATATTTCTTATGCACACTTCTTTCCCTTTACATATTTCTTGTGCACACTTCTTTCCCTTTACATATTTCTTATGCACACTTCTTTCCCTTTACATATTTAACTCGAGGGCTTGTTCCCACATCATGTGTTTATTTCTTATGCACACTTCTTTCCCTTTACATATTTCTTATGCACACTTCTTTCCCTTTACATATTTCTTATGCACACTTCTTTCCCTTTACATATTTCTTATGCACACGTCTTTCCCTTTACATATTTCTTATGCACACTTCTTTCCCTTTACATATTTCTTATGCACAGTTCTTTCCCTTTACATATTTCTTATGCACACTTCTTTCCCTTTACATATTTAACTCGAGGGCTTGTTCCCACATCATGTGTTTATTTCTTATGCACACTTCTTTCCCTTTACATATTTAACTCGAGGGCTTGTTCCCACATCATGTGTTTATTTCTTATGCACACTTCTTTCCCTTTACATATTTAACTCGAGGGCTTGTTCCCACATCATGTGTTTATTTCTTATGCACACTTCTTTCCCTTTACATATTTAACTCGAGGGCTTGTTCCCACATCATGTGTTTATTTCTTATGCACACTTCTTTCCCTTTACATATTTAACTCGAGGGCTTGTTCCCTCATCATGTGTTTATTTCTTATGCACACTTCTTTCCCTTTACATATTTAACTCGAGGGCTTGTTCCCACATCATGTGTTTATTTCTTATGCACACTTCTTTCCCTTTACATATTTAACTCGAGGGCTTGTCCCGACATCATGTGTTTATTTATTATGCACACTTCTTTCCCTTTACATATTTCTTATGCACACTTCTTTCCCTTTACATATTTCTTATGCACACTTCTTTCCCTTTACATATTTCTTATGCACACTTCTTTCCCTTTACATATTTCTTATGCACACTTCTTTCCCTTTACATATTTCTTATGCACACTTCTTTCCCTTTACATATTTCTTATGCACACTTCTTTCCCTTTACATATTTCTTATGCACACTTCTTTCCCTTTACATATTTCTTATGCACACTTCTTTCCCTTTACATATTTCTTATGCACACTTCTTTCCCTTTACATATTTCTTATGCACACTTCTTTCCCTTTACATATTTCTTATGCACACTTCTTTCCCTTTACATATTTCTTATGCACACTTCTTTCCCCTTATATATTTCTTATGCACACTTCTTTCCCTTTACATATTTCTTATGCACACTTCTTTCCCTTTACATATTTCTTATGCACACTTCTTTCCCTTTACATATTTCTTATGCACACTTCTTTCTCTTTACATATTTCTTATGCACACTTCTTTCCCTTTACATATTTCTTATGCACACTTCTTTCCCTTTACATATTTCTTATGCACACTTCTTTCCCTTTACATATTTCTTATGCACACTTCTTTCCCTTTACATATTTCTTATGCACACTTCTTTCCCTTTACATATTTCTTATGCACACTTCTTTCCCTTTACATATTTCGTATGCACACTTCTTTCCCTTTACATATTTCTTATGCACACTTATTTCCCTTTACATATTTCTTATGCACACTTCTTTCCCTTTACATATTTCTTATGCACACTTCTTTCCCTTTACATATTTCTTATGCACACTTCTTTCCCTTTACATATTTCTTATGCACACTTCTTTCCCTTTACATATTTCTTATGCACACTTCTTTCCCTTTACATATTTCTTATGCACACTTCTTTCCCTTTACATATTTCTTATGCACACTTCTTTCCCTTTACATATTTCTTATGCACACTTCTTTCCCTTTACATATTTCTTATGCACACTTCTTTCCCTTTACATATTTCTTATGCACACTTCTTTCCCTTTACATATTTCTTATGCACACTTCTTTCCCTTTACATATTTCTTATGCACACTTCTTTCCCTTTACATATTTCTTATGCACACTTCTTTCCCTTTACATATTTCTTATGCACACTTCTTTCCCTTTATCCCCACATGTGACAAGACCGGACATACAGAATCGAGCACTCGTATTTTTGTTGCGTGTGGCCGAGCAGCCGTTTATTGTTGTAAGCGCTGTCCCAGCTCGAAGCTATGATAGCACGGGACAGCATATGCAAGCAATGTAATGACAGTTTGTCCTAGCCCGAAGCGGGTATAGCACAGGACAGCAATATTATATTACACAATTATCACAGTTTGTTCCCGTCCGAAGCTGATGTCGGGGAACAGCAATATTATTATATTCAGCAATATTGACAAAATTTGTGACGCAAACAGCGATTACATTCAGCAATATTGTCACAGTTCGTGACGCAAACAGCAATTTATATTCAGCAATATTGTCACAGTTTGTGACGCAAACAGCAATTAAATTTAGCAATGATGTCACAGTTTGTGACACCGATCTGCAATTACCATATCCACATACGATGCAATACGCATTAGCAAGCAACATTATAACATTTTATCAATGCAAACCATATCATATAAAACCATTAATCAATCCCGTAGTGGCATAGCACAAGCAATACCTTAAGCTATTATTATCGTCGGCAATAAGTAAGAAATGCAATAATCAAAATATCAATCAGCGAATGTGGTAAACATATAGGGACTGTAACTACCGTGTTCCAATTTCATCTTGGAACCGACAAAGAAAGAGGGTTAAGTGCTTTTGCCGCCAATTCCCTGAGGCCTCTTAAATTAAGGTTTTATTGGCCAATTTGAGGCCTATTTGCGCTATGGAATGCAATTTCCGCCCGCAGTTAGTAACCTTGCCGATTCTAAGAAAGGCGAAAACCCCCTCAAAACCACATTGGGAAAAAAGGGGGAAATTCCTTTCTGGCTCCGCTTACAATGGCAACCGAGTACAGCAAATTAATAATCACTACCAGACACTCTAGAATCGGCAAATTGCAACATAACATGATGCAGGCTGCATACGAATTTGACTAAAAAAATTATAATCTCAAAACAATGTTCAAGAAAATAGGCGGTATTGACGGGGTGGTGGAGGGAATTTTTTGCAAGACGAAATTTCTACATCTAAACAGCTCGGCTGCTCGAACTAAAGTGGGACTGGCTGAGTGCTCGAATTGAGGTTATAGTATCAAGCCAAGACTGAACTAGTTCATATCCATAAATCAATCCGACCACAAGGGGAGTGACCTGAATTGACCAAACTCTAGTTCCGTCAAAGCCTTCCAAATTGTCCAGCGGGGATAAATCATTTGAATCTTTAATTGCCTCAAACGTATTATCCCCACATGTGACAAGACCGGACATACAGAATCGAGCACTCGTATTTTTGTTGCGTGTGGCCGAGCAGCCGTTTATTGTTGTAAGCGCTGTCCCAGCTCGAAGCTATGATAGCACGGGACAGCATATGCAAGCAATGTAATGACAGTTTGTCCTAGCCCGAAGCGGGTATAGCACAGGACAGCAATATTATATTACACAATTATCACAGTTTGTTCCCGTCCGAAGCTGATGTCGGGGAACAGCAATATTATTATATTCAGCAATATTGACAAAATTTGTGACGCAAACAGCGATTACATTCAGCAATATTGTCACAGTTCGTGACGCAAACAGCAATTTATATTCAGCAATATTGTCACAGTTTGTGACGCAAACAGCAATTAAATTTAGCAATGATGTCACAGTTTGTGACACCGATCTGCAATTACCATATCCACATACGATGCAATACGCATTAGCAAGCAACATTATAACATTTTATCAATGCAAACCATATCATATAAAACCATTAATCAATCCCGTAGTGGCATAGCACAAGCAATACCTTAAGCTATTATTATCGTCGGCAATAAGTAAGAAATGCAATAATCAAAATATCAATCAGCGAATGTGGTAAACATATAGGGACTGTAACTACCGTGTTCCAATTTCATCTTGGAACCGACAAAGAAAGAGGGTTAAGTGCTTTTGCCGCCAATTCCCTGAGGCCTCTTAAATTAAGGTTTTATTGGCCAATTTGAGGCCTATTTGCGCTATGGAATGCAATTTCCGCCAAACGGACATTTTGCGAAAGGAGAATCGCAACATGACCGCCGCCAAATAGCCTCAGAATGAATGGGGCGTGACAAAGGTTGCTCAGAATAGCAGAGCAACCTGCCTAAGTTAGGTGGAAGCCATCAGCGTGATACCAGGTCATTGGTCCCGACCTGACTGATTACAAAGTCCGGCAATTCGACAGCAGCTGACCAAGCCTCCAGCAGAAAACCGGGGTACTGGTCCATCGTTAGTCCCAGACGTCCAATCCAGTTGATGTGGGCCAGCTGGTGGAGCCTCTCCCCCCAGGGCGACGACCGTGCAACTCGGGCGCACCAATTAACTCGGGCGCACCAATTAAGTAACTCGTCGCCAATTACCCCCAGAGTCGGCTTGTCAGGGATGAAAGCTCATGCAATTTGGGAAAGATAAAGAAATTATGACACATCAGTGCTAATACTCATCATTAGTAGTTAAATTGCAGCAGTCGCCGCGCCAATGCAAAATGAACGGGCTGTAAATATGTCACCATGAAGCCCTACAAAGTCAAGTGCACGACGAAGTACCGCTGTGAACTGTGGTCGTTCAAACTTGGTTGTACACACATCGGGGTAACTCAGCAATTGCAATTTCGAAGAAATACCAGATACATAGGAAGCAATGAATGCAAAAACTTAACTTGCTGCTGCAGGGAGAGGCACCCAGCAGCATCAAACCCATGGTTTGCACTAAACCATTGGAAAAGACGCAACGCCCGCTGATATAATAAACGCGTGCGAGGGGCAAGGGCGTCTCGCAAAAGACCCTGAACTCAGCAATTGCAATTTCGAAGAAATACTAGATACAAAGGAAGTAGGCTAATGAATGCGAAAACTAGACTAGATGCTGCATGGAGGGGCACCCAGCAGCATCAAACCCATGGTTTGCACTAAACCATTGGAAAAGACGCAAAGCCCGCTGATATAATAAACGCGTGTGAGGGGCAAGGGCGATAATCAGCAATATTGCCACAGTTGGTGACTCAAATAGCAATTATAGTCAGCAAAATTGTCACAGTTTGTGACGCAAACAGAAATTATATTCAGCAATCTTGTCACAGTTGGTGACGCAAACAGCAATTATATTCAGCAATCTTGTCACAGTTGGTGCCGCAAACAGTAATTATTGTCACAGTTGGTGACGCAAACAGCAATTATATTCAGCAATATTGTCACAGTTGGTGACGCAAACAGCAATTTATATTCAGCAATAGTGTCACAGTTTGTGACGCAAACAGCAATTATATTCAGCAATACATGTATGGTCACATGTGGTGACGCAAACAGCAATTGTATTTAGCAATATTGTCACAGTTGGTGACGCAAACAGCAATTATCTTCAGCAATATTGTCACAGGTTGTGACGCAAACAGCAATCATATTCAGCAATCTTGTCACAGTTGGTGACGCAAACAGCAATTATATTCAGCAACATTGTCACAGTTTGTGACGCAAACAGCAATCATATTCAGCAATATTGTCACAGGTTGTGACGCAAACAGCAATGATATTCAGCAATATTGTCACAGTTGGTGACGCAAACAGCAATTATATTCAGCAATCTTGTCACAGTTGGTGACGCAAACAGCAATTATATTCAGCAACATTGTCACAGTTTGTGACGCAAACAGCAATCATATTCAGCAATATTGTCACAGGTTGTGACGCAAACAGCAATCATACTCAGCAATATTGTCACAGTTGGTGACGCAAACAGCAATCATATTCAGCAATATTGTCACAGTTGGTGACGTAAACAGCAATGATATTCAGCAATATTGTCACAGTTGGTGACGCAAACAGCGATTATATACAGCAATATTGTCACAGTTGGTGACGCAAACAGCAATTAAATTCAGCAATACATGTATGGTCACATGTGGTGACGCAAACAGCAATTGTATTTAGCAATATTGTCACAGTTGGTGACGCAAACAGCAATTATCTTCAGCAATATTGTCACAGTTTGTGACGCAAACAGCAATTATATACAGCAATATTGTCACAGTTGGTGACGCAAACAGCAATTAAATTCAGCAATATATTGTCACAGTTTGTGACGCAAACAGCAATTATTTTTTGCAACTATTGTCACAGTTTGTGACGCAAACAGCAATTATATTCAGCAACACATGTATGGTCACATTTGGTGACGCAAACAGCAATTATATTTAGCAATATTGTCACAGTTGGTGACGCAAACAGCAATTATATTCAGCACTATTGTCACAGTTTGTGACGCAAACGGCAATTATATTCAGCAATATCGTCACAGTTGGTGACACAAACGGCAATTATATTCAGCAATATTGTCACAGTTTGTGACGCAAACAGCAATTAAATTTAGCAATGATGAAGTTCGTGACACAGATCTGCAATTACCATAATCCACTTACAAACTAGAAATCATCAAGCTAATGCACAATGTGTTTGGAGTTAGCCACCTTACGAGTGCAGTACGCAATGAAAGTGCTAAGTAAAACGTTCAAAAGTGACACATAAGATGGTGCACCCCATCGGCGCGGCATACGTGTATCATAAATATATTTGGCCATTAGGGGAAAACCATAGCAAATCGAAATCATCCTGGTGAACATGGAGTAATCGAAAAGCCGATTTATTATCCGAGTTGGCCATAACTGCACCCTGAGCAAAATTGAATACCATCGCTATAGCTTCATCAAAACTTGTGTAATTGACGGCAGTGTTTGTCAACGCAAATTAGGAATAGGCGCATTAGCTAACGGCCCGGCTACGCGGCCCAACTCGATTCTCGCGATCAATTTTTTTTTTTTTTTTTTTTTTTTAATTGCAACATAGCTGGTTGTTGAAGAGCAGACGGAGAATAACGAGCAGTGGAACTAACGCTAGGTCCTAAATAACTAAGTCGAAAGCCAAAGGCAAAGCCTTCCAGCAATATTTGCGCATCTTTAGTGCTACTGCTAGTGTAAACGCGCAAGAATGGTAACATATTACTTAGGTTTACTGGTAATGGTATTTGCCCTGGCCCGCTGGACTGACGATTGTCTAGACAGCGGGCTGCTGGGTGGCCGAATACCCGACAGGTAGAGCAATGGTGCGCAAACCGGGAATTGGGCCGGAGGCATTTTCCGCGATTAAAATCCTTGCACGGTTATTGTTGACCGCCGGCAATATTTGAGCAATTGGCGTGCCTGGCTAGGTTGGCGCAACAAGACAGTATATCAACGCAAAAACCAAAAAGGCAGATGTCCACTGCTCAACTGATGTTACGCAATTATCACAGTTTGTTCCCGTCCGAAGCTGATGTCGGGGAACAGCAATATTGTCACAGTCAGTGACGCAAACAGCAATTATATTCAGAAATATTGTCACAGTTTGTGACGCAAACAGCAATTATATTCAGCAATATTGCCACAGTTGGTTACACAAACAGCAATTATATTTAGCAATATTGCCACAGTTGGTGACGCACGGCCAAATAGACTGAACACTAGTGGTAATAATTGGTTGAGGGGTTGATTCCTCAGCATTAATAGCCACACTAGACTTACCCGACTTCAAAGTCGTGGACAAGTCACCTCCGGACCGACCGATGGTGGATGGTGCAACAATTGGGCCTCCGTCGCTGCTGACAGGGCCTTTTTTGCCGTATCCAACGGCCGGGTATGCAATACCCGCTACTGTCGGTGCATCCCATAGCTCGACTGAACTCGCATCGCGTCGACTGGCCACAGCATCCTGCCGAGAGGACGAACGATCAAGGCCGTCCTTGCGGCCGCTTGGCTCCATCCACCGGCCCAGAGGCAACCCGTCGCTTCGACCTGGCACGGGGCATATTTACGCCAATATTTGGCGAACTTATCGGCAAGAAAACATTAAATAATTTTTTGCAAGACGAAATTTCTACATCTAAACAGCTCGGCTGCTCGAACTAAAGTGGGACTGGCTGAGTGCTCGAATTGAGGTTATAGTATCAAGCCAAGACTGAACTAGTTCATATCCATAAATCAATCCGACCACAAGGGGAGTGACCTGAATTGACCAAACTCTAGTTCCGTCAAAGCCTTCCAAATTGTCCAGCGGGGATAAATCATTTGAATCTTTAATTGCCTCAAACGTATTACATATTTCTTATGCACACTTCTTTCCCTTTACATATTTCTTATGCACACTTCTTTTCCTTTACATATTTCTTATGCACACTTCTTTTCCTTTACATATTTCTTATGCACACTTCTTTCCCTTTACATATTTCTTATGCACACTTCTTTCCCTTTACATATTTCTTATGCACACTTCTTTCCCTTTACATATTTCTTATGCACACTTCTTTCCCTTTACATATTTCTTATGCACACTTCTTTCCCTTTACATATTTCTTATGCACACTTCTTTCCCTTTACATATTTCTTATGCACACTTCTTTCCCTTTACATATTTCTTATGCACACTTCTTTCCCTTTACATATTTCTTATGCACACTTCTTTCCCTTTACATATTTCTTATGCACACTTCTTTCCCTTTACATATTTCTTATGCACACTTCTTTCCCTTTACATATTTCTTATGCACACTTCTTTCCCTTTACATATTTCTTATGCACACTTCTTTCCCTTTACATATTTCTTATGCACACTTCTTTCCCTTTACATATTTCTTATGCACACTTCTTTCCCTTTACATATTTCTTATGCACACTTCTTTCCCTTTACATATTTCTTATGCACACTTCTTTCCCTTTACATATTTCTTATGCACACTTCTTTCCCTTTACATATTTCTTATGCACACTTCTTTCCCTTTACATATTTCTTATGCACACTTCTTTCCCTTTACATATTTCTTATGCACACTTCTTTCCCTTTACATATTTCTTATGCACACTTCTTTCCCTTTACATATTTCTTATGCACACTTCTTTCCCTTTACATATTTCTTATGCACACTTCTTTCCCTTTACATATTTCTTATGCACACTTCTTTCCCTTTACATATTTCTTATGCACACTTCTTTCCCTTTACATATTTCTTATGCACACTTCTTTCCCTTTACATATTTCTTATGCACACTTCTTTCCCTTTACATATTTCTTATGCACACTTCTTTCCCTTTACATATTTCTTATGCACACTTCTTTCCCTTTACATATTTCTTATGCACACTTCTTTCCCTTTACATATTTCTTATGCACACTTCTTTCCCTTTACATATTTCTTATGCACACTTCTTTCCCTTTACATATTTCTTATGCACACTTCTTTCCCTTTACATATTTCTTATGCACACTTCTTTCCCTTTACATATTTCTTATGCACACTTCTTTCCCTTTACATATTTCTTATGCACACTTCTTTCCCTTTACATATTTCGTATGCACACTTCTTTCCCTTTACATATTTCTTATGCACACTTATTTCCCTTTACATATTTCTTATGCACACTTCTTTCCCTTTACATATTTCTTATGCACACTTCTTTCCCTTTACATATTTCTTATGCACACTTCTTTCCCTTTACATATTTCTTATGCACACTTCTTTCCCTTTACATATTTCTTATGCACACTTCTTTCCCTTTACATATTTCTTATGCACACTTCTTTCCCTTTACATATTTCTTATGCACACTTCTTTCCCTTTACATATTTCTTATGCACACTTCTTTCCCTTTACATATTTCTTATGCACACTTCTTTCCCTTTACATATTTCTTATGCACACTTCTTTCCCTTTACATATTTCTTATGCACACTTCTTTCCCTTTACATATTTCTTATGCACACTTCTTTCCCTTTACATATTTCTTATGCACACTTCTTTCCCTTTACATATTTCTTATGCACACTTCTTTCCCTTTACATATTTCTTATGCACACTTCTTTCCCTTTACATATTTCTTATGCACACTTCTTTCCCTTTACATATTTCTTATGCACACTTCTTTCCCTTTACATATTTCTTATGCACACTTCTTTCCCTTTACATATTTCTTATGCACACTTCTTTCCCTTTACATATTTCTTATGCACACTTCTTTCCCTTTACATATTTCTTATGCACACTTCTTTCCCTTTACATATTTCTTATGCACACTTCTTTCCCTTTACATATTTCTTATGCACACTTCTTTCCCTTTACATATTTCTTATGCACACTTCTTTCCCTTTACATATTTCTTATGCACACTTCTTTCCCTTTACATATTTCTTATGCACACTTCTTTCCCTTTACATATTTCTTATGCACACTTCTTTCCCTTTACATATTTCTTATGCACACTTCTTTCCCTTTACATATTTCTTATGCACACTTCTTTCCCTTTACATATTTCTTATGCACACTTCTTTCCCTTTACATATTTCTTATGCACACTTCTTTCCCTTTACATATTTCTTATGCACACTTCTTTCCCTTTACATATTTCTTATGCACACTTCTTTCCCTTTACATATTTCTTATGCACACTTCTTTCCCTTTACATATTTCTTATGCACACTTCTTTCCCTTTACATATTTCTTATGCACACTTCTTTCCCTTTACATATTTCTTATGCACACTTCTTTCCCTTTACATATTTCTTATGCACACTTCTTTCCCTTTACATATTTCTTATGCACACTTCTTTCCCTTTACATATTCTTATGCACACTTCTTTCCCTTTACATATTTCTTATGCACACTTCTTTCCCTTTACATATTTCTTATGCACACTTCTTTCCCTTTACATATTTCTTATGCACACTTCTTTCCCTTTACATATTTCTTATGCACACTTCTTTCCCTTTACATATTTCTTATGCACACTTCTTTCCTTTACATATTTCTTATGCACACTTCTTTTCCTTTACATATTTCTTATGCACACTTCTTTCCCTTTACATATTTCTTATGCACACTTCTTTCCCTTTACATATTTCTTATGCACACTTCTTTCCCTTTACATATTTCTTATGCACACTTCTTTCCCTTTACATATTTCTTATGCACACTTCTTTCCCTTTACATATTTCTTATGCACACTTCTTTCCCTTTACATATTTCTTATGCACACTTCTTTCCCTTTACATATTTCTTATGCACACTTCTTTCCCTTTACATATTTCTTATGCACACTTCTTTCCCTTTACATATTTCTTATGCACACTTCTTTCCCTTTACATATTTCTTATGCACACTTCTTTCCCTTTACATATTTCTTATGCACACTTCTTTCCCTTTACATATTTCTTATGCACACTTCTTTCCCTTTACATATTTCTTATGCACACTTCTTTCCCTTTACATATTTCTTATGCACACTTCTTTCCCTTTACATATTTCTTATGCACACTTCTTTCCCTTTACATATTTCTTATGCACACTTCTTTCCCTTTACATATTTCTTATGCACACTTCTTTCCCTTTACATATTTCTTATGCACACTTCTTTCCCTTTACATATTTCTTATGCACACTTCTTTCCCTTTACATATTTCTTATGCACACTTCTTTCCCTTTACATATTTCTTATGCACACTTCTTTCCCTTTACATATTTCTTATGCACACTTCTTTCCCTTTACATATTTCTTATGCACACTTCTTTCCCTTTACATATTTCTTATGCACACTTCTTTCCCTTTACATATTTCTTATGCACACTTCTTTCCCTTTACATATTTCTTATGCACACTTCTTTCCCTTTACATATTTCTTATGCACACTTCTTTCCCTTTACATATTTCTTATGCACACTTCTTTCCCTTTACATATTTCTTATGCACACTTCTTTCCCTTTACATATTTCTTATGCACACTTCTTTCCCTTTACATATTTCTTATGCACACTTCTTTCCCTTTACATATTTCTTATGCACACTTCTTTCCCTTTACATATTTCTTATGCACACTTCTTTCCCTTTACATATTTCTTATGCACACTTCTTTCCCTTTACATATTTCTTATGCACACTTCTTTCCCTTTACATATTTCTTATGCACACTTCTTTCCCTTTACATATTTCTTATGCACACTTCTTTCCCTTTACATATTTCTTATGCACACTTCTTTCCCTTTACATATTTCTTATGCACACTTCTTTCCCTTTACATATTTCTTATGCACACTTCTTTCCCTTTACATATTTCTTATGCACACTTCTTTCCCTTTACATATTTCTTATGCACACTTCTTTCCCTTTACATATTTCTTATGCACACTTCTTTCCCTTTACATATTTCTTATGCACACTTCTTTCCCTTTACATATTTCTTATGCACACTTCTTTCCCTTTACATATTTCTTATGCACACTTCTTTCCCTTTACATATTTCTTATGCACACTTCTTTCCCTTTACATATTTCTTATGCACACTTCTTTCCCTTTACATATTTCTTATGCACACTTCTTTCCCTTTACATATTTCTTATGCACACTTCTTTCCCTTTACATATTTCTTATGCACACTTCTTTCCCTTTACATATTTCTTATGCACACTTCTTTCCCTTTACATATTTCTTATGCACACTTCTTTCCCTTTACATATTTCTTATGCACACTTCTTTCCCTTTACATATTTCTTATGCACACTTCTTTCCCTTTACATATTTCTTATGCACACTTCTTTCCCTTTACATATTTCTTATGCACACTTCTTTCCCTTTACATATTTCTTATGCACACTTCTTTCCCTTTACATATTTCTTATGCACACTTCTTTCCCTTTACATATTTCTTATGCACACTTCTTTCCCTTTACATATTTCTTATGCACACTTCTTTCCCTTTACATATTTCTTATGCACACTTCTTTCCCTTTACATATTTCTTATGCACACTTCTTTCCCTTTACATATTTCTTATGCACACTTCTTTCCCTTTACATATTTCTTATGCACACTTCTTTCCCTTTACATATTTCTTATGCACACTTCTTTCCCTTTACATATTTCTTATGCACACTTCTTTCCCTTTACATATTTCTTATGCACACTTCTTTCCCTTTACATATTTCTTATGCACACTTCTTTCCCTTTACATATTTCTTATGCACACTTCTTTCCCTTTACATATTTCTTATGCACACTTCTTTCCCTTTACATATTTCTTATGCACACTTCTTTCCCTTTACATATTTCTTATGCACACTTCTTTCCCTTTACATATTTCTTATGCACACTTCTTTCCCTTTACATATTTCTTATGCACACTTCTTTCCCTTTACATATTTCTTATGCACACTTCTTTCCCTTTACATATTTCTTATGCACACTTCTTTCCCTTTACATATTTCTTATGCACACTTCTTTCCCTTTACATATTTCTTATGCACACTTCTTTCCCTTTACATATTTCTTATGCACACTTCTTTCCCTTTACATATTTCTTATGCACACTTCTTTCCCTTTACATATTTCTTATGCACACTTCTTTCCCTTTACATATTTCTTATGCACACTTCTTTCCCTTTACATATTTCTTATGCACACTTCTTTCCCTTTACATATTTCTTATGCACACTTCTTTCCCTTTACATATTTCTTATGCACACTTCTTTCCCTTTACATATTTCTTATGCACACTTCTTTCCCTTTACATATTTCTTATGCACACTTCTTTCCCTTTACATATTTCTTATGCACACTTCTTTCCCTTTACATATTTCTTATGCACACTTCTTTCCCTTTACATATTTCTTATGCACACTTCTTTCCCTTTACATATTTCTTATGCACACTTCTTTCCCTTTACATATTTCTTATGCACACTTCTTTCCCTTTACATATTTCTTATGCACACTTCTTTCCCTTTACATATTTCTTATGCACACTTCTTTCCCTTTACATATTTCTTATGCACACTTCTTTCCCTTTACATATTTCTTATGCACACTTCTTTCCCTTTACATATTTCTTATGCACACTTCTTTCCCTTTACATATTTCTTATGCACACTTCTTTCCCTTTACATATTTCTTATGCACACTTCTTTCCCTTTACATATTTCTTATGCACACTTCTTTCCCTTTACATATTTCTTATGCACACTTCTTTCCCTTTACATATTTCTTATGCACACTTCTTTCCCTTTACATATTTCTTATGCACACTTCTTTCCCTTTACATATTTCTTATGCACACTTCTTTCCCTTTACATATTTCTTATGCACACTTCTTTCCCTTTACATATTTCTTATGCACACTTCTTTCCCTTTACATATTTCTTATGTGCACACTTCTTTCCCTTTACTATTCTTATGCACACTTCTTTCCCTTTACATATTTCTTATGCACACTTCTTTCCCTTTACATATTTCTTATGCACACTTCTTTCCCTTTACATATTTCTTATGCACACTTCTTTCCCTTTACATATTTCTTATGCACACTTCTTTCCCTTTACATATTTCTTATGCACACTTCTTTCCCTTTACATATTTCTTATGCACACTTCTTTCCCTTTACATATTTCTTATGCACACTTCTTTCCCTTTACATATTTCTTATGCACACTTCTTTCCCTTTACATATTTCTTATGCACACTTCTTTCCCTTTACATATTTCTTATGCACACTTCTTTCCCTTTACATATTTCTTATGCACACTTCTTTCCCTTTACATATTTCTTATGCACACTTCTTTCCCTTTACATATTTCTTATGCACACTTCTTTCCCTTTACATATTTCTTATGCACACTTCTTTCCCTTTACATATTTCTTATGCACACTTCTTTCCCTTTACATATTTCTTATGCACACTTCTTTCCCTTTACATATTTCTTATGCACACTTCTTTCCCTTTACATATTTCTTATGCACACTTCTTTCCCTTTACATATTTCTTATGCACACTTCTTTCCCTTTACATATTTCTTATGCACACTTCTTTCCCTTTACATATTTCTTATGCACACTTCTTTCCCTTTACATATTTCTTATGCACACTTCTTTCCCTTTACATATTTCTTATGCACACTTCTTTCCCTTTACATATTTCTTATGCACACTTCTTTCCCTTTACATATTTCTTATGCACACTTCTTTCCCTTTACATATTTCTTATGCACACTTCTTTCCCTTTACATATTTCTTATGCACACTTCTTTCCCTTTACATATTTCTTATGCACACTTCTTTCCCTTTACATATTTCTTATGCACACTTCTTTCCCTTTACATATTTCTTATGCACACTTCTTTCCCTTTACATATTTCTTATGCACACTTCTTTCCCTTTACATATTTCTTATGCACACTTCTTTCCCTTTACATATTTCTTATGCACACTTCTTTCCCTTTACATATTTCTTATGCACACTTCTTTCCCTTTACATATTTCTTATGCACACTTCTTTCCCTTTACATATTTCTTATGCACACTTCTTTCCCTTTACATATTTCTTATGCACACTTCTTTCCCTTTACATATTTCTTATGCACACTTCTTTCCCTTTACATATTTCTTATGCACACTTCTTTCCCTTTACATATTTCTTATGCACACTTCTTTCCCTTTACATATTTCTTATGCACACTTCTTTCCCTTTACATATTTCTTATGCACACTTCTTTCCCTTTACATATTTCTTATGCACACTTCTTTCCCTTTACATATTTCTTATGCACACTTCTTTCCCTTTACATATTTCTTATGCACACTTCTTTCCCTTTACATATTTCTTATGCACACTTCTTTCCCTTTACATATTTCTTATGCACACTTCTTTCCCTTTACATATTTCTTATGCACACTTCTTTCCCTTTACATATTTCTTATGCACACTTCTTTCCCTTTACATATTTCTTATGCACACTTCTTTCCCTTTACATATTTCTTATGCACACTTCTTTCCCTTTACATATTTCTTATGCACACTTCTTTCCCTTTACATATTTCTTATGCACACTTCTTTCCCTTTACATATTTCTTATGCACACTTCTTTCCCTTTACATATTTCTTATGCACACTTCTTTCCCTTTACATATTTCTTATGCACACTTCTTTCCCTTTACATATTTCTTATGCACACTTCTTTCCCTTTACATATTTCTTATGCACACTTCTTTCCCTTTACATATTTACTCAGCTCTTTCCCTCTACATATTTCTTATGCACACTTCTTTCCCTTTACATATTTCTTATGCACACTTCTTTCCCTTTACATATTTCTTATGCACACTTCTTTCCCTTTACATATTTCTTATGCACACTTCTTTCCCTTTACATATTTCTTATGCACACTTCTTTCCCTTTACATATTTCTTATGCACACTTCTTTCCCTTTACATATTTCTTATGCACACTTCTTTCCCTTTACATATTTCTTATGCACACTTCTTTCCCTTTACATATTTCTTATGCACACTTCTTTCCCTTTACATATTTCTTATGCACACTTCTGTCCCTTTACATATTTCTTATGCACACTTCTTTCCCTTTACATATTTCTTATGCACACTTCTTTCCCTTTACATATTTCTTATGCACACTTCTTTCCCTTTACATATTTCTTATGCACACTTCTTTCCCTTTACATATTTCTTATGCAACACTTCTTTCCCTTTACATATTTCTTATGCACACTTCTTTCCCTTTACATATTTCTTATGCACACTTCTTTCCCTTTACATATTTCTTATGCACACTTCTTTCCCTTTACATATTTCTTATGCACACTTCTTTCCCTTTACATATTTCTTATGCACACTTCTTCCCTTTACATATTTAACTTCGAGGGCTTGTTCCCACATCATGTTGTTTATTTCTTATGCACACTTCTTTCCCTTTACATATTTCTTATGCACACTTCTTTCCCTTTACATATTTCTTATGCACACTTCTTTCCCTTTACATATTTCTTATGCACACTTCTTTCCCTTTACATATTTCTTATGCACACTTCTTTCCCTTTACATATTTCTTATGCACACTTCTTTCCCTTTACATATTTCTTATGCACACTTCTTTCCCTTTACATATTTCTTATGCACACTTCTTTCCCTTTACATATTTCTTATGCACACTTCTTTCCCTTTATATATTTCTTATGCACACTTCTTTCCCTTTACATATTTCTTATGCACACTTCTTTCCCTTTACATATTTCTTATGCACACTTTTTTCCCTTTACCTATTTCTTATGCACACTTCTTTCCCTTTACATATTTCTTATGCACACTTCTTTCCCTTTACATATTTCTTATGCACACTTCTTTCCCTTTACATATTTCTTATGCACACTTCTTTCCCTTTACGTATTTCTTATGCACACTTCTTTCCCTTTACATATTTCTTATGCACACTTCTTTCCCTTTACATATTTCTTATGCACACTTCTTTCCTTTACATATTTCTTATGCACACTTATTTCCCTTTACATATTTCTTATGCACACTTCTTTCCCTTTACATATTTCGTATGCACACTTCTTTCCCTTTACATATTTAACTCGAGGGCTTGTCCCGACATCATGTGTTTATTTCTTATGCACACTTCTTTCCCTTTACATATTTCTTATGCACACTTCTTTCCCTTTACATATTTCTTATGCACACTTCTTTCCCTTTACATATTTCTTATGCACACTTCTTTCCCTTTACATATTTCTTATGCACACTTCTTTCCCTTTACATATTTCTTATGCACACTTCTTTCCCTTTACATATTTCTTATGCACACTTCTTTCCCTTTACATATTTCTTATGCACACTTCTTTCCCTTTACATATTTCTTATGCACACTTCTTTCCCTTTACATATTTCTTATGCACACTTCTTTCCCTTTACATATTTCTTATGCACACTTCTTTCCCTTTACATATTTCTTATGCACACTTCTTTCCCTTTACATATTTCTTATGCACGCTTCTTTCCCTTTACATATTTCTTATGCACGCTTCTTTCCCTTTACATATTTCTTATGCACACTTCTTTCCCTTTACAATTTCTTATGCACACTTCTTTCCCTTTATTATTTCTTATGCACGCTTCTTTCCCTTTACATATTTAACTCGAGGGCTTGTCCCGACATCATGTGTTTATTTCTTATGCACACTTCTTTCCCTTTACATATTTCTTATGCACACTTCTTTCCCTTTACATATTTCTTATGCACACTTCTTTCCCTTTACATATTTCTTATGCACACTTCTTTCCCTTTACATATTTCTTATGCACACTTCTTTCCCTTTACATATTTCTTATGCACACTTCTTTCCCTTTACATATTTCTTATGCACACTTCTTTCCCTTTACATATTTCTTATGCACACTTCTTTCCCTTTACATATTTCTTATGCACACTTCTTTCCCTTTACATATTTCTTATGCACACTTCTTTCCCTTTACATATTTCTTATGCACACTTCTTTCCCTTTACATATTTCTTATGCACACTTCTTTCCCTTTACATATTTCTTATGCACACTTCTTTCCCTTTACATATTTCTTATGCACACTTCTTTCCCTTTACATATTTCTTATGCACACTTCTTTCCCTTTACATATTTCTTATGCACACTTCTTTCCCTTTACATATTTCTTATGCACACTTATTTCCCTTTACATATTTCTTATGCACACTTATTTCCCTTTACATATTTCTTATGCACACTTCTTTCCCTTTACATTTTTCTTATGCACACTTCTTTCCCTTTACATATTTCTTATGCACACTTCTTTCCCTTTACATATTTCTTATGCACACTTCTTTCCCTTTACATATTTCTTATGCACACTTCTTTCCTTTACATATTTCTTATGCACACTTATTTCCCTTTACATATTTCTTATGCACACTTCTTTCCCTTTACATATTTCGTATGCACACTTCTTTCCCTTTACATATTTAACTCGAGGGCTTGTCCCGACATCATGTGTTTATTTCTTATGCACACTTCTTTCCCTTTACATATTTCGTATGCACACTTCTTTCCCTTTACATATTTAACTCGAGGGCTTGTCCCGACATCATGTGTTTATTTCTTATGCACACTTCTTTCCCTTTACATATTTCTTATGCACACTTCTTTCCCTTTACATATTTCTTATGCACACTTCTTTCCCTTTACATATTTCTTATGCACACTTCTTTCCCTTTACATATTTCTTATGCACACTTCTTTCCCTTTACATATTTCTTATGCACGCTTCTTTCCCTTTACATATTTCTTATGCACGCTTCTTTCCCTTTACATATTTCTTATGCACACTTCTTTCCCTTTACATATTTCTTATGCACACTTCTTTCCCTTTATTATTTCTTATGCACACTTCTTTCCCTTTACATATTTAACTCGAGGGCTTGTCCCGACATCATGTGTTTATTTCTTATGCACACTTCTTTCCCTTTACATATTTCTTATGCACACTTCTTTCCCTTTACATATTTCTTATGCACACTTCTTTCCCTTTACATATTTCTTATGCACACTTCTTTCCCTTTACATATTTCTTATGCACACTTCTTTCCCTTTACATATTTCTTATGCACACTTCTTTCCCTTTACATATTTCTTATGCACACTTCTTTCCCTTTACATATTTCTTATGCACACTTCTTTCCCTTTACATATTTCTTATGCACACTTCTTTCCCTTTACATATTTCTTATGCACACTTCTTTCCCTTTACATATTTCTTATGCACACTTCTTTCCCTTTACATATTTCTTATGCACACTTCTTTCCCTTTACATATTTCTTATGCACACTTCTTTCCCTTTACATATTTCTTATGCACACTTCTTTCCCTTTACATATTTCTTATGCACACTTCTTTCCTTTACATATTTCTTATGCACACTTATTTCCCTTTACATATTTCTTATGCACACTTCTTTCCCTTTACATATTTCGTATGCACACTTCTTTCCCTTTACATATTTAACTCGAGGGCTTGTCCCGACATCATGTGTTTATTTCTTATGCACACTTCTTTCCCTTTACATATTTCGTATGCACACTTCTTTCCCTTTACATATTTCTTATGCACACTTCTTTCCCTTTACATATTTCTTATGCACACTTCTTTCCCTTTACATATTTCTTATGCACACCTCTTTCCCTTTACATATTTCTTATGCACACTTCTTTCCCTTTACATTTTTCTTATGCACACTTCTTTCCCTTTACATATTTCTTATGCACACTTCTTTCCCTTTACATATTTCTTATGCACACTTCTTTCCCTTTACATATTTGTTATGCACACTTCTTTCCCTTTACATATTTAACTCGAGGGCTTGTCCCGACATCATGTGTTTATTTCTTATGCACACTTCTTTCCCTTTACATATTTCTTATGCACACTTCTTTCCCTTTACATATTTCTTATGCACACTTCTTTCCCTTTACATATTTCTTATGCACACTTCTTTCCCTTTACATATTTAACTTGAGGGCTTGTCCCGACATCATGTGTTTATTTCTTATGCACACTTCTTTCCCTTTACATATTTATTATGCACACTTCTTTCCCTTTACATATTTCTTATGCACACTTCTTTCCCTTTACATATTTCTTATGCACACTTCTTTCCCTTTACATATTTCTTATGCACACTTCTTTCCCTTTACATATTTCTTATGCACACTTCTTTCCCTTTACATATTTCTTATGCACACTTCTTTCACATTACATATTTCTTATGCACACTTCTTTCCCTTTACATATTTCTTATGCACACTTCTTTCCCTTTACATATTTCTTATGCACACTTATTTCCCTTTACATATTTCTTATGCACACTTCTTTCCCTTTACATATTTCTTATGCACACTTCTTTCCCTTTACATATTTAACTCGAGGGCTTGTTCCCACATCATGTGTTTATTTCTTATGCACACTTCTTTCCCTTTACATATTTCTTATGCACACTTCTTTCCCTTTACATATTTAACTCGAGGGCTTGTTCCCACATCATGTGTTTATTTCTTATGCACACTTCTTTCCCTTTACATATTTCTTATGCACACTTCTTTCCCTTTACATATTTCTTATGCACACTTCTTTCCCTTTACATATTTCTTATGCACACTTCTTTCCCTTTACATATTTCTTATGCACACTTCTTTCCCTTTACATATTTCTTATGCACACTTCTTTCCCTTTACATATTTCTTATGCACACTTCTTTCCCTTTACATATTTCTTATGCACACTTCTTTCCCTTTACATATTTCTTATGCACACTTCTTTCCCTTTACATATTTCTTATGCACACTTCTTTCCCTTTACATATTTCTTATGCACACTTCTTTCCCTTTACATATTCCTCATGCACACTTCTTTCCCTTTACATATTTCTTATGCACACTTCTTTCCCTTTACATATTTCGTATGCACACTTCTTTCCCTTTACATATTTCTTATGCACACTTCTTTCCCTTTACATATTTCTTATGAACACTTCTTTCCCTTTACATATTTCTTATGCACACTTCTTTCCCTTTACATATTTCTTATGCACACTTCTTTCCCTTTACATATTTCTTATGCACACTTCTTTCCCTTTACATATTTCTTATGCACACTTCTTTCCCTTTACATATTTCTTATGCACACTTCTTTCCCTTTACATATTTCTTATGCACGCTTCTTTCCCTTTACATATTTCTTATGCACACTTCTTTCCCTTTACATATTTCTTATGCACACTTCTTTCCCTTTACATATTTCTTATGCACACTTCTTTCCCTTTACATATTTCTTATGCACACTTCTTTCCCTTTACATATTTCTTATGCACACTTCTTTCCCTTTACATATTTCTTATGCACACTTCTTTCCCTTTACATATTTCTTATGCACACTTCTTTCCCTTTACATATTTCTTATGCACACTTCTTTCCCTTTACATATTTCTTATGCACACTTCTTTCCCTTTACATATTTCTTATGCACACTTCTTTCCCTTTACATATTTCTTATGCACACTTCTTTCCCTTTACATATTTCTTATGCACACTTCTTTCCCTTTACATATTTCTTATGCACACTTCTTTCCCTTTACATATTTCTTATGCACACTTCTTTCCCTTTACATATTTCTTATGCACACTTCTTTCCCTTTACATATTTCTTATGCACACTTCTTTCCCTTTACATATTTCTTATGCACACTTCTTTCCCTTTACATATTTCTTATGCACACTTCTTTCCCTTTACATATTTCTTATGCACGCTTCTTTCCCTTTACATATTTCTTATGCACACTTCTTTCCCTTTACATATTTCTTATGCACACTTCTTTCCCTTTACATATTTCTTATGCACACTTCTTTCCCTTTACATATTTCTTATGCACACTTCTTTCCCTTTACATATTTCTTATGCACACTTCTTTCCCTTTACATATTTCTTATGCACACTTCTTTCCCTTTACATATTTCTTATGCACACTTCTTTCCCTTTACATATTTCTTATGCACACTTCTTTCCCTTTACATATTTCTTATGCACACTTCTTTCCCTTTACATATTTCTTATGCACACTTCTTTCCCTTTACATATTTCTTATGCACACTTCTTTCCCTTTATTATTTCTTATGCACACTTCTTTCCCTTTACATATTTAACTTGAGGGCTTGTCCCGACATCATGTGTTTATTTCTTATGCACACTTCTTTCCCTTTACATATTTATTATGCACACTTCTTTCCCTTTACATATTTCTTATGCACACTTCTTTCCCTTTACATATTTCTTATGCACACTTCTTTCCCTTTACATATTTCTTATGCACACTTCTTTCCCTTTACATATTTCTTATGCACACTTCTTTCCCTTTACATATTTCTTATGCACACTTCTTTCACTTTACATATTTCGTATGCACACTTCTTTCCCTTTACATATTTCTTATGCACACTTCTTTCCCTTTACATATTTCTTATGCACACTTATTTCCCTTTACATATTTCTTATGCACACTTCTTTCCCTTTACATATTTAACTCGAGGGCTTGTTCCCACATCATGTGTTTATTTCTTATGCACACTTCTTTCCCTTTACATATTTCTTATGCACACTTCTTTCCCTTTACATATTTAACTCGAGGGCTTGTTCCCACATCATGTGTTTATTTCTTATGCACACTTCTTTCCCTTTACATATTTCTTATGCACACTTCTTTCCCTTTACATATTTCTTATGCACACTTCTTTCCCTTTACATATTTCTTATGCACACTTCTTTCCCTTTACATATTTCTTATGCACACTTCTTTCCCTTTACATATTTCTTATGCACACTTCTTTCCCTTTACATATTTCTTATGCACACTTCTTTCCCTTTACATATTTATTATGCACACTTCTTTCCCTTTACATATTTCTTATGCACACTTCTTTCCCTTTACATATTTAACTCGAGGGCTTGTTCCCACATCATGTGTTTATTTCTTATGCACACTTCTTTCCCTTTACATATTTCTTATGCACACTTCTTTCCCTTTACATATTTCTTATGCACACTTCTTTCCCTTTACATATTTCTTATGCACACTTCTTTCCCTTTACATATTTCTTATGCACACTTCTTTCCCTTTACATATTTCTTATGCACACTTCTTTCCCTTTACATATTTCTTATGCACACTTCTTTCCCGTTACATATTTCTTATGCACACTTCTTTCCCTTTAAATATTTCTTATGCACACTTCTTTCCCTTTACATATTTCTTATGCACACTTCTTTCCCTTTACATATTTATTATGCACACTTCTTTCCCTTTACATATTTCTTATGCACACTTCTTTCCCTTTACATATTTCTTATGCACACTTCTTTCCCTTTACATATTTCTTATGCACACTTCTTTCCCTTTACATATTTTTTATGCACACTTCTTTCCCTTTACATATTTAACTCGAGGGCTTGTCCCGACATCATGTGTTTATTTCTTATGCACACTTATTTCCCTTTACATATTTCTTATGCACACTTCTTTCCCTTTACATATT
Source organism: Crossaster papposus (assembly GCA_037893245.1). Lineage (NCBI taxonomy): Eukaryota > Metazoa > Echinodermata > Asteroidea > Velatida > Solasteridae > Crossaster > Crossaster papposus. Next base: position 50,567 of record JBAIAA010001259.1, read on the forward strand.
TCTTATGCACACTTCTTTCCCTTTACATATTTCTTATGCACACTTCTTTCCCTTTATTATTTCTTATGCACACTTCTTTCCCTTTACATATTTAACTTGAGGGCTTGTCCCGACATCATGTGTTTATTTCTTATGCACACTTCTTTCCCTTTACATATTTATTATGCACACTTCTTTCCCCTTACATATTTCTTATGCACACTTCTTTCCCTTTACATATTTCTTATGCACACTTCTTTCCCTTTACATATTTCTTATGCACACTTCTTTCCCTTTACATATTTCTTATGCACACTTCTTTCCCTTTACATATTTCTTATGCACACTTCTTTCACTTTACATATTTCTTATGCACACTTCTTTCCCTTTACATATTTCTTATGCACACTTCTTTCCCTTTACATATTTCTTATGCACACTTATTTCCCTTTACATATTTCTTATGCACACTTCTTTCCCTTTACATATTTAACTCGAGGGCTTGTTCCCACATCATGTGTTTATTTCTTATGCACACTTCTTTCCCTTTACATATTTCTTATGCACACTTCTTTCCCTTTACATATTTAACTCGAGGGCTTGTTCCCACATCATGTGTTTATTTCTTATGCACACTTCTTTCCCTTTACATATTTCTTATGCACACTTCTTTCCCTTTACATATTTCTTATGCACACTTCTTTCCCTTTACATATTTCTTATGCACACTTCTTTCCCTTTACATATTTCTTATGCACACTTCTTTCCCTTTACATATTTCTTATGCACACTTCTTTCCCTTTACATATTTCTTATGCACACTTCTTTCCCTTTACATATTTCTTATGCACACTTCTTTCCCTTTACATATTTCTTATGCACACTTCTTTCCCTTTACATATTTCTTATGCACACTTCTTTCCCTTTACATATTTCTTATGCACACTTCTTTCCCGTTACATATTTCTTATGCACACTTCTTTCCCTTTAAATATTTCTTATGCACACTTCTTTCCCTTTACATATTTCTTATGCACACTTCTTTCCCTTTACATATTTATTATGCACACTTCTTTCCCTTTACATATTTCTTATGCACACTTCTTTCCCTTTACATATTTCTTATGCACACTTCTTTCCCTTTACATATTTCTTATGCACACTTCTTTCCCTTTACATATTTTTTATGCACACTTCTTTCCCTTTACATATTTAACTCGAGGGCTTGTCCCGACATCATGTGTTTATTTCTTATGCACACTTATTTCCCTTTACATATTTCTTATGCACACTTCTTTCCCTTTACATATTTCTTATGCACACTTCTTTCCCTTTACATATTTCTTATGCACACTTCTTTCCCTTTATTATTTCTTATGCACACTTCTTTCCCTTTACATATTTAACTTGAGGGCTTGTCCCGACATCATGTGTTTATTTCTTATGCACACTTCTTTCCCTTTACATATTTATTATGCACACTTCTTTCCCCTTACATATTTCTTATGCACACTTCTTTCCCTTTACATATTTCTTATGCACACTTCTTTCCCTTTACATATTTCTTATGCACACTTCTTTCCCTTTACATATTTCTTATGCACACTTCTTTCCCTTTACATATTTCTTATGCACACTTCTTTCACTTTACATATTTCTTATGCACACTTCTTTCCCTTTACATATTTCTTATGCACACTTCTTTCCCTTTACATATTTCTTATGCACACTTATTTCCCTTTACATATTTCTTATGCACACTTCTTTCCCTTTACATATTTAACTCGAGGGCTTGTTCCCACATCATGTGTTTATTTCTTATGCACACTTCTTTCCCTTTACATATTTCTTATGCACACTTCTTTCCCTTTACATATTTAACTCGAGGGCTTGTTCCCACATCATGTGTTTATTTCTTATGCACACTTCTTTCCCTTTACATATTTCTTATGCACACTTCTTTCCCTTTACATATTTCTTATGCACACTTCTTTCCCTTTACATATTTCTTATGCACACTTCTTTCCCTTTACATATTTCTTATGCACACTTCTTTCCCTTTACATATTTCTTATGCACACTTCTTTCCCTTTACATATTTCTTATGCACACTTCTTTCCCTTTACATATTTCTTATGCACACTTCTTTCCCTTTACATATTTCTTATGCACACTTCTTTCCCTTTACATATTTCTTATGCACACTTCTTTCCCTTTACATATTTCTTATGCACACTTCTTTCCCTTTACATATTTATTATGCACACTTCTTTCCCTTTACATATTTCTTATGCACACTTCTTTCCCTTTACATATTTAACTCGAGGGCTTGTTCCCACATCATGTGTTTATTTCTTATGCACACTTCTTTCCCTTTACATATTTCTTATGCACACTTCTTTCCCTTTACATATTTCTTATGCACACTTCTTTCCCTTTACATATTTCTTATGCACACTTCTTTCCCTTTACATATTTCTTATGCACACTTCTTTCCCTTTACATATTTCTTATGCACACTTCTTTCCCTTTACATATTTCTTATGCACACTTCTTTCCCGTTACATATTTCTTATGCACACTTCTTTCCCTTTACATATTTCTTATGCACACTTCTTTCCCTTTACATATTTCTTATGCACACTTCTTTCCCTTTACATATTTCTTATGCACACTTCTTTCCCTTTACATATTTCTTATGCACACTTCTTTCCCTTTACATTTTTCTTATGCACACTTCTTTCCCTTTACATATTTCTTATGCACACTTCTTTCCCTTTACATATTTTTTATGCACACTTCTTTCCCTTTACATATTTCTTATGCACACTTCTTTCCCTTTACATATTTCTTATGCACACTTCTTTCCCTTTACATATTTCTTATGCACACTTCTTTCCCTTTACATATTTCTTATGCACACTTCTTTCCCTTTACATATTTCTTATGCACACTTCTTTCCCTTTACATATTTCTTATGCACTCTTCTTTCCCTTTACATATTTAACTCGAGGGCTTGTTCCCACATCATGTGTTTATTTCTTATGCACACTTCTTTCCCTTTACATATTTCTTATGCACACTTCTTTCCCTTTACATATTTCTTATGCACACTTCTTTCCCTTTACATATTTCTTATGCACACTTCTTTCCCTTTACATATTTCTTATGCACACTTCTTTCCCTTTACATATTTCTTATGCACACTTCTTTCCCTTTACATATTTCTTATGCACACTTCTTTCCCTTTACATATTTCTTATGCACACTTCTTTCCCTTTACATATTTCTTATGCACACTTCTTTCCCTTTACATATTTCTTATGCACACTTCTTTCCCTTTACATATTTCTTATGCACACTTCTTTCCCTTTACATATTTCTTATGCACACTTCTTTCCCTTTACATATTTCTTATGCACACTTCTTTCCCTTTACATATTTCTTATGCACACTTCTTTCCCTTTACGTATTTCTTATGCACACTTCTTTCCCTTTACATATTTCTTATGCACACTTCTTTCCCTTTACATATTTCTTATGCACACTTCTTTCCCTTTACATATTTCTTATGCACACTTCTTTCCCTTTACATATTTCTTATGCACACTTCTTTCCCTTTACATATTTCTTATGCACACTTCTTTCCCTTTACATATTTCTTATGCACACTTCTTTCCCTTTACATATTTCTTATGCACACTTCTTTCCCTTTACATATTTCTTATGCACACTTCTTTCCCTTTACATATTTCTTATGCACACTTCTTTCCCTTTACATATTTCTTATGCACACTTCTTTCCCTTTACATTTTTCTTATGCACACTTCTTTCCCTTTACATATTTCTTATGCACACTTCTTTCCCTTTACATATTTCTTATGCACACTTCTTTCCCTTTACATATTTCTTATGCACACTTCTTTCCCTTTACATATTTCTTATGCACACTTCTTTCCCTTTACATATTTCTTATGCACACTTCTTTCCCTTTACATATTTCTTATGCACACTTCTTTCCCTTTACATATTTCTTATGCACACTTCTTTCCCTTTACATATTTCTTATGCACTCTTCTTTCCCTTTACATATTTAACTCGAGGGCTTGTTCCCACATCATGTGTTTATTTCTTATGCACACTTCTTTCCCTTTACATATTTCTTATGCACACTTCTTTCCCTTTACATATTTCTTATGCACACTTCTTTCCCTTTACATATTTCTTATGCACACTTCTTTCCCTTTACATATTTCTTATGCACACTTCTTTCCCTTTACATATTTCTTATGCACACTTCTTTCCCTTTACATATTTCTTATGCACACTTCTTTCCCTTTACATATTTCTTATGCACACTTCTTTCCCTTTACATATTTCTTATGCACACTTCTTTCCCTTTACGTATTTCTTATGCACACTTCTTTCCCTTTACATATTTCTTATGCACACTTCTTTCCCTTTACATATTTCTTATGCACACTTCTTTCCCTTTACATATTTCTTATGCACACTTCTTTCCCTTTACATATTTCTTATGCACACTTCTTTCCCTTTACATATTTATTATGCACACTTCTTTCCCTTTACATATTTCTTATGCACACTTCTTTCCCTTTACATATTTAACTCGAGGGCTTGTTCCCACATCATGTGTTTATTTCTTATGCACACTTCTTTCCCTTTACATATTTCTTATGCACACTTCTTTACCTTTACATATTTCTTATGCACACTTCTTTCCCTTTACATATTTCTTATGCACACTTCTTTCCCTTTACATATTTCTTATGCACACTTCTTTCCCTTTACATATTTCTTATGCACACTTCTTTCCCTTTACATATTTCTTATGCACACTTCTTTCCCGTTACATATTTCTTATGCACACTTCTTTCCCTTTAAATATTTCTTATGCACACTTCTTTCCCTTTACATATTTCTTATGCACACTTCTTTCCCTTTACATATTTATTATGCACACTTCTTTCCCTTTACATATTTCTTATGCACACTTCTTTCCCTTTACATATTTCTTATGCACACTTCTTTCCCTTTACATATTTCTTATGCACACTTCTTTCCCTTTACATATTTTTTATGCACACTTCTTTCCCTTTACATATTTAACTCGAGGGCTTGTCCCGACATCATGTGTTTATTTCTTATGCACACTTATTTCCCTTTACATATTTCTTATGCACACTTCTTTCCCTTTACATATTTCTTATGCACACTTCTTTCCCTTTACATATTTCTTATGCACACTTCTTTCCCTTTATTATTTCTTATGCACACTTCTTTCCCTTTACATATTTAACTTGAGGGCTTGTCCCGACATCATGTGTTTATTTCTTATGCACACTTCTTTCCCTTTACATATTTATTATGCACACTTCTTTCCCCTTACATATTTCTTATGCACACTTCTTTCCCTTTACATATTTCTTATGCACACTTCTTTCCCTTTACATATTTCTTATGCACACTTCTTTCCCTTTACATATTTCTTATGCACACTTCTTTCCCTTTACATATTTCTTATGCACACTTCTTTCACTTTACATATTTCTTATGCACACTTCTTTCCCTTTACATATTTCTTATGCACACTTCTTTCCCTTTACATATTTCTTATGCACACTTATTTCCCTTTACATATTTCTTATGCACACTTCTTTCCCTTTACATATTTAACTCGAGGGCTTGTTCCCACATCATGTGTTTATTTCTTATGCACACTTCTTTCCCTTTACATATTTCTTATGCACACTTCTTTCCCTTTACATATTTAACTCGAGGGCTTGTTCCCACATCATGTGTTTATTTCTTATGCACACTTCTTTCCCTTTACATATTTCTTATGCACACTTCTTTCCCTTTACATATTTCTTATGCACACTTCTTTCCCTTTACATATTTCTTATGCACACTTCTTTCCCTTTACATATTTCTTATGCACACTTCTTTCCCTTTACATATTTCTTATGCACACTTCTTTCCCTTTACATATTTCTTATGCACACTTCTTTCCCTTTACATATTTCTTATGCACACTTCTTTCCCTTTACATATTTCTTATGCACACTTCTTTCCCTTTACATATTTCTTATGCACACTTCTTTCCCTTTACATATTTCTTATGCACACTTCTTTCCCTTTACATATTTATTATGCACACTTCTTTCCCTTTACATATTTCTTATGCACACTTCTTTCCCTTTACATATTTAACTCGAGGGCTTGTTCCCACATCATGTGTTTATTTCTTATGCACACTTCTTTCCCTTTACATATTTCTTATGCACACTTCTTTCCCTTTACATATTTCTTATGCACACTTCTTTCCCTTTACATATTTCTTATGCACACTTCTTTCCCTTTACATATTTCTTATGCACACTTCTTTCCCTTTACATATTTCTTATGCACACTTCTTTCCCTTTACATATTTCTTATGCACACTTCTTTCCCGTTACATATTTCTTATGCACACTTCTTTCCCTTTACATATTTCTTATGCACACTTCTTTCCCTTTACATATTTCTTATGCACACTTCTTTCCCTTTACATATTTCTTATGCACACTTCTTTCCCTTTACATATTTCTTATGCACACTTCTTTCCCTTTACATTTTTCTTATGCACACTTCTTTCCCTTTACATATTTCTTATGCACACTTCTTTCCCTTTACATATTTTTTATGCACACTTCTTTCCCTTTACATATTTCTTATGCACACTTCTTTCCCTTTACATATTTCTTATGCACACTTCTTTCCCTTTACATATTTCTTATGCACACTTCTTTCCCTTTACATATTTCTTATGCACACTTCTTTCCCTTTACATATTTCTTATGCACACTTCTTTCCCTTTACATATTTCTTATGCACTCTTCTTTCCCTTTACATATTTAACTCGAGGGCTTGTTCCCACATCATGTGTTTATTTCTTATGCACACTTCTTTCCCTTTACATATTTCTTATGCACACTTCTTTCCCTTTACATATTTCTTATGCACACTTCTTTCCCTTTACATATTTCTTATGCACACTTCTTTCCCTTTACATATTTCTTATGCACACTTCTTTCCCTTTACATATTTCTTATGCACACTTCTTTCCCTTTACATATTTCTTATGCACACTTCTTTCCCTTTACATATTTCTTATGCACACTTCTTTCCCTTTACATATTTCTTATGCACACTTCTTTCCCTTTACATATTTCTTATGCACACTTCTTTCCCTTTACATATTTCTTATGCACACTTCTTTCCCTTTACATATTTCTTATGCACACTTCTTTCCCTTTACATATTTCTTATGCACACTTCTTTCCCTTTACATATTTCTTATGCACACTTCTTTCCCTTTACGTATTTCTTATGCACACTTCTTTCCCTTTACATATTTCTTATGCACACTTCTTTCCCTTTACATATTTCTTATGCACACTTCTTTCCCTTTACATATTTCTTATGCACACTTCTTTCCCTTTACATATTTCTTATGCACACTTCTTTCCCTTTACATATTTCTTATGCACACTTCTTTCCCTTTACATATTTCTTATGCACACTTCTTTCCCTTTACATATTTCTTATGCACACTTCTTTCCCTTTACATATTTCTTATGCACACTTCTTTCCCTTTACATATTTCTTATGCACACTTCTTTCCCTTTACATTTTTCTTATGCACACTTCTTTCCCTTTACATATTTCTTATGCACACTTCTTTCCCTTTACATATTTCTTATGCACACTTCTTTCCCTTTACATATTTCTTATGCACACTTCTTTCCCTTTACATATTTCTTATGCACACTTCTTTCCCTTTACATATTTCTTATGCACACTTCTTTCCCTTTACATATTTCTTATGCACACTTCTTTCCCTTTACATATTTCTTATGCACACTTCTTTCCCTTTACATATTTCTTATGCACTCTTCTTTCCCTTTACATATTTAACTCGAGGGCTTGTTCCCACATCATGTGTTTATTTCTTATGCACACTTCTTTCCCTTTACATATTTCTTATGCACACTTCTTTCCCTTTACATATTTCTTATGCACACTTCTTTCCCTTTACATATTTCTTATGCACACTTCTTTCCCTTTACATATTTCTTATGCACACTTCTTTCCCTTTACATATTTCTTATGCACACTTCTTTCCCTTTACATATTTCTTATGCACACTTCTTTCCCTTTACATATTTCTTATGCACACTTCTTTCCCTTTACATATTTCTTATGCACACTTCTTTCCCTTTACGTATTTCTTATGCACACTTCTTTCCCTTTACATATTTCTTATGCACACTTCTTTCCCTTTACATATTTCTTATGCACACTTCTTTCCCTTTACATATTTCTTATGCACACTTCTTTCCCTTTACATATTTCTTATGCACACTTCTTTCCCTTTACATATTTCTTATGCACACTTCTTTCCCTTTACATATTTCTTATGCACACTTCTTTCCCTTTACATATTTCTTATGCACACTTCTTTCCCTTTACATATTTCTTATGCACACTTCTTTCCCTTTACATATTTCTTATGCACACTTCTTTCCCTTTACATATTTCTTATGCACACTTCTTTCCCTTTACATATTTCTTATGCACACTTCTTTCCCTTTACATATTTCTTATGCACACTTCTTTCCCTTTACATATTTCTTATGCACACTTCTTTCCCTTTACATATTTCTTATGCACTCTTCTTTCCCTTTACATATTTCTTATGCACTCTTCTTTCCCTTTACATATTTCTTATGCACACTTCTTTCCCTTTACATTTTTCTTATGCACACTTCTTTCCCTTTACATATTTCTTATGCACACTTCTTTCCCTTTACATATTTCTTCTGCACACTTCTTTCCCTTTACATAGTTCTTATGCACACTTCTTTCCCTTTACATATTTCTTATGCACACTTCTTTCCCTTTACATATTTCTTATGCACACTTCTTTCCCTTTACATATTTCTTATGCACACTTCTTTCCCTTTACATATTTCTTATGCACACTTCTTTCCCTTTACATATTTCTTATGCACACTTTTTTCCCTTTACATATTTAACTCGAGGGCTTGTTCCCACATCATGTGTTTATTTATTATGCACACTTCTTTCCCTTTACATATTTAACTCGAGGGCTTGTTCCCACATCATGTGTTTATTTCTTATGCACACTTGTTTCCCTTTACATATTTCTTATGCACACTTCTTTCCCTTTACATATTTCTTATGCACACTTCTTTCCCTTTGCATATTTCTTATGCACACTTCTTTCCCTTTACATATTTCTTATGCACACTTCTTTCCCTTAACATATTTCTTATGCACACTTCTTTCCCTTTACATATTTCTTATGCACACTTCTTTCCCTTTACATATTTCTTATGCACACTTCTTTCCCTTTACATATTTCTTATGCACACTTCTTTCCCTTTACATATTTCTTATGCACACTTCTTTCCCTTTACATATTCCTTATGCACACTTCTTTCCCTTTACATATTTCTTATGCACACTTCTTTCCCTTTACATATTTCTTATGCACACTTCTTTCCCTTTACATATTTCTTATGCACACTTCTTTCCCTTTACATATTTCTTATGCACACTTCTTTCCCTTTACATATTTCTTATGCACACTTCTTTCCCTTTACATATTTCTTATGCACACTTCTTTCCCTTTACATATTTCTTATGCACACTTCTTTCCCTTTACATATTTCTTATGCACTCTTCTTTCCCTTTACATATTTCTTATGCACTCTTCTTTCCCTTTACATATTTCTTATGCACACTTCTTTCCCTTTACATTTTTCTTATGCACACTTCTTTCCCTTTACATATTTCTTATGCACACTTCTTTCCCTTTACATATTTCTTCTGCACACTTCTTTCCCTTTACATAGTTCTTATGCACACTTCTTTCCCTTTACATATTTCTTATGCACACTTCTTTCCCTTTACATATTTCTTATGCACACTTCTTTCCCTTTACATATTTCTTATGCACACTTCTTTCCCTTTACATATTTCTTATGCACACTTCTTTCCCTTTACATATTTCTTATGCACACTTCTTTCCCTTTACATATTTAACTCGAGGGCTTGTTCCCACATCATGTGTTTATTTATTATGCACACTTCTTTCCCTTTACATATTTAACTCGAGGGCTTGTTCCCACATCATGTGTTTATTTCTTATGCACACTTGTTTCCCTTTACATATTTCTTATGCACACTTGTTTCCCTTTACATATTTCTTATGCACACTTCTTTCCCTTTACATATTTCTTATGCACACTTCTTTCCCTTTACATATTTCTTATGCACACTTCTTTCCCTTTACATATTTCTTATGCACACTTCTTTCCCTTTGCATATTTCTTATGCACACTTCTTTCCCTTTACATATTTCTTATGCACACTTCTTTCCCTTTACATATTTCTTATGCACACTTCTTTCCCTTTACATATTTCTTATGCACACTTCTTTCCCTTTACATATTTCTTATGCACACTTCTTTCCCTTTACATATTTCTTATGCACACTTCTTTCCCTTTACATATTTCTTATGCACACTTCTTTCCCTTTACATATTTCTTATGCACAGTTTTTTCCCTTTACATATTTCTTATGCACACTTCTTTCCCTTTACATATTTCTTCTGCACACTTCTTTCCCTTTACATAGTTCTTATGCACACTTCTTTCCCTTTACATATTTCTTATGCACACTTCTTTCCCTTTACATATTTCTTATGCACACTTCTTTCCCTTTACATATTTCTTATGCACACTTCTTTCCCTTTACATATTTCTTATGCACACTTCTTTCCCTTTACATATTTCTTATGCACACTTCTTTCCCTTTACATATTTCTTATGCACACTTCTTTCCCTTTACATATTTCTTATGCACACTTCTTTCCCTTTACATATTTCTTATGCACACTTCTTTCCCTTTACATATTTCTTATGCACACTTCTTTCCCTTTACATATTTCTTATGCACACTTCTTTCCCTTTACATATTTCTTATGCACACTTCTTTCCCTTTACATATTTCTTATGCACACTTCTTTCCCTTTACATATTTCTTATGCACTCTTCTTTCCCTTTACATATTTCTTATGCACTCTTCTTTCCCTTTACATATTTCTTATGCACACTTCTTTCCCTTTACATTTTTCTTATGCACACTTCTTTCCCTTTACATATTTCTTATGCACACTTCTTTCCCTTTACATATTTCTTATGCACACTTCTTTCCCTTTACATATTTCTTATGCACACTTCTTTCCCTTTACATATTTCTTATGCACACTTCTTTCCCTTTACATATTTCTTATGCACACTTCTTTCCCTTTACATATTTCTTATGCACACTTCTTTCCCTTTACATATTTAACTCGAGGGCTTGTTCCCACATCATGTGTTTATTTATTATGCACACTTCTTTCCCTTTACATATTTAACTCGAGGGCTTGTTCCCACATCATGTGTTTATTTCTTATGCACACTTGTTTCCCTTTACATATTTATTATGCACACTTGTTTCCCTTTACATATTTCTTATGCACACTTCTTTCCCTTTACATATTTCTTATGCACACTTCTTTCCCTTTACATATTTCTTATGCACACTTCTTTCCCTTTACATATTTCTTATGCACACTTCTTTCCCTTTGCATATTTCTTATGCACACTTCTTTCCCTTTACATATTTCTTATGCACACTTCTTTCCCTTTACATATTTCTTATGCACACTTCTTTCCCTTTACATATTTCTTATGCACACTTCTTTCCCTTTACATATTTCTTATGCACACTTCTTTCCCTTTACATATTTAACTCGAGGGCTTGTTCCCACATCATGTGTTTATTTCTTATGCACACTTCTTTCCCTTTACATATTTAACTCGAGGGCTTGTTCCCACATCATGTGTTTATTTCTTATGCACACTTCTTTCCCTTTACATATTTCTTATGCACACTTCTTTCCCTTTACATATTTCTTATGCACACTTCTTTCCCTTTACATATTTCTTATGCACACTTCTTTCCCTTTACATATTTCTTATGCACATTTCTTTCCCTTTACATATTTCTTATGCACACTTCTTTCCCTTTACATATTTCTTATGCACACTTCTTTCCCTTTACATATTTCTTATGCACACTTCTTTCCCTTTACATATTTCTTATGCACACTTCTTTCCCTTTACATATTTCTTATGCACACTTCTTTCCCTTTACATATTTCTTATGCACACTTCTTTCCCTTTACATATTTCTTATGCACACTTCTTTCCCTTTACATATTTCTTATGCCCACTTCTTTCCCTTTACATATTTCTTATGCACACTTCTTTCCCTTTACATATTTCTTATGCACACTTCTTTCCCTTTACATATTTCTTATGCACACTTCTTTCCCTTTACATATTTCTTATGCACACTTCTTTCCCTTTACATATTTCTTATGCACACTTCTTTCTCTTTACATATTTCTTATGCACACTTCTTTCCCTTTACATATTTCTTATGCACACTTCTTTCCCTTTACATATTTCGTATGCACACTTCTTTCCCTTTACATATTTCTTATGCACCCTTCTTTCCCTTTACATATTTCTTATGCACACTTCTTTCCCTTTACATATTTCTTATGCACACTTCTTTCCCTTTACATATTTCTTATGCACACTTCTTTCCCTTTACATATTTCTTATGCACACTTCTTTCCCTTTACATATTTCTTATGCACACTTCTTTCCCTTTACATATTTCTTATGCACACTTCTTTCCCTTTACATATTTCTTATGCACACTTCTTTCCCTTTACATATTTCTTATGCACACTTCTTTCCCTTTACATATTTCTTATGCACACTTCTTTCCCTTTACATATTTCTTATGCACACTTCTTTCCCTTTACATATTTCTTATGCACACTTCTTTCCCTTTACATATTTCTTATGCACACTTCTTTCCCTTTACATATTTCTTATGCACACTTCTTTCCCTTTACATATTTCTTATGCACACTTCTTTCCCTTTACATATTTCTTATGCACACTTCTTTCCCTTTACATATTTCTTATGCACACTTCTTTCTCTTTACATATTTCTTATGCACACTTCTTTCCCTTTACATATTTCTTATGCACACTTCTTTCCCTTTACATATTTCGTATGCACACTTCTTTCCCTTTACATATTTCTTATGCACCCTTCTTTCCCTTTACATATTTCTTATGCACACTTCTTTCCCTTTACATATTTCTTATGCACACTTCTTTCCCTTTACATATTTCTTATGCACACTTCTTTCCCTTTACATATTTCTTATGCACACTTCTTTCCCTTTACATATTTCTTATGCACACTTCTTTCCCTTTACATATTTCTTATGCACACTTTTTTCCCTTTACATATTTAACTCGAGGGCTTGTTCCCACATCATGTGTTTATTTCTTATGCACACTTCTTTCCCTTTACATATTTAACTCGAGGGCTTGTTCCCACATCATGTGTTTATTTCTTATGCACACTTCTTTCCCTTTACATATTTCTTATGCACACTTCTTTCCCTTTACATATTTCTTATGCACACTTCTTTCCCTTTACATATTTCTTATGCACACTTCTTTCCCTTTACATATTTCTTATGCACACTTCTTTCCCTTTACATATTTCCTATGCACACTTCTTTCCCTTTACATATTTCTTATGCACACTTCTTTCCCTTTACATATTTCTTATGCACACTTCTTTCCCTTTACATATTTCTTATGCACACTTCTTTCCCTTTACATATTTCTTATGCACACTTCTTTCCCTTTACATATTTCTTATGCACACTTCTTTCCCTTTACATATTTCTTATGCACACTTCTTTCCCTTTACATATTTCTTATGCACACTTCTTTCCCTTTACATATTTCTTATGCACACTTCTTTCCCTTTACATATTTCTTATGCACACTTCTTTCCCTTTACATATTTCTTATGCACACTTCTTTCCCTTTACATATTTCTTATGCACACTTCTTTCCCTTTACATATTTCTTATGCACACTTCTTTCCCTTTACATATTTCTTATGCACACTTCTTTCCCTTTACATATTTCTTATGCACACTTCTTTCCCTTTACATATTTCTTATGCACACTTCTTTCCCTTTACATATTTCTTATGCACACTTCTTTCCCTTTACATATTTCTTATGCACACTTCTTTCCCTTTACATATTTCTTATGCACACTTCTTTCCCTTTACATATTTCTTATGCACACTTCTTTCCCTTTACATATTTCTTATGCACACTTCTTTCCCTTTACATATTTCTTATGCACACTTATTTCCCTTTACATATTTCTTATGCACACTTATTTCCCTTTACATATTTCTTATGCACACTTCTTTCCCTTTACATATTCCTTATGCACACTTCTTTCCCTTTACATATTTCTTATGCACACTTCTTTCCCTTTACATATTTCTTATGCACACTTCTTTCCCTTTACATATTTCGTATGCACACTTCTTTCCCTTTACATATTTCTTATGCACACTTCTTTCCCTTTACATATTTCGTATGCACACTTCTTTCCCTTTACATATTTCTTATGCACACTTCTTTCCCTTTACATATTTCTTATGCACACTTCTTTCCCTTTACATATTTCTTATGCACACTTCTTTCCCTTTACATATTTCTTATGCACACTTCTTTCCCTTTACATATTTCTTATGCACACTTTTTTCCCTTTACATATTTAACTCGAGGGCTTGTTCCCACATCATGTGTTTATTTCTTATGCACACTTCTTTCCCTTTACATATTTAACTCGAGGGCTTGTTCCCACATCATGTGTTTATTTCTTATGCACACTTCTTTCCCTTTACATATTTCTTATGCACACTTCTTTCCCTTTACATATTTCTTATGCACACTTCTTTCCCTTTACATATTTCTTATGCACACTTCTTTCCCTTTACATATTTCTTATGCACATTTCTTTCCCTTTACATATTTCTTATGCACACTTCTTTCCCTTTACATATTTCTTATGCACACTTCTTTCCCTTTACATATTTCTTATGCACACTTCTTTCCCTTTACATATTTCTTATGCACACTTCTTTCCCTTTACATATTTCGTATGCACACTTCTTTCCCTTTACATATTTCTTATGCACACTTCTTTCCCTTTACATATTTCGTATGCACACTTCTTTCCCTTTACATATTTCTTATGCACACTTCTTTCCCTTTACATATTTCTTATGCACACTTCTTTCCCTTTACATATTTCTTATGCACACTTCTTTCCCTTTACATATTTCTTATGCACACTTCTTTCCCTTTACATATTTCTTATGCACACTTTTTTCCCTTTACATATTTAACTCGAGGGCTTGTTCCCACATCATGTGTTTATTTCTTATGCACACTTCTTTCCCTTTACATATTTAACTCGAGGGCTTGTTCCCACATCATGTGTTTATTTCTTATGCACACTTCTTTCCCTTTACATATTTCTTATGCACACTTCTTTCCCTTTACATATTTCTTATGCACACTTCTTTCCCTTTACATATTTCTTATGCACACTTCTTTCCCTTTACATATTTCTTATGCACATTTCTTTCCCTTTACATATTTCTTATGCACACTTCTTTCCCTTTACATATTTCTTATGCACACTTCTTTCCCTTTACATATTTCTTATGCACACTTCTTTCCCTTTACATATTTCTTATGCACACTTCTTTCCCTTTACATATTTCTTATGCACACTTCTTTCCCTTTACATATTTCTTATGCACACTTCTTTCCCTTTACATATTTCTTATGCACACTTCTTTCCCTTTACATAATTCTTATGCACACTTCTTTCCCTTTACATATTTCTTATGCACACTTCTTTCCCTTTACATATTTCTTATGCACACTTCTTTCCCTTTACATATTTCTTTTGCACACTTCTTTCCCTTTACATATTTCTTATGCACACTTCTTTCCCTTTACATATTTCTTATGCACACTTCTTTCCCTTTACATATTTCTTATGCACACTTCTTTCCCTTTACATATTTCTTATGCACACTTCTTTCCCTTTACATATTTCTTATGCACACTTCTTTCCCTTTACATATTTCTTATGCACACTTCTTTCCCTTTACATATTTGTTATGCACACTTCTTTCCCTTTACATATTTCGTATGCACACTTCTTTCCCTTTACATATTTCTTATGCACACTTCTTTCCCTTTACATATTTCTTATGCACACTTCTTTCCCTTTACATATTTCTTATGCACACTTCTTTCCCTTTACATATTTCTTATGCACACTTCTTTCCCTTCACATATTTCTTATGCACACTTCTTTCCCTTTACATATTTCTTATGCACACTTCTTTCCCTTTACATATTTCTTATGCACACTTTTTTCCCTTTACATATTTAACTCGAGGGCTTGTTCCCACATCATGTGTTTATTTATTATGCACACTTCTTTCCCTTTACATATTTAACTCGAGGGCTTGTTCCCACATCATGTGTTTATTTCTTATGCACACTTCTTTCCCTTTACATATTTCTTATGCACACTTCTTTCCCTTTACATATTTATTATACACACTTCTTTCCCTTTACATATTTCTTATGCACACTTCTTTCCCTTTACATATTTCTTATGCACATTTCTTTCCCTTTACATATTTATTATGCACACTTCTTTCCCTTTACATATTTCTTATGCACACTTCTTTCCCTTTACATATTTCTTATGCACACTTCTTTCCCTTTACATATTTCTTATGCACACTTCTTTCCCTTTACATATTTCTTATGCACACTTCTTTCCCTTTACATATTTCTTATGCACACTTCTTTCCCTTTACATATTTCTTATGCACACTTCTTTCCCTTTACATATTTCTTATGCACACTTCTTTCCCTTTACATATTTCTTATGCACACTTCTTTCCCTTTACATATTTCTTATGCACACTTCTTTCCCTTTACATATTTCTTATGCACACTTCTTTCCCTTTACATATTTCTTATGCACACTTCTTTCCCTTTACATATTTCTTATGCACACTTCTTTCCCTTTACATATTTCTTATGCACACTTCTTTCCCTTTACATATTTCTTATGCACACTTCTTTCCCTTTACATATTTCTTATGCACACTTCTTTCCCTTTACATATTTCTTATGCACACTTCTTTCCCTTTACATATTTATTATGCACACTTCTTTCCCTTTACATATTTCTTATGCACACTTCTTTCTCTTTACATATTTCTTATGCACACTTCTTTCCCTTTACATATTTCTTATGCACACTTCTTTCCCTTTACATATTTCGTATGCACACTTCTTTCCCTTTACATATTTCTTATGCACACTTCTTTCCCTTTACATATTTCTTATGCACACTTCTTTCCCTTTACATATTTCTTATGCACACTTCTTTCCCTTTACATATTTCTTATGCACACTTCTTTCCCTTTACATATTTCTTATGCACACTTCTTTCCCTTTACATATTTCTTATGCACACTTCTTTCCCTTTACATATTTCTTATGCACACTTCTTTCCTTTTACATATTTCTTATGCACACTTTTTCCCCTTTACATATTTAACTCGAGGGCTTGTTCCCACATCATGTGTTTATTTCTTATGCACACTTCTTTCCCTTTACATATTTAACTCGAGGGCTTGTTCCCACATCATGTGTTTATTTCTTATGCACACTTATTTCCCTTTACATATTTCTTATGCACACTTCTTTCCCTTTACATATTTCTTATGCACACTTCTTTCCCTTTACATATTTCTTATGCACACTTCTTTCCCTTTACATATTTCCTATGCACACTTCTTTCCCTTTACATATTTCTTATGCACACTTCTTTCCCTTTACATATTTCTTATGCACACTTCTTTCCCTTTACATATTTCTTATGCACACTTCTTTCCCTTTACATATTTCTTATGCACACTTCTTTCCCTTTACATATTTCTTATGCACACTTCTTTCCCTTTACATATTTCTTATGCACACTTCTTTCCCTTTACATATTTCTGATGCACACTTCTTTCCCTTTACATATTTCTTATGCACACTTCTTTCCCTTTACATATTTCTTATGCACACTTCTTTCGCTTTACATATTTCTTATGCACACTTCTTTCCCTTTACATATTTCTTATGCACACTTCTTTCCCTTTACATATTTCTTATGCACACTTCTTTCCCTTTACATATTTCTTATGCACACTTCTTTCCCTTTACATATTTCTTATGCACACTTCTTTCCCTTTACATATTTCTTATGCACACTTCTTTCCCTTTACATATTTCTTATGCACACTTCTTTCCCTTTACATATTTCTTATGCACACTTCTTTCCCTTTACATAATTCTTATGCACACTTCTTTCCCTTTACATATTTCTTATGCACACTTCTTTCCCTTTACATATTTCTTATGCACACTTCTTTCCCTTTACATATTTCTTATGCACACTTCTTTCCCTTTACATATTTCTTATGCACACTTCTTTCCTTTTACATATTTCTTATGCACACTTTTTCCCCTTTACATATTTAACTCGAGGGCTTGTTCCCACATCATGTGTTTATTTCTTATGCACACTTCTTTCCCTTTACATATTTAACTCGAGGGCTTGTTCCCACATCATGTGTTTATTTCTTATGCACACTTATTTCCCATTACATATTTCTTATGCACACTTCTTTCCCTTTACATATTTCTTATGCACACTTCTTTCCCTTTACATATTTCTTATGCACACTTCTTTCCCTTTACATATTTCCTATGCACACTTCCTTTCCCTTTACATATTTCTTATGCACACTTCTTTCCCTTTACATATTTCTTATGCACACTTCTTTCCCTTTACATATTTCTTATGCACACTTCTTTCCCTTTACATATTTCTTATGCACACTTCTTTCCCTTTACATATTTCTTATGCACACTTCTTTCCCTTTACATATTTCTTATGCACACTTCTTTCCCTTTACATATTTCTTATGCACACTTCTTTCCCTTTACATATTTCTTATGCACACTTCTTTCCCTTTACATATTTCTTATGCACACTTCTTTCCCTTTACATATTTCTTATGCACACTTCTTTCCCTTTACATATTTCTTATGCACACTTCTTTCCCTTTACATATTTCTTATGCACACTTCTTTCCCTTTACATATTTCTTATGCACACTTCTTTCCCTTTACATATTTCTTATGCACACTTCGTTCCCTTTACATATTTCTTATGCACACTTCTTTCCCTTTACATATTTCTTATGCACACTTCTTTCCCTTTACATATTTCTTATGCACACTTCTTTCCCTTTACATATTTCTTATGCACACTTCTTTCCCTTTACATATTTCTTATGCACACTTCTTTCCCTTTACATATTTCTTATGCACACTTCTTTCCCTTTACATATTTCTTATGCACACTTCTTTCCCTTTACATATTTCTTATGCACACTTTTTTTCCCTTTACATATTTAACTCGAGGGCTTGTTCCCACATCATGTGTTTATTTCTTATGCACACTTCTTTCTCTTTACATATTTAACTCGAGGGCTTGTTCCCACATCATGTGTTTATTTCTTATGCACACTTCTTTCCCTTTACATATTTCTTATGCACACTTCTTTCCCTTTACATATTTCTTATGCACACTTCTTTCCCTTTACATATTTCTTATGCACACTTCTTTCCCTTTACATATTTCTTATGCACACTTCTTTCCCTTTACATATTTCTTATGCACACTTCTTTCCCTTTACATATTTCTTATGCACACTTCTTTCCCTTTACATATTTCTTATGCACACTTCTTTCCCTTTACATATTTCTTATGCACACTTCTTTCCCTTTACATATTTCTTATGCACACTTCTTTCCCTTTACATATTTCTTATGCACACTTCTTTCCCTTTACATATTTCTTATGCACACTTCTTTCCCTTACATATTTCTTATGCACACTTCTTTCCCTTTACATATTTCTTATGCACACTTCTTTCCCTTTACATATTTCTTATGCACACTTCTTTCCCTTTACATATTTCTTATGCACACTTCTTTCCCTTTACATATTTCTTATGCACACTTCTTTCCCTTTACATATTTCTTATGCACACTTCTTTCCCTTTACATATTTCTTATGCACACTTCTTTCCCTTTACATATTTCTTATGCACACTTCTTTCTCTTTACATATTTCTTATGCACACTTCTTTCCCTTTAAATATTTCTTATGCACACTTCTTTCCCTTTACATATTTCGTATGCACACTTCTTTCCCTTTACATATTTCGTATGCACACTTCTTTCCCTTTACATATTTCTTATGCACACTTCTTTCCCTTTACATATTTCTTATGCACACTTCTTTCCCTTTACATATTTCTTATGCACACTTATTTCCCTTTACATATTTCTTATGCACACTTCTTTCCCTTTACATATTTCTTATGCACACTTCTTTCCCTTTACATATTTCTTATGCACACTTCTTTCCCTTTACATATTTCTTATGCACACTTCTTTCCCTTTACATATTTCTTATGCACACTTCTTTCCCTTTACATATTTCTTATGCACACTTCTTTCCCTTTACATATTTAACTCGAGGGCTTGTTCCCACAACATGTGTTTATTTCTTATGCACACTTCTTTCCCTTTACATATTTAACTCGAGGGCTTGTTCCCACATCATGTGTTTATTTCTTATGCACACTTCTTTCCCTTTACATATTTCTTATGCACACTTCTTTCCATTTACATATTTCTTATGCACACTTCTTTCCCTTTACATATTTCTTATGCACACTTCTTTCCCTTTACATATTTCTTATGCACACTTCTTTCCCTTTACATATTTCTTATGCACACTTCTTTCCCTTTACATATTTCTTATGCACACTTCTTTCCCTTTACATATTTCTTATGCACACTTCTTTCCCTTTACATATTTCTTATGCACACTTCTTTCCCTTTACATATTTCTTATGCACACTTCTTTCCCTTTACATATTTCTCATGCACACTTCTTTCCCTTTACATATTTCTTATGCACACTTCTTTCCCTTTACATATTTCTTATGCACACTTCTTTCCCTTTACATATTTCTTATGCACACTTCTTTCCCTTTACATATTTCTTATGCACACTTCTTTTCCCTTTACATATTTCTTATGCACACTTCTTTCCCTTTACATATTTCTTATGCACACTTCTTTCCCTTTACATATTTCTTATGCACACTTCTTTCCCTTTACATATTTCTTATGCACACCTCTTTCCCTTTACATATTTCTTATGCACACTTCTTTCCCTTTACATATTTCTTATGCACACTTCTTTCCCTTTACATATTTCTTATGCACACTTCTTTCCCTTTACATATTTCTTATGCACACTTCTTTCCCTTTACATATTTCTTATGCACACTTCTTTCCCTTTACATATTTCTTATGCACACTTCTTTCCCTTTACATATTTCTTATGCACACTTCTTTCCCTTTACATATTTCTTATGCACACTTCTTTCCCTTTACATATTTCGTATGCACACTTCTTTCGCTTTACATATTTCTTATGCACACTTCTTTCCCTTTACATATTTCTTATGCACACTTCTTTCCCTTTACATATTTCTTATGCACACTTCTTTCCCTTTACATATTTCTTATGCACACTTCTTTCCCTTTACATATTTCTTATGCACACTTCTTTCCCTTTACATATTTCTTATGCACACTTCTTTCCCTTTACATATTTCTTATGCACACTTCTTTCCCTTTACATATTTCTTATGCACACTTCTTTCCCTTTACATATTTCTTATGCACACTTCTTTCCCTTTACATATTTCTTATGCACACTTCTTTCCCTTTACATATTTCTTATGCACACTTTTTTCCCTTTACATATTTAACTCGAGGGCTTGTTCCCACATCATGTGTTTATTTCTTATGCACACTTCTTTCCCTTTACATATTTAACTCGAGGGCTTGTTCCCACATCATGTGTTTATTTCTTATGCACACTTCTTTCCCTTTACATATTTCTTATGCACACTTCTTTCCCTTTACATATTTCTTATGCACACTTCTTTCCCTTTACATATTTCTTATGCACACTTCTTTCCCTTTACATATTTCTTATGCACACTTCTTTCCCTTTACATATTTCTTATGCACACTTCTTTCCCTTTACATATTTCTTATGCACACTTCTTTCTCTTTACATATTTCTTATGCACACTTCTTTCCCTTTACATATTTCTTATGCACATTTCTTTCCCTTTACATATTTCTTATGCACACTTCTTTCCCTTTACATATTTCTTATGCACACTTCTTTCCCTTTACATATTTCTTATGCACACTTCTTTCCCTTTACATATTTCTTATGCACACTTCTTTCCCTTTACATATTTCTTATGCACACTTCTTTCCCTTTACATATTTCTTATGCACACTTCTTTCCCTTTACATATTTCTTATGCACACTTCTTTCCCTTTACATATTTCTTATGCACACTTCTTTCCCTTTACATATTTCTTATGCACACTTCTTTCCCTTTACATATTTCTTATGCACACTTCTTTCCCTTTACATATTTCTTATGCACACTTCTTTCCCTTTACATATTTCTTATGCACACTTCTTTCCCTTTACATATTTCTTATGCACACTTCTTTCTCTTTACATATTTCTTATGCACACTTCTTTCCCTTTACATATTTCTTATGCACACTTCTTTCCCTTTACATATTTCTTATGCACACTTCTTTCCCTTTACATATTTCTTATGCACACTTCTTTCCCTTTACATATTTCTTATGCACACTTCTTTCCCTTTACATATTTCTTATGCACACTTCTTTCCCTTTACATATTTCTTATGCACACTTCTTTCTCTTTACATATTTCTTATGCACACTTCTTTCCCTTTACATATTTCTTATGCACACTTCTTTCCCTTTACATATTTCTTATGCACACTTCTTTCCCTTTACATATTTCTTATGCACCCTTCTTTCCCTTTACATATTTCTTATGCACACTTCTTTCCCTTTACATATTTCTTATGCACACTTCTTTCCCTTTACATATTTCTTATGCACACTTCTTTCCCTTTACATATTTCTTATGCACACTTATTTCCCTTTACATATTTCTTATGCACACTTCTTTCCCTTTACATATTTATTATGCACACTTCTTTCCCTTTACATATTTCTTATGCACACTTCTTTCCCTTTACATATTTCTTATGCACACTTCTTTCCCTTTACATATTTCTTATGCACACTTCTTTCCCTTTACATATTTCTTATGCACACTTCTTTCCCTTTACATATTTCTTATGCACACTTCTTTCCCTTTACATATTTCTTATGCACACTTCTTTCCCTTTACATATTTCTTATGCACACTTCTTTCCCTTTACATATTTCTTATGCACACTTCTTTCCCTTTACATATTTCTTATGCACACTCCTTTCTCTTTACATATTTCTTATGCACACTTCTTTCCCTTTACATATTTCTTATGCACACTTCTTTCCCTTTACATATTTCTTATGCACACTTCTTTCCCTTTACATATTTCTTATGCACACTTCTTTCCCTTTACATATTTCTTATGCACACTTCTTTCCCTTTACATATTTCTTATGCACACTTCTTTCCCTTTACATATTTCGTATGCACACTTCTTTCGCTTTACATATTTCTTATGCACACTTCTTTCCCTTTACATATTTCTTATGCACACTTCTTTCCCTTTACATATTTCTTATGCACACTTCTTTCCCTTTACATATTTCTTATGCACACTTCTTTCCCTTTACATATTTCTTATGCACACTTCTTTCCCTTTACATATTTCTTATGCACACTTCTTTCCCTTTACATATTTCTTATGCACACTTCTTTCCCTTTACATATTTCTTATGCACACTTCTTTCCCTTTACATATTTCTTATGCACACTTCTTTCCCTTTACATATTTCTTATGCACACTTCTTTCCCTTTACATATTTCTTATGCACACTTTTTTCCCTTTACATATTTAACTCGAGGGCTTGTTCCCACATCATGTGTTTATTTCTTATGCACACTTCTTTCCCTTTACATATTTAACTCGAGGGCTTGTTCCCACATCATGTGTTTATTTCTTATGCACACTTCTTTCCCTTTACATATTTCTTATGCACACTTCTTTCCCTTTACATATTTCTTATGCACACTTCTTTCCCTTTACATATTTCTTATGCACACTTCTTTCCCTTTACATATTTCTTATGCACACTTCTTTCCCTTTACATATTTCTTATGCACACTTCTTTCCCTTTACATATTTCTTATGCACACTTCTTTCTCTTTACATATTTCTTATGCACACTTCTTTCCCTTTACATATTTCTTATGCACATTTCTTTCCCTTTACATATTTCTTATGCACACTTCTTTCCCTTTACATATTTCTTATGCACACTTCTTTCCCTTTACATATTTCTTATGCACACTTCTTTCCCTTTACATATTTCTTATGCACACTTCTTTCCCTTTACATATTTCTTATGCACACTTCTTTCCCTTTACATATTTCTTATGCACACTTCTTTCCCTTTACATATTTCTTATGCACACTTCTTTCCCTTTACATATTTCTTATGCACACTTCTTTCCCTTTACATATTTCTTATGCACACTTCTTTCCCTTTACATATTTCTTATGCACACTTCTTTCCCTTTACATATTTCTTATGCACACTTCTTTCCCTTTACATATTTCTTATGCACACTTCTTTCCCTTTACATATTTCTTATGCACACTTCTTTCTCTTTACATATTTCTTATGCACACTTCTTTCCCTTTACATATTTCTTATGCACACTTCTTTCCCTTTACATATTTCTTATGCACACTTCTTTCCCTTTACATATTTCTTATGCACACTTCTTTCCCTTTACATATTTCTTATGCACACTTCTTTCCCTTTACATATTTCTTATGCACACTTCTTTCCCTTTACATATTTCGTATGCACACTTCTTTCCCTTTACATATTTAACTCGAGGGCTTGTTCCCACATCATGTGTTTATTTCTTATGCACACTTCTTTCCCTTTACATATTTCTTATGCACACTTCTTTCCCTTTACATATTTCTTATGCACACTTCTTTCGCTTTACATATTTCTTATGCACACTTCTTTCCCTTTACATATTTCTTATGCACACTTCTTTCCCTTTATTATTTCTGATGCACACTTCTTTCCCTTTACATATTTCTTATGCACATTTCTTTCCCTTTACATATTTCTTATGCACACTTCTTTCCCTTTACATATTTCTTATGCACACTTCTTTCCCTTTACATATTTCTTATGCACACTTCTTTCCTTTTACATATTTCTTATGCACACTTCTTTCCCTTTACATATTTCTTATGCACACTTCTTTCCCTTTACATATTTCTTATGCACACTTCTTTCCCTTTACATATTTCTTATGCACACTTCTTTCCCTTTACATATTTATTATGCACACTTCTTTCCCTTTACATATTTCTTATGCACACTTCTTTCCCTTTACATATTTCTTATGCACACTTCTTTCCCTTTACATATTTCTTATGCACACTTCTTTCCCTTTACATATTTCTTATGCACACTTCTTTCCCTTTACATATTTCTTATGCACACTTCTTTCCCTTTACATATTTCTTATGCACACTTCTTTCCCTTTACATATTTCTTATGCACACTTCTTTCCCTTTACATATTTCTTATGCACACTTCTTTCCCTTTACATATTTCTTATGCACACTTCTTTCCCTTTACATATTTCTTATGCACACTTCTTTCCCTTTACATATTTCTTATGCACACTTCTTTCCCTTTACATATTTCTTATGCACACTTCTTTCCCTTTACATATTTCTTATGCACACTTCTTTCCCTTTACATATTTCTTATGCACACTTCTTTCCCTTTACATATTTCTTATGCACACTTCTTTCCCTTTACATATTTCGTATGCACACTTCTTTCGCTTTACATATTTCTTATGCACACTTCTTTCCCTTTACATATTTCTTATGCACACTTCTTTCCCTTTACATATTTCTTATGCACACTTCTTTCCCTTTACATATTTCTTATGCACACTTCTTTCCCTTTACATATTTCTTATGCACACTTCTTTCCCTTTACATATTTCTTATGCACACTTCTTTCCCTTTACATATTTCTTATGCACACTTCTTTCCCTTTACATATTTCTTATGCACACTTCTTTCCCTTTACATATTTCTTATGCACACTTCTTTCCCTTTACATATTTCTTATGCACACTTCTTTCCCTTTACATATTTCTTATGCACACTTTTTTCCCTTTACATATTTAACTCGAGGGCTTGTTCCCACATCATGTGTTTATTTCTTATGCACACTTCTTTCCCTTTACATATTTAACTCGAGGGCTTGTTCCCACATCATGTGTTTATTTCTTATGCACACTTCTTTCCCTTTACATATTTCTTATGCACACTTCTTTCCCTTTACATATTTCTTATGCACACTTCTTTCCCTTTACATATTTCTTATGCACACTTCTTTCCCTTTACATATTTCTTATGCACACTTCTTTCCCTTTACATATTTCTTATGCACACTTCTTTCCCTTTACATATTTCTTATGCACACTTCTTTCCCTTTACATATTTCTTATGCACACTTCTTTCCCTTTACATATTTCTTATGCACACTTCTTTCCCTTTACATATTTCTTATGCACACTTCTTTCCCTTTACATATTTCTTATGCACACTTCTTTCCCTTTACATATTTCTTATGCACACTTCTTTCCCTTTACATATTTAACTCGAGGGCTTGTTCCCACATCATGTGTTTATTTCTTATGCACACTTCTTTCCCTTTACATATTTAACTCGAGGGCTTGTTCCCACATCATGTGTTTATTTCTTATGCACACTTCTTTCCCTTTACATATTTCTTATGCACACTTCTTTCCCTTTACATATTTCTTATGCACACTTCTTTCCCTTTACATATTTCTTATGCACACTTCTTTCCCTTTACATATTTCTTATGCACACTTCTTTCCCTTTACATATTTCTTATGCACACTTCTTTCCCTTTACATATTTCTTATGCACACTTCTTTCCCTTTACATATTTCTTATGCACACTTCTTTCCCTTTACATATTTCTTATGCACACTTCTTTCCCTTTACATATTTCTTATGCACACTTCTTTCCCTTTACATATTTCTTATGCACACTTCTTTCCCTTTACATATTTCTTATGCACACTTCTTTCCCTTTACATATTTCTTATGCACACTTCTTTCCCTTTACATATTTCTTATGCACACTTCTTTCCCTTTACATATTTCTTATGCACACTTCTTTCCCTTTACATATTTCTTATGCACACTTCTTTCCCTTTACATATTTCTTATGCACACTTCTTTCCCTTTACATATTTCTTATGCACACTTCTTTCCCTTTACATATTTCTTATGCACACTTCTTTCCCTTTACATATTTCTTATGCACACTTCTTTCCCTTTACATATTTCTTATGCACACTTCTTTCCCTTTACATATTTCTTATGCACACTTCTTTCCCTTTACATATTTCTTATGCACACTTCTTTCCCTTTACATATTTCTTATGCACACTTCTTTCCCTTTACATATTTCTTATGCACACTTCTTTCCCTTTACATATTTCTTATGCACACTTCTTTCCCTTTACATATTTCTTATGCACACTTCTTTCCCTTTACATATTTCTTATGCACACTTCTTTCCCTTTACATATTTCTTATGCACACTTCTTTCCCTTTACATATTTCTTATGCACACTTCTTTCCCTTTACATATTTCTTATGCACACTTCTTTCCCTTTACATATTTCTTATGCACACTTCTTTCCCTTTACATATTTCTTATGCACACTTCTTTCCCTTTACATATTTCTTATGCACACTTCTTTCCCTTTACATATTTAACTCGAGGGCTTGTCCCGACATCATGTGTTTATTTCTTATGCACACTTCTTTCCCTTTACATATTTCTTATGCACACTTCTTTCCCTTTATTATTTCTTATGCACACTTCTTTCCCTTTACATATTTAACTCGAGGGCTTGTCCCGACATCATGTGTTTATTTCTTATGCCTTCTTTCCCTTTACATATTTCTTATGCACACTTCTTTCCCTTTACATATTTCTTATGCACACTTCTTTCCCTTTACATATTTCTTATGCACACTTCTTTCCCTTTACATATTTCTTATGCACACTTCTTTCCCTTTACATATTTCTTATGCACACTTCTTTCCCTTTACATATTTCTTATGCACACTTCTTTCCCTTTACATATTTCTTATGCACACTTCTTTCCCTTTACATATTTCTTATGCACACTTCTTTCCCTTTACATATTTCTTATGCACACTTCTTTCCCTTTACATATTTCTTATGCACACTTCTTTCCCTTTACATATTTCTTATGCACACTTCTTTCCCTTTACATATTTCTTATGCACACTTCTTTCCCTTTACATATTTCTTATGCACACTTCTTTCCCTTTACATATTTCTTATGCACACTTCTTTCCCTTTACATATTTCTTATGCACACTTCTTTCCCTTTACATATTTCTTATGCACACTTCTTTCCCTTTACATATTTCTTATGCACACTTCTTTCCCTTTACATATTTCTTATGCACACTTCTTTCCCTTTACATATTTCTTATGCACACTTCTTTCCCTTTACATATTTCTTATGCACACTTCTTTCCCTTTACATATTTCTTATGCACACTTCTTTCCCTTTACATATTTCTTATGCACACTTCTTTCCCTTTACATATTTCTTATGCACACTTCTT
Source organism: Crossaster papposus (assembly GCA_037893245.1). NCBI lineage: Eukaryota > Metazoa > Echinodermata > Asteroidea > Velatida > Solasteridae > Crossaster > Crossaster papposus. Next base: position 79,611 of record JBAIAA010001259.1, read on the forward strand.
TCCCTTTACATATTTCTTATGCACACTTCTTTCCCTTTACATATTTCTTATGCACACTTCTTTCCCTTTACATATTTCTTATGCACACTTCTTTCCCTTTACATATTTCTTATGCACACTTCTTTCCCTTTACATATTTCTTATGCACACTTCTTTCCCTTTACATATTTCTTATGCACACTTCTTTCCCTTTACATATTTCTTATGCACACTTCTTTCCCTTTACATATTTCTTATGCACACTTCTTTCCCTTTACATATTTCTTATGCACACTTCTTTCCCTTTACATATTTCTTATGCACACTTCTTTCCCTTTACATATTTCTTATGCACACTTCTTTCCCTTTACATATTTCTTATGCACACTTCTTTCCCTTTACATATTTCTTATGCACACTTCTTTCCCTTTACATATTTCTTATGCACACTTCTTTCCCTTTACATATTTCTTATGCACACTTCTTTCCCTTTACATATTTCTTATGCACACTTCTTTCCCTTTACATATTTACTCGAGGCTGTTCCACATCTTTACTATTTCTTATGCACACTTCTTTCCCTTTACATATTTCTTATGCACACTTCTTTCCCTTTACATATTTCTTATGCACACTTCTTTCCCTTTACATATTTCTTATGCACACTTCTTTCCCTTTACATATTTCTTATGCACACTTCTTTCCCTTTACATATTTCTTATGCACACTTCTTTCCCTTTACATATTTCTTATGCACACTTCTTTCCCTTTACATATTTCTTATGCACACTTCTTTCCCTTTACATATTTCTTATGCACACTTCTTTCCCTTTACATATTTCTTATGCACACTTCTTTCCCTTTACATATTTCTTATGCACACTTCTTTCCCTTTACATATTTCTTATGCACACTTCTTTCCCTTTACATATTTCTTATGCACACTTCTTTCCCTTTACATATTTCTTATGCACACTTCTTTCCCTTTACATATTTCTTATGCACACTTCTTTCCCTTTACATATTTCTTATGCACACTTCTTTCCCTTTACATATTTCTTATGCACACTTCTTTCCCTTTACATATTTCTTATGCACACTTCTTTCCCTTTACATATTTCTTATGCACACTTCTTTCCCTTTACATATTTCTTATGCACACTTCTTTCCCTTTACATATTTCTTATGCACACTTCTTTCCCTTTACATATTTCTTATGCACACTTCTTTCCCTTTACATATTTCTTATGCACACTTCTTTCCCTTTACATATTTCTTATGCACACTTCTTTCCCTTTACATATTTCTTATGCACACTTCTTTCCCTTTACATATTTCTTATGCACACTTCTTTCCCTTTACATATTTCTTATGCACACTTCTTTCCCTTTACATATTTCTTATGCACACTTCTTTCCCTTTACATATTTCTTATGCACACTTCTTTCCGTTTACATATTTCTTATGCACACTTCTTTCCCTTTACATATTTCGTATGCACACTTCTTTCCCTTTACATATTTCTTATGCACACTTCTTTCCCTTTACATATTTCTTATGCACACTTCTTTCCCTTTACATATTTCTTATGCACACTTCTTTCCCTTTACATATTTCTTATGCACACTTCTTTCCCTTTACATATTTCTTATGCACACTTCTTTCCCTTTACATATTTCTTATGCACACTTCTTTCCCTTTACATATTTCTTATGCACACTTCTTTCCCTTTACATATTTCTTATGCACACTTCTTTCCCTTTACATATTTCTTATGCACACTTCTTTCCCTTTACATATTTCTTATGCACACTTCTTTCCCTTTACATATTTCTTATGCACACTTCTTTCCCTTTACATATTTCTTATGCACACTTCTTTCCCTTTACATATTTCTTATGCACACTTCTTTCCCTTTACATATTTCTTATGCACACTTCTTTCCCTTTACATATTTCTTATGCACACTTATTTCCCTTTACATATTTCTTATGCACACTTCTTTCCCTTTACATATTTAACTCGAGGGCTTGTTCCCACATCATGTGTTTATTTCTTATGCACACTTCTTTCCCTTTACATATTTCTTATGCACACTTCTTTCCCTTTACATATTTCTTATGCACACTTCTTTCCCTTTACATATTTCTTATGCACACTTCTTTCCCTTTACATATTTCTTATGCACACTTCTTTCCCTTTACATATTTCTTATGCACACTTCTTTCCCTTTACATATTTCTTATGCACACTTCTTTCCCTTTACATATTTCTTATGCACACTTCTTTCCCTTTACATATTTCTTATGCACACTTCTTTCCCTTTACATATTTATTATGCACAATTCTTTCCCTTTACATATTTCTTATGCACACTTCTTTCCCTTTACATATTTCTTATGCACACTTCTTTCCCTTTACATATTTCTTATGCACACTTCTTTCCCTTTACATATTTCTTATGCACACTTCTTTCCCTTTACATATTTCTTATGCACACTTCTTTCCCTTTACATATTTCTTATGCACACTTCTTTCCCTTTACATATTTCTTATGCACACTTCTTTCCCTTTACATATTTCTTATGCACACTTCTTTCCCTTTACATATTTCTTATGCACACTTCTTTCCCTTTACATATTTCATATGCACACTTCTTTCCCTTTACATATTTCTTATGCACACTTCTTTCCCTTTACATATTTCTTATGCACACTTCTTTCCCTTTACATATTTCTTATGCACACTTCTTTCCCTTTACATATTTCCTATGCACACTTCTTTCCCTTTACATATTTCTTATGCACACTTCTTTCCCTTTACATATTTCTTATGCACACTCCTTTCCCTTTACATATTTCTTATGCACACTTCTTTCCCTTTACATATTTCTTATGCACACTTCTTTCCCTTTACATATTTCTTATGCACACTTCTTTCCCTTTACATATTTCTTATGCACACTTCTTTCCCTTTACATATTTCTTATGCACACTTCTTTCCCTTTACATATTTCTTATGCACACTTCTTTCCCTTTACATATTTCTTATGCACACTTCTTTCCCTTTACATATTTATTATGCACACTTCTTTCCCTTTACATATTTATTATGCACACTTCTTTCCCTTTACATATTTCTTATGCACACTTCTTTCCCTTTACATATTTATTATGCACACTTCTTTCCCTTTACATATTTCTTATGCACACTTCTGTCCCTTTACATATTTCTTATGCACACTTCTTTCCCTTTACATATTTCTTATGCACACTTCTTTCCCTTTACATATTTCTTATGCACACTTCTTTCCCTTTACATATTTCTTATGCACACTTCTTTCCCTTTACATATTTCTTATGCACACTTCTTTCCCTTTACATATTTCTTATGCACACTTCTTTCCCTTTACATATTTCTTATGCACACTTCTTTCCCTTTACATATTTCTTATGCACACTTCTTTCCCTTTACATATTTCTTATGCACACTTCTTTCCCTTTACATATTTAACTCGAGGGCTTGTTCCCACATCATGTGTTTATTTCTTATGCACACTTCTTTCCCTTTACATATTTCTTATGCACACTTCTTTCCCTTTACATATTTCTTATGCACACTTCTTTCCCTTTACATATTTCTTATGCACACTTCTTTCCCTTTACATATTTCTTATGCACACTTCTTTCCCTTTACATATTTCTTATGCACACTTCTTTCCCTTTACATATTTCTTATGCACACTTCTTTCCCTTTACATATTTCTTATGCACACTTCTTTCCCTTTACATATTTCTTATGCACACTTCTTTCCCTTTACATATTTCTTATGCACACTTCTTTCCGTTTACATATTTCTTATGCACACTTCTTTCCCTTTACATATTTCTTATGCACACTTCTTTCCCTTTACATATTTCTTATGCACACTTCTTTCCCTTTACATATTTCTTATGCACACTTCTTTCCCTTTACATATTTATTATGCACACTTCTTTCTCTTTACATATTTCTTATGCACACTTCTTTCCCTTTACATATTTCTTATGCACACTTCTTTCCCTTTACATATTTATTATGCACACTTCTTTCCCTTTACATATTTCTTATGCACACTTCTTTCCCTTTACATATTTCTTATGCACACTTCTTTCCCTTTACATATTTCTTATGCACACTTCTTTCCCTTTACATATTTCTTATGCACACTTCTTTCCCTTTACATATTTCTTATGCACACTTCTTTCCCTTTACATATTTCTTATGCACACTTCTTTCCCTTTACATATTTCTTATGCACACTTCTTTCCCTTTACATATTTCTTATGCACACTTCTTTCCCTTTACATATTTCTTATGCACACTTCTTTCCCTTTACATATTTCTTATGCACACTTATTTCCCTTTACATATTTCTTATGCACACTTATTTCCCTTTACATATTTCTTATGCACACTTATTTCCCTTTACATATTTCTTATGCACACTTCTTTCCCTTTACATATTTCTTATGCACACTTCTTTCCCTTTACATATTTCTTATGCACACTTCTTTCCCTTTACATATTTCTTATGCACACTTCTTTCCCTTTACATATTTCTTATGCACACTTCTTTCCCTTTACATATTTAACTCGAGGGCTTGTCCCGACATCATGTGTTTATTTATTATGCCCACTTCTTTCCCTTTACATATTTCTTATGCACACTTCTTTCCCTTTACATATTTCTTATGCACACTTCTTTCCGTTTACATATTTCTTATGCACACTTCTTTCCCTTTACATATTTCGTATGCACACTTCTTTCCCTTTACATATTTCTTATGCACACTTCTTTCCCTTTACATATTTCTTATGCACACTTCTTTCCCTTTACATATTTCTTATGCACACTTCTTTCCCTTTACATATTTCTTATGCACACTTCTTTCCCTTTACATATTTCTTATGCACACTTCTTTCCCTTTACATATTTCTTATGCACACTTCTTTCCCTTTACATATTTCTTATGCACACTTCTTTCCCTTTACATATTTCTTATGCACACTTCTTTCCCTTTACATATTTCTTATGCACACTTCTTTCCCTTTACATATTTCTTATGCACACTTCTTTCCCTTTACATATTTCTTATGCACACTTCTTTCCCTTTACATATTTCTTATGCACACTTCTTTCCCTTTACATATTTCTTATGCACACTTCTTTCCCTTTACATATTTCTTATGCACACTTCTTTCCCTTTACATATTTCTTATGCACACTTCTTTCCCTTTACATATTTCTTATGCACACTTCTTTCCCTTTACATATTTCTTATGCACACTTCTTTCCCTTTACATATTTCTTATGCACACTTCTTTCCCTTTACATATTTCTTATGCACACTTCTTTCCCTTTACATATTTCTTATGCACACTTCTTTCCCTTTACATATTTCTTATGCACACTTCTTTCCCTTTACATATTTCTTATGCACACTTCTTTCCCTTTACATATTTCTTATGCACACTTCTTTCCCTTTACATATTTCTTATGCACACTTCTTTCCCTTTACATATTTCTTATGCACACTTCTTTCCCTTTACATATTTCTTATGCACACTTCTTTCCCTTTACATATTTCTTATGCACACTTCTTTCCCTTTACATATTTCTTATGCACACTTCTTTCCCTTTACATATTTCTTATGCACACTTCTTTCCCTTTACATATTTCTTATGCACACTTCTTTCCCTTTACATATTTCTTATGCACACTTCTTTCCGTTTACATATTTCTTATGCACACTTCTTTCCCTTTACATATTTCGTATGCACACTTCTTTCCCTTTACATATTTCTTATGCACACTTCTTTCCCTTTACATATTTCTTATGCACACTTCTTTCCCTTTACATATTTCTTATGCACACTTCTTTCCCTTTACATATTTCTTATGCACACTTCTTTCCCTTTACATATTTCTTATGCACACTTCTTTCCCTTTACATATTTCTTATGCACACTTCTTTCCCTTTACATATTTCTTATGCACACTTCTTTCCCTTTACATATTTCTTATGCACACTTCTTTCCCTTTACATATTTCTTATGCACACTTCTTTCCCTTTACATATTTCTTATGCACACTTCTTTCCCTTTACATATTTCTTATGCACACTTCTTTCCGTTTACATATTTCTTATGCACACTTCTTTCCCTTTACATATTTCGTATGCACACTTCTTTCCCTTTACATATTTCTTATGCACACTTCTTTCCCTTTACATATTTCTTATGCACACTTCTTTCCCTTTACATATTTCTTATGCACACTTCTTTCCCTTTACATATTTCTTATGCACACTTATTTCCCTTTACATATTTCTTATGCACACTTCTTTCCCTTTACATATTTAACTCGAGGGCTTGTTCCCACATCATGTGTTTATTTCTTATGCACACTTCTTTCCCTTTACATATTTCTTATGCACACTTCTTTCCCTTTACATATTTCTTATGCACACTTCTTTCCCTTTACATATTTCTTATGCACACTTCTTTCCCTTTACATATTTCTTATGCACACTTCTTTCCCTTTACATATTTCTTATGCACACTTCTTTCCCTTTACATATTTCTTATGCACACTTCTTTCCCTTTACATATTTCTTATGCACACTTCTTTCCCTTTACATATTTCTTATGCACACTTATTTCCCTTTACATATTTATTATGCACAATTCTTTCCCTTTACATATTTCTTATGCACACTTCTTTCCCTTTACATATTTCTTATGCACACTTCTTTCCCTTTACATATTTCTTATGCACACTTCTTTCCCTTTACATATTTCTTATGCACACTTCTTTCCCTTTACATATTTCTTATGCACACTTCTTTCCCTTTACATATTTCTTATGCACACTTCTTTCCCTTTACATATTTCTTATGCACACTTCTTTCCCTTTACATATTTCTTATGCACACTTCTTTCCCTTTACATATTTCTTATGCACACTTCTTTCCCTTTACATATTTCATATGCACACTTCTTTCCCTTTACATATTTCTTATGCACACTTCTTTCCCTTTACATATTTCTTATGCACACTTCTTTCCCTTTACATATTTCTTATGCACACTTCTTTCCCTTTACATATTTCCTATGCACACTTCTTTCCCTTTACATATTTCTTATGCACACTTCTTTCCCTTTACATATTTCTTATGCACACTCCTTTCCCTTTACATATTTCTTATGCACACTTCTTTCCCTTTACATATTTCTTATGCACACTTCTTTCCCTTTACATATTTCTTATGCACACTTCTTTCCCTTTACATATTTCTTATGCACACTTCTTTCCCTTTACATATTTCTTATGCACACTTCTTTCCCTTTACATATTTCTTATGCACACTTCTTTCCCTTTACATATTTCTTATGCACACTTCTTTCCCTTTACATATTTATTATGCACACTTCTTTCCCTTTACATATTTATTATGCACACTTCTTTCCCTTTACATATTTCTTATGCACACTTCTTTCCCTTTACATATTTATTATGCACACTTCTTTCCCTTTACATATTTCTTATGCACACTTCTGTCCCTTTACATATTTCTTATGCACACTTCTTTCCCTTTACATATTTCTTATGCACACTTCTTTCCCTTTACATATTTCTTATGCACACTTCTTTCCCTTTACATATTTCTTATGCACACTTCTTTCCCTTTACATATTTCTTATGCACACTTCTTTCCCTTTACATATTTCTTATGCACACTTCTTTCCCTTTACATATTTCTTATGCACACTTCTTTCCCTTTACATATTTCTTATGCACACTTCTTTCCCTTTACATATTTCTTATGCACACTTCTTTCCCTTTACATATTTAACTCGAGGGCTTGTTCCCACATCATGTGTTTATTTCTTATGCACACTTCTTTCCCTTTACATATTTCTTATGCACACTTCTTTCCCTTTACATATTTCTTATGCACACTTCTTTCCCTTTACATATTTCTTATGCACACTTCTTTCCCTTTACATATTTCTTATGCACACTTCTTTCCCTTTACATATTTCTTATGCACACTTCTTTCCCTTTACATATTTCTTATGCACACTTCTTTCCCTTTACATATTTCTTATGCACACTTCTTTCCCTTTACATATTTCTTATGCACACTTCTTTCCCTTTACATATTTCTTATGCACACTTCTTTCCGTTTACATATTTCTTATGCACACTTCTTTCCCTTTACATATTTCTTATGCACACTTCTTTCCCTTTACATATTTCTTATGCACACTTCTTTCCCTTTACATATTTCTTATGCACACTTCTTTCCCTTTACATATTTATTATGCACACTTCTTTCTCTTTACATATTTCTTATGCACACTTCTTTCCCTTTACATATTTCTTATGCACACTTCTTTCCCTTTACATATTTATTATGCACACTTCTTTCCCTTTACATATTTCTTATGCACACTTCTTTCCCTTTACATATTTCTTATGCACACTTCTTTCCCTTTACATATTTCTTATGCACACTTCTTTCCCTTTACATATTTCTTATGCACACTTCTTTCCCTTTACATATTTCTTATGCACACTTCTTTCCCTTTACATATTTCTTATGCACACTTCTTTCCCTTTACATATTTCTTATGCACACTTCTTTCCCTTTACATATTTCTTATGCACACTTCTTTCCCTTTACATATTTCTTATGCACACTTCTTTCCCTTTACATATTTCTTATGCACACTTATTTCCCTTTACATATTTCTTATGCACACTTATTTCCCTTTACATATTTCTTATGCACACTTATTTCCCTTTACATATTTCTTATGCACACTTCTTTCCCTTTACATATTTCTTATGCACACTTCTTTCCCTTTACATATTTCTTATGCACACTTCTTTCCCTTTACATATTTCTTATGCACACTTCTTTCCCTTTACATATTTCTTATGCACACTTCTTTCCCTTTACATATTTAACTCGAGGGCTTGTCCCGACATCATGTGTTTATTTATTATGCCCACTTCTTTCCCTTTACATATTTCTTATGCAAACTTCTTTCCCGTTACATATTTCTTATGCACACTTCTTTCCCTTTACATATTTCTTATGCACACTTCTTTCCCTTTACATATTTCTTATGCACACTTCTTTCCCTTTACATATTTCTTATGCACACTTCTTTCCCTTTACATATTTCTTATGCACACTTCTTTCCCTTTACATATTTCTTATGCACACTTCTTTCCCTTTACATATTTCTTATGCACACTTCTTTCCCTTTACATATTTCTTATGCACACTTCTTTCCCTTTACATATTTCTTATGCACACTTCTTTCCCTTTACATATTTCTTATGCACACTTCTTTCCCTTTACATATTTCTTATGCACACTTCTTTCCCTTTACATATTTCTTATGCACACTTCTTTCCCTTTACATATTTCTTATGCACACTTCTTTCCCTTTACATATTTCTTATGCACACTTCTTTCCCTTTACATATTTCTTATGCACACTTCTTTCCCTTTACATATTTCTTATGCACACTTCTTTCCCTTTACATATTTCTTATGCACACTTCTTTCCCTTTACATATTTCTTATGCACACTTCTTTCCCTTTACATATTTCTTATGCACACTTCTTTCCCTTTACATATTTCTTATGCACACTTCTTTCCCTTTACATATTTCTTATGCACACTTCTTTCCCTTTACATATTTCTTATGCACACTTCTTTCCCTTTACATATTTCTTATGCACACTTCTTTCCCTTTACATATTTCTTATGCACACTTCTTTCCCTTTACATATTTCTTATGCACACTTCTTTCCCTTTACATATTTCTTATGCACACTTCTTTCCCTTTACATATTTCTTATGCACACTTATTTCCCTTTACATATTTCTTATGCACACTTATTTCCCTTTATATATTTCTTATGCACACTTATTTCCCTTTACATATTTCTTATGCACACTTCTTTCCCTTTACATATTTCTTATGCACACTTCTTTCCCTTTACATATTTCTTATGCACACTTCTTTCCCTTTACATATTTCTTATGCACACTTCTTTCCCTTTACATATTTCTTATGCACACTTCTTTCCCTTTACATATTTAACTCGAGGGCTTGTCCCGACATCATGTGTTTATTTCTTATGCACACTTCTTTCCCTTTACATATTTCTTATGCACACTTCTTTCCCTTTACATATTTCTTATGCACAATTCTTTCCCTTTACATATTTCTTATGCACACTTCTTTCCCTTTACATATTTCTTATGCACACTTCATTCCCTTTACATATTTCTTATGCACACTTCTTTCCCTTTACATATTTCTTATGCACACTTCTTTCCCTTTACATATTTCTTATGCACACTTCTTTCCCTTTACATATTTCTTATGCACACTTCTTTCCCTTTACATATTTCTTATGCACACTTCTTTCCCTTTACATATTTCTTATGCACACTTCTTTCCCTTTACATATTTCTTATGCACACTTCTTTCCCTTTACATATTTCTTATGCACACTTCTTTCCCTTTACATATTTCTTATGCACACTTCTTTCCCTTTACATATTTCTTATGCACACTTCTTTCCCTTTACATATTTCTTATGCACACTTCTTTCCCTTTACATATTTCTTATGCACACTTCTTTCCCTTTACATATTTCTTATGCACACTTCTTTCCCTTTACATATTTCTTATGCACACTTCTTTCCCTTTACATATTTCTTATGCACACTTCTTTCCCTTTACATATTTCTTATGCACACTTCTTTCCCTTTACATATTTCTTATGCACACTTCTTTCCCTTTACATATTTCTTATGCACACTTCTTTCCCTTTACATATTTCTTATGCACACTTCTTTCCCTTTACATATTTCTTATGCACACTTCTTTCCCTTTACATATTTCTTATGCACACTTCTTTCCCTTTACATATTTCTTATGCACACTTCTTTCCCTTTACATATTTCTTATGCACACTTCTTTCCCTTTACATATTTCTTATGCACACTTCTTTCCCTTTACATATTTCGTATGCACACTTCTTTCCCTTTACATATTTCTTATGCACACTTCTTTCCCTTTACATATTTCTTATGCACACTTCTTTCCCTTTACATATTTCTTATGCACACTTCTTTCCCTTTACATATTTCTTATGCACACTTCTTTCCCTTTACATATTTCTTATGCACACTTCTTTCCCTTTACATATTTCTTATGCACACTTCTTTCCCTTTACATATTTCTTATGCACACTTCTTTCCCTTTACATATTTCTTATGCACACTTCTTTCCCTTTACATATTTCTTATGCACACTTCTTTCCCTTTACATATTTCTTATGCACACTTCTTTCCCTTTACATATTTCTTATGCACACTTCTTTCCCTTTACATATTTCTTATGCACACTTCTTTCCCTTTACATATTTCTTATGCACACTTCTTTCCCTTTACATATTTCTTATGCACACTTCTTTCCCTTTACATATTTCTTATGCACACTTCTTTCCCTTTACATATTTCTTATGCACACTTCTTTCCCTTTACATATTTCTTATGCACACTTCTTTCCCTTTACATATTTCTTATGCACACTTCTTTCCCTTTACATATTTAACTCGAGGGCTTGTCCCGACATCATGTGTTTATTTCTTATGCACACTTCTTTCCCTTTACATATTTCTTATGCACACTTCTTTCCCTTTACATATTTCTTATGCACACTTCTTTCCCTTTACATATTTCTTATGCACACTTATTTCCCTTTACATATTTCTTATGCACACTTCTTTCCCTTTACATATTTCGTATGCACACTTCTTCCCCTTTACATATTTCTTATGCACACTTCTTTCCCTTTACATATTTCTTATGCACACTTCTTTCCCTTTACATATTTAACTCGAGGGCTTGTTCCCACATCATGTGTTTATTTCTTATGCACACTTCTTTCCCTTTACATATTTAACTCGAGGGCTTGTCCCGACATCATGTGTTTATTTCTTATGCACACTTCTTTCCCTTTACATATTTCTTATGCACACTTCTTTCCCTTTACATATTTCTTATGCACACTTCTTTCCCTTTACATATTTCTTATGCACACTTCTTTCCCTTTACATATTTCTTATGCACACTTCTTTCCCTTTACATATTTCTTATGCACACTTCTTTCCCTTTACATATTTCTTATGCACACTTCTTTCCCTTTACATATTTCTTATGCACACTTCTTTCCCTTTACATATTTCTTATGCACACTTCTTTCCCTTTACATATTTCTTATGCACACTTCTTTCCCTTTACATATTTCTTATGCACACTTCTTTCCCTTTACATATTTCTTATGCACACTTCTTTCCCTTTACATATTTCTTATGCACACTTCTTTCCCTTTACATATTTCTTATGCACACTTCTTTCCCTTTACATATTTCTTATGAACACTTCTTTCCCTTTACATATTTCTTATGCACACTTCTTTCCCTTTACATATTTCTTATGCACACTTCTTTCCCTTTACATATTTCTTATGCACACTTCTTTCCCTTTACATATTTCTTATGCACACTTCTTTCCCTTTACATATTTCTTATGCACACTTCTTTCCCTTTACATATTTCTTATGCACACTTCTTTCCCTTTACATATTTCTTATGCACACTTCTTTCCCTTTACATATTTCTTATGCACACTTCTTTCCCTTTACATATTTAACTCGAGGGCTTGTTCCCACATCATGTGTTTATTTCTTATGCACACTTCTTTCCCTTTACATATTTAACTCGAGGGCTTGTCCCGACATCATGTGTTTATTTCTTATGCACATTTCTTTCCCTTTACATATTTCTTATGCACACTTCTTTCCCTTTACATATTTCTTATGCACACTTCTTTCCCTTTACATATTTCTTATGCACACTTCTTTCCCTTTACATATATCTTATGCACACTTCTTTCCCTTTACATATTTCTTATGCACACTTCTTTCCCTTTACATATTTCTTATGCACACTTCTTTCCCTTTACATATTTCCTATGCACACTTCTTTCCCTTTACATATTTCTTATGCACACTTCTTTCCCTTTACATATTTCTTATGCACACTTCTTTCCATTTACATATTTCTTATGCACACTTCTTTCCCTTTACATATTTCTTATGCACACTTCTTTCCCTTTACATATTTCTCATGCACACTTCTTTCCCTTTACATATTTCTTATGCACACTTCTTTCCCTTTACATATTTCTTATGCACACTTCTTTCCCTTTACATATTTCTTATGCACACTTCTTTCCCTTTACATATTTCTTATGCACACTTCTTTCCCTTTACATATTTCTTATGCACACTTCTTTCCCTTTACATATTTCTTATGCACACTTCTTTCCCTTTACATATTTCTTATGCACACTTCTTTCCCTTTACGTATTTCTTATGCACACTTCTTTCCCTTTACATATTTCGTATGCACACTTCTTTCCCTTTACATATTTCTTATGCACACTTCTTTCCCTTTACATATTTCTTATGCACACTTCTTTCCCTTTACATATTTCTTATGCACACTTCTTTCCCTTTACATATTTCTTATGCACACTTCTTTCCCTTTACATATTTCTTATGCACACTTCTTTCCCTTTACATATTTCTTATGCACACTTCTTTCCCTTTACATATTTCTTATGCACACTTCTTTCCCTTTACATATTTCTTATGCACACTTCTTTCCCTTTACATATTTCTTATGCACACTTCTTTCCCTTTACATATTTCTTATGCACACTTCTTTCCCTTTACATATTTCTTATGCACACTTCTTTCCCTTTACATATTTCTTATGCACACTTCTTTCCCTTTACATATTTCTTATGCACACTTCTTTCCCTTTACATATTTCTTATGCACACTTCTTTCCCTTTACATATTTCTTATGCACACTTCTTTCCCTATACATATTTCTTATGCACACTTCTTTCCCTTTACATATTTCTTATGCACACTTCTTTCCTTTTACATATTTCTTATGCACACTTCTTTCCCTTTACATATTTCTTATGCACACTTCTTTCCCTTTACATATTTCTTATGCACACTTCTTTCCCTTTACATATTTCTTATGCACACTTCTTTCCCTTTACATATTTCTTATGCACACTTCTTTCCCTTTACATATTTCTTATGCACACTTCTTTCCCTTTACATATTTCTTATGCACACTTCTTTCCCTTTACATATTTCTTATGCACACTTCTTTCCCTTTACATATTTCTTATGCACACTTCTTTCCCTTTACATATTTCTTATGCACACTTCTTTCCCTTTACATATTTCTTATGCACACTTCTTTCCCTTTACATATTTCTTATGCACACTTCTTTCCCTTTACATATTTCTTATGCACACTTCTTTCCCTTTACATATTTCTTATGCACACTTCTTTCCCTTTACATATTTCTTATGCACACTTCTTTCCCTTTACATATTTAACTCGAGGGCTTGTTCCCACATCATGTGTTTATTTCTTATGCACACTTCTTTCCCTTTACATATTTCCTATGCACACTTCTTTCCCTTTACATATTTCTTATGCACACTTCTTTCCCTTTACATATTTCTTATGCACACTTCTTTCCCTTTACATATTTCTTATGCACACTTCTTTCCCTTTACATATTTCTTATGCACACTTCTTTCCCTTTACATATTTCGTATGCACACTTCTTTCCCTTTACATATTTCTTATGCACACTTCTTTCCCTTTACATATTTCTTATGCACACTTCTTTCCCTTTACATATTTCTTATGCACACTTCTTTCCCTTTACATATTTCTTATGCACACTTCTTTCCCTTTACATATTTCTTATGCACACTTCTTTCCCTTTACATATTTCTTATGCACACTTCTTTCCCTTTACATATTTATTATGCACACTTCTTTCCCTTTACATATTTCTTATGCACACTTCTTTCCCTTTACATATTTCTTATGCACACTTCTTTCCCTTTACATATTTCTTGTGCACACTTCTTTCCCTTTACATATTTCTTATGCACACTTCTTTCCCTTTACATATTTCTTATGCACACTTCTTTCCCTTTACATATTTCTTATGCACACTTCTTTCCCTTTACATATTTCTTATGCACACTTCTTTCCCTTTACATATTTCTTATGCACACTTCTTTCCCTTTACATATTTCTTATGCACACTTCTTTCCCTTTACATATTTCTTATGCACACTTCTTTCCCTTTACATATTTCTTATGCACACTTCTTTCCCTTTACATATTTCTTATGCACACTTCTTTCCCTTTACATATTTCGTATGCACACTTCTTTCCCTTTACATATTTCTTATGCACACTTCTTTCCCTTTACATATTTCTTATGCACACTTCTTTCCCTTTACATATTTCTTATGCACACTTCTTTCCCTTTACATATTTCTTATGCACACTTCTTTCCCTTTACATATTTCTTATGCACACTTCTTTCCCTTTACATATTTCTTATGCACACTTCTTTCCCTTTACATATTTCGTATGCACACTTCTTTCCCTTTACATATTTCTTATGCACACTTCTTTCCCTTTACATATTTCTTATGCACACTTCTTTCCATTTACATATTTCTTATGCACACTTCTTTCCCTTTACATATTTCTTATGCACACTTCTTTCCCTTTATTATTTCTTATGCACACTTCTTTCCCTTTACATATTTAACTCGAGGGCTTGTCCCGACATCATGTGTTTATTTCTTATGCACACTTCTTTCCCTTTACATATTTCTTATGCACACTTCTTTCCCTTTACATATTTCTTATGCACACTTCTTTCCCTTTACATATTTCTTATGCACACTTCTTTCCCTTTACATATTTCTTATGCACACTTCTTTCCCTTTACATATTTCTTATGCACACTTCTTTCCCTTTACATATTTCTTATGCACACTTCTTTCCCTTTACATATTTCTTATGCACACTTCTTTCCCTTTACATATTTCTTATGCACACTTCTTTCCCTTTACATATTTAACTCGAGGGCTTGTTCCCACATCATGTGTTTATTTCTTATGCACACTTATTTCCCTTTACATATTTAACTCGAGGGGTTGTTCCCACATCATGTGTTTATTTCTTATGCACACTTCTTTCCCTTTACATATTTCTTATGCACACTTCTTTCCCTTTACATATTTCTTATGCACACTTCTTTCCCTTTACATATTTCTTATGCACACTTCTTTCCCTTTACATATTTAACTCGAGGGCTTGTTCCCACATCATGTGTTTATTTCTTATGCACACTTATTTCCCTTTACATATTTAACTCGAGGGGTTGTTCCCACATCATGTGTTTATTTCTTATGCACACTTCTTTCCCTTTACATATTTCTTATGCACACTTCTTTCCCTTTACATATTTCTTATGCACACTTCTTTCCCTTTACATATTTCTTATGCACACTTCTTTCCCTTTACATATTTCTTATGCACACTTCTTTACCTTTACATATTTCTTATGCACACTTCTTTCCCTTTACATATTTCTTATGCACACTTCTTTCCCTTTACATATTTCTTATGCACACTTCTTTACCTTTACATATTTCTTATGCACACTTCTTTCCCTTTACATATTTCTTATGCACACTTCTTTCCCTTTACATATTTCTTATGCACACTTCTTTCCCTTTACATATTTCTTATGCACACTTCTTTCCCTTTACATATTTCTTATGCACACTTCTTTCCCTTTACATATTTCTTATGCACACTTCTTTCCCTTTACATATTTCTTATGCACACTTCTTTCCCTTTACATATTTCTTATGCACACTTCTTTCCCTTTACATATTTCTTATGCACACTTCTTTCCCTTTACATATTTCTTATGCACACTTCTTTCCGTTTACATATTTCTTATGCACACTTCTTTCCCTTTACATATTTCTTATGCACACTTCTTTCCCTTTACATATTTCTTATGCACACTTCTTTCCCTTTACATATTTCTTATGCACACTTCTTTCCCTTTACATATTTCTTATGCACACTTCTTTCCCTTTACATATTTCTTATGCACACTTCTTTCCCTTTACATATTTCTTATGCACACTTCTTTCCCTTTATATATTTCTTATGCACACTTCTTTCCCTTTACATATTTCTTATGCACACTTCTTTCCCTTTACATATTTAACTCGAGGGCTTATTCCCACATCATGTGTTTATTTCTTATGCACACTTCCTTCCCTTTACATATTTCTTATGCACACTTCTTTCCCTTTACATATTTCTTATGCACACTTCTTTCCCTTTACATATTTCGTATGCACACTTCTTTCCCTTTACATATTTCTTATGCACACTTCTTTCCCTTTACATATTTCTTATGCACACTTCTTTCCCTTTACATATTTCTTATGCACACTTCTTTCCCTTTACATATTTCTTATGCACACTTCTTTCCCTTTACATATTTCTTATGCACACTTCTTTCCCTTTACATATTTCTTATGCACACTTCTTTCCCTTTACATATTTCTTATGCACACTTCTTTCCCTTTACATATTTCTTATGCACACTTCTTTCCCTTTACATATTTCTTATGCACACTTCTTTCCCTTTACATATTTCTTGTGCACACTTCTTTCCCTTTACATATTTCTTATGCACACTTCTTTCCCTTTACATATTTCTTGTGCACACTTCTTTCCCTTTACATATTTCTTATGCACACTTCTTTCCCTTTACATATTTCTTATGCACACTTCTTTCCCTTTACATATTTCTTATGCACACTTCTTTCCCTTTACATATTTCTTATGCACACTTCTTTCCCTTTACATATTTCTTATGCACACTTCTTTCCCTTTACATATTTCTTATGCACACTTCTTTCCCTTTACATATTTCTTATGCACACTTCTTTCCCTTTACATATTTCGTATGCACACTTCTTTCCCTTTACATATTTCTTATGCACACTTCTTTCCCTTTACATATTTCTTATGCACACTTCTTTCCCTTTACATATTTCTTATGCACACTTCTTTCCCTTTACATATTTCTTATGCACACTTCTTTCCCTTTACATATTTCTTATGCACACTTCTTTCCCTTTACATATTTCTTATGCACACTTCTTTCCCTTTACATATTTCTTATGCACACTTCTTTCCCTTTACATATTTCTTATGCACACTTCTTTCCCTTTACATATTTCTTATGCACACTTCTTTCCCTTTACATATTTCTTATGCACACTTCTTTCCCTTTACATATTTCTTATGCACACTTATTTCCCTTTACATATTTCTTATGCACACTTCTTTCCGTTTACATATTTCTTATGCACACTTCTTTCCCTTTACATATTTCTTATGCACACTTCTTTCCCTTTACATATTTCTTATGCACACTTCTTTCCCTTTTACATATTTCTTATGCACACTTCTTTCCCTTTACATATTTCTTATGCACACTTCTTTCCCTTTACATATTTCTTATGCACACTTCTTTCCCTTTACATATTTCTTATGCACACTTCTTTCCCTTTACATATTTCTTATGCACACTTCTTTCCCTTTACATATTTCACTCGAGGGCTTGTTCCCACATCATGTGTTTATTTCTTATGCACACTTCTTTCCCTTTACATATTTCTTATGCACACTTCTTTCCCTTTACATATTTCTTATGCACACTTCTTTCCCTTTACATATTTCTTATGCACACTTCTTTCCCTTTACATATTTCTTATGCACACTTCTTTCCCTTTACATATTTCTTATGCACACTTCTTTCCCTTTACATATTTCTTATGCACACTTCTTTCCCTTTACATATTTCTTATGCACACTTCTTTCCCTTTACATATTTCTTATGCACACTTCTTTCCCTTTACATATTTCTTATGCACACTTCTTTCCCTTTACATATTTCTTATGCACACTTCTTTCCCTTTACATATTTCTTATGCACACTTCTTTCCCTTTACATATTGCTTATGCACACTTCTTTCCCTTTACATATTTAACTCGAGGGCTTGTTCCCACATCATGTGTTTATTTCTTATGCACACTTCTTTCCCTTTACATATTTATTATGCACACTTCTTTCCCTTTACATATTTCTTATGCACACTTCTTTCTCTTTACATATTTCTTATGCACACTTCTTTCCCTTTACATATTTCTTATGCACACTTCTTTCCCTTTACATATTTATTATGCACACTTCTTTCCCTTTACATATTTCTTATGCACACTTCTTTCCCTTTACATATTTCTTATGCACACTTCTTTCCCTTTACATATTTCTTATGCACACTTCTTTCCCTTTACATATTTCTTATTCACACTTCTTTCCCTTTACATATTTCTTATGCACACTTCTTTCCCTTTACATATTTCTTATGCACACTTCTTTCCCTTTACATATTTCTTATGCACACTTCTTTCCCTTTACATATTTCTTATGCACACTTCTTTCCCTTTACATATTTCTTATGCACACTTCTTTCCCTTTACATATTTCTTATGCACACTTCTTTCCCTTTACATATTTCTTATGCACACTTCTTTCCCTTTACATATTTCTTATGCACACTTCTTTCCCTTTACATATTTCTTATGCACACTTCTTTCCCTTTACATATTTCTTATGCACACTTCTTCCCTTTACATATTTCTTATGCACACTTCTTTCCCTTTACATATTTCTTATGCACACTTCTTTCCCTTTACATATTTCTTATGCACACTTCTTTCCCTTTACATATTTCTTATGCACACTTCTTTCCCTTTACATATTGTTTATGAACACTTCTTTCCCTTTACATTTTTCTTATGCACACTTCTTTCCCTTTACATATTTCTTATGCACACTTCTTTCCCTTTACATATTTCTTATGCACACTTCTTTCCCTTTACATATTTCTTATGCACACTTCTTTCCCTTTACATATTTCTTATGCACACTTCTTTCCCTTTACATATTTCTTATGCACACTTCTTTCCCTTTACATATTTCTTATGCACACTTCTTTCCCTTTACATATTTCTTATGCACACTTCTTTCCCTTTACATATTCCTTATGCACACTTCTTTCCCTTTACATATTTAACTCGAGGGCTTGTTCCCACATCATGTGTTTATTTCTTATGCACACTTCTTTCCCTTTACATATTTCTTATGCACACTTCTTTCCCTTTACATATTTCTTATGCACACTTCTTTCCCTTTACATATTTCTTATGCACACTTCTTTCCCTTTAAATATTTCTTATGCACACTTCTTTCCCTTTACATATTTCTTATGCACACTTCTTTCCCTTTACATATTTCTTATGCACACTTCTTTCCCTTTACATATTTCTTATGCACACTTCTTTCCCTTTACATATTTCTTATGCACACTTCTTTCCCTTTACATATTTCTTATGCACACTTCTTTCCCTTTACATATTTCTTATGCACACTTCTTTCCCTTTACATATTTCTTATGCACACTTCTTTCCCTTTACATATTTCTTATGCACACTTCTTTCCCTTTACATATTTCTTATGCACACTTCTTTCCCTTTACATATTTCTTATGCACACTTCTTTCCCTTTACATATTTCTTATGCACACTTCTTTCCCTTTACATATTTCTTATGCACACTTCTTTCCCTTTACATATTTCTTATGCACACTTCTTTCCCTTTACATATTTAACTCGAGGGCTTGTTCCCACATCATGTGTTTATTTCTTATGCACACTTCCTTCCCTTTACATATTTCTTATGCACACTTCTTTCCCTTTACATATTTCTTATGCACACTTCTTTCCCTTTACATATTTCTTATGCACACTTCTTTCCCTTTACATATTTCTTATGCACACTTCTTTCCCTTTACATATTTCTTATGCACACTTCTTTCCCTTTACATATTTCGTATGCACACTTCTTTCCCTTTACATATTTCTTATGCACACTTCTTTCCCTTTACATATTTCTTATGCACACTTCTTTCCCTTTACATATTTCTTATGCACACTTCTTTCCCTTTACATATTTCTTATGCACACTTCTTTCCCTTTACATATTTCTTATGCACACTTCTTTCCCTTTACATATTTCTTATGCACACTTCTTTCCCTTTACATATTTCTTATGCACACTTCTTTCCCTTTACATATTTCTTATGCACACTTCTTTCCCTTTACATATTTCTTATGCACACTTCTTTCCCTTTACATATTTCTTGTGCACACTTCTTTCCCTTTACATATTTCTTATGCACACTTCTTTCCCTTTACATATTTCTTATGCACACTTCTTTCCCTTTACATATTTCTTATGCACACTTCTTTCCCTTTACATATTTCTTATGCACACTTCTTTCCCTTTACATATTTCTTATGCACACTTCTTTCCCTTTACATATTTCTTATGCACACTTCTTTCCCTTTACATATTTCTTATGCACACTTCTTTCCCTTTACATATTTCTTATGCACACTTCTTTCCCTTTACATATTTCTTATGCACACTTCTTTCTCTTTACATATTTCGTATGCACACTTCTTTCCCTTTACATATTTCTTATGCACACTTCTTTCCCTTTACATATTTCTTATGCACACTTCTTTCCCTTTACATATTTCTTATGCACACTTCTTTCCCTTTACATATTTCTTATGCACACTTCTTTCCCTTTACATATTTCTTATGCACACTTCTTTCCCTTTACATATTTCTTATGCACACTTCTTTCCCTTTACATATTTCTTATGCACACTTCTTTCCCTTTACATATTTCTTATGCACACTTCTTTCCCTTTACATATTTCTTATGCACACTTCTTTCCCTTTACATATTTCT
This sequence comes from Crossaster papposus, assembly GCA_037893245.1. Taxonomy (NCBI): domain Eukaryota; kingdom Metazoa; phylum Echinodermata; class Asteroidea; order Velatida; family Solasteridae; genus Crossaster; species Crossaster papposus. The sequence continues at coordinate 101,565 of JBAIAA010001259.1, forward strand.
TGTGCACACTTCTTTCCCTTTACATATTTCTTATGCACACTTCTTTCCCTTTACATATTTCTTATGCACACTTCTTTCCCTTTACATATTTCTTATGCACACTTCTTTCCCTTTACATATTTCTTATGCACACTTCTTTCCCTTTACATATTTCTTATGCACACTTCTTTCCCTTTACATATTTCTTATGCACACTTCTTTCCCTTTACATATTTCTTATGCACACTTCTTTCCCTTTACATATTTCTTATGCACACTTCTTTCCCTTTACATATTTCTTATGCACACTTCTTTCCCTTTACATATTTCGTATGCACACTTCTTTCCCTTTACATATTTCTTATGCACACTTCTTTCCCTTTACATATTTCTTATGCACACTTCTTTCCCTTTACATATTTCTTATGCACACTTCTTTCCCTTTACATATTTCTTATGCACACTTCTTTCCCTTTACATATTTCTTATGCACACTTCTTTCCCTTTACATATTTCTTATGCACACTTCTTTCCCTTTACATATTTCGTATGCACACTTCTTTCCCTTTACATATTTCTTATGCACACTTCTTTCCCTTTACATATTTCTTATGCACACTTCTTTCCATTTACATATTTCTTATGCACACTTCTTTCCCTTTACATATTTCTTATGCACACTTCTTTCCCTTTATTATTTCTTATGCACACTTCTTTCCCTTTACATATTTAACTCGAGGGCTTGTCCCGACATCATGTGTTTATTTCTTATGCACACTTCTTTCCCTTTACATATTTCTTATGCACACTTCTTTCCCTTTACATATTTCTTATGCACACTTCTTTCCCTTTACATATTTCTTATGCACACTTCTTTCCCTTTACATATTTCTTATGCACACTTCTTTCCCTTTACATATTTCTTATGCACACTTCTTTCCCTTTACATATTTCTTATGCACACTTCTTTCCCTTTACATATTTCTTATGCACACTTCTTTCCCTTTACATATTTCTTATGCACACTTCTTTCCCTTTACATATTTCTTATGCACACTTCTTTCCCTTTACATATTTAACTCGAGGGCTTGTTCCCACATCATGTGTTTATTTCTTATGCACACTTATTTCCCTTTACATATTTAACTCGAGGGCTTGTTCCCACATCATGTGTTTATTTCTTATGCACACTTATTTCCCTTTACATATTTAACTCGAGGGGTTGTTCCCACATCATGTGTTTATTTCTTATGCACACTTCTTTCCCTTTACATATTTCTTATGCACACTTCTTTCCCTTTACATATTTCTTATGCACACTTCTTTCCCTTTACATATTTCTTATGCACACTTCTTTCCCTTTACATATTTAACTCGAGGGGTTGTTCCCACATCATGTGTTTATTTCTTATGCACACTTATTTCCCTTTACATATTTAACTCGAGGGGTTGTTCCCACATCATGTGTTTATTTCTTATGCACACTTCTTTCCCTTTACATATTTCTTATGCACACTTCTTTCCCTTTACATATTTCTTATGCACACTTCTTTCCCTTTACATATTTCTTATGCACACTTCTTTCCCTTTACATATTTCTTATGCACACTTCTTTACCTTTACATATTTCTTATGCACACTTCTTTCCCTTTACATATTTCTTATGCACACTTCTTTCCCTTTACATATTTCTTATGCACACTTCTTTCCCTTTACATATTTCTTATGCACACTTCTTTCCCTTTACATATTTCTTATGCACACTTCTTTACCTTTACATATTTCTTATGCACACTTCTTTCCCTTTACATATTTCTTATGCACACTTCTTTCCCTTTACATATTTCTTATGCACACTTCTTTCCCTTTACATATTTCTTATGCACACTTCTTTCCCTTTACATATTTCTTATGCACACTTCTTTCCCTTTACATATTTCTTATGCACACTTCTTTCCCTTTACATATTTCTTATGCACACTTCTTTCCCTTTACATATTTCTTATGCACACTTCTTTCCCTTTACATATTTCTTATGCACACTTCTTTCCCTTTACATATTTCTTATGCACACTTCTTTCCCTTTACATATTTCTTATGCACACTTGTTTCCCTTTACATATTTCTTATTCACACTTCTTTCCCTTTACATATTTCTTATGCACACTTCTTTCCCTTTACATATTTAACTCGAGGGCTTGTTCCCACATCATGTGTTTATTTCTTATGCACACTTCTTTCCCTTTACATATTTATTATGCACACTTCTTTCCCTTTACATATTTCTTATGCACACTTCTTTCCCTTTACATATTCCTTATGCACACTTCTTTCCCTTTACATATTTCTTATGCACACTTCTTTCCCTTTACATATTTCTTATGCCCACTTCTTTCCCTTTACATATTTCTTATGCACACTTCTTTCCCTTTACATATTTCTTATGCACACTTCTTTCCCTTTACATATTTCTTATGCACACTTCTTTCCCTTTACATATTTCTTATGCACACTTCTTTCCCTTTACATATTTCTTATGCACACTTCTTTCCCTTTACATATTTCTTATGCACACTTCTTTTCCTTTACATATTTCTTATGCACACTTCTTTCCCTTTACATATTTCGTATGCACACTTATTTCCCTTTACATATTTCTTATGCACACTTCTTTCCCTTTACATATTTCTTATGCACACTTCTTTCTCTTTACAAAATTATTATGCACACTTCTTTCCCTTTACATATTTCTTATGCACACTTCTTTCCCTTTACATATTTCTTATGCACACTTCTTTCCCTTTACATATTTCTTATGCACACTTCTTTTCCTTTACATATTTCTTATGCACACTTCTTTCCTTTTACATATTTCTTATGCACACTTCTTTCCCTTTACATATTTCTTATGCACACTTCTTTCCCTTTACATATTTCTTATGCACACTTCTTTCCCTTTACATATTTCTTATGCACACTTCTTTCCCTTTACATATTTCTTATGCACACTTCTTTCCCTTTACATATTTCTTATGCACACTTCTTTCCCTTTACATATTTCTTATGCACACTTCTTTAACTTTACATATTTCTTATGCACACTTCTTTAACTTTACATATTTAACTCGAGGGCTTGTTCCCACATCATGTGTTTATTTCTTATGCACACTTCTTTCCCTTTACATATTTCTTATGCACACTTCTTTCCCTTTACATATTTCTTATGCACACTTCTTTCCCTTTACATATTTCTTATGCACACTTCTTTCCCTTTACATATTTCTTATGCACACTTCTTTCCCTTTACATATTTCTTATGCACACTTCTTTCCCTTTACATATTTCTTATGCACACTTCTTTCCCTTTACATATTTCTTATGCACACTTCTTTCCCTTTACATATTTCTTATGCACACTTCTTTCCCTTTACATATTTCTTATGCACACTTCTTTCCCTTTACATATTTCTTATGCACACTTCTTTCCCTTTACATATTTCTTATGCACACTTCTTTCCCTTTACATATTTCACTCGAGGGCTTGTTCCCACATCATGTGTTTATTTCTTATGCACACTTCTTTCCCTTTACATATTTCTTATGCACACTTCTTTCCCTTTACATATTTCTTATGCACACTTCTTTCCCTTTACATATTTCTTATGCACACTTCTTTCCCTTTACATATTTCTTATGCACACTTCTTTCCCTTTACATATTTCTTATGCACACTTCTTTCCCTTTACATATTTCTTATGCACACTTCTTTCCCTTTACATATTTCTTATGCACACTTCTTTCCCTTTACATATTTCTTATGCACACTTCCTTCCCTTTACATATTTCTTATGCACACTTCTTTCCCTTTACATATTTCTTATGCACACTTCTTTCCCTTTACATATTTCTTATGCACACTTCTTTCCCTTTACATATTTCTTATGCACACTTCTTTCCCTTTACATATTTCTTATGCACACTTCTTTCCCTTTACATATTTCTTATGCACACTTCTTTCCCTTTACATATTTCGTATGCACACTTCTTTCCCTTTACATATTTCGTATGCACACTTCTTTCCCTTTACATATTTCTTATGCACACTTCTTTCCCTTTACATATTTCTTATGCACACTTCTTTCCCTTTACATATTTCTTATGCACACTTCTTTCCCTTTACATATTTCTTATGCACACTTCTTTCCCTTTACATATTTCTTATGCACACTTCTTTCCCTTTACATATTTCGTATGCACACTTCTTTCCCTTTACATATTTCTTATGCACACTTCTTTCCCTTTACATATTTCTTATGCACACTTCTTTCCATTTACATATTTCTTATGCACACTTCTTTCCCTTTACATATTTCTTATGCACACTTCTTTCCCTTTATTATTTCTTATGCACACTTCTTTCCCTTTACATATTTAACTCGAGGGCTTGTCCCGACATCATGTGTTTATTTCTTATGCACACTTCTTTCCCTTTACATATTTCTTATGCACACTTCTTTCCCTTTACATATTTCTTATGGACACTTCTTTCCCTTTAGATATTTCTTATGCACACTTCTTTCCCTTTACATATTTCTTATGCACACTTCTTTCCCTTTACATATTTCTTATGCACACTTCTTTCCCTTTACATATTTCTTATGCACACTTCTTTCCCTTTACATATTTCTTATGCACACTTCTTTCCCTTTACATATTTCACTCGAGGGCTTGTTCCCACATCATGTGTTTATTTCTTATGCACACTTCTTTCCCTTTACATATTTCTTATGCACACTTCTTTCCCTTTACATATTTCTTATGCACACTTCTTTCCCTTTACATATTTCTTATGCACACTTCTTTCCCTTTACATATTTCTTATGCACACTTCTTTCCCTTTACATATTTCTTATGCACACTTCTTTCCCTTTACATATTTCTTATGCACACTTCTTTCCCTTTACATATTTCTTATGCACACTTCTTTCCCTTTACATATTTCTTATGCACACTTCCTTCCCTTTACATATTTCTTATGCACACTTCTTTCCCTTTACATATTTCTTATGCACACTTCTTTCCCTTTACATATTTCTTATGCACACTTCTTTCCCTTTACATATTTCTTATGCACACTTCTTTCCCTTTACATATTTCTTATGCACACTTCTTTCCCTTTACATATTTCTTATGCACACTTCTTTCCCTTTACATATTTCGTATGCACACTTCTTTCCCTTTACATATTTCGTATGCACACTTCTTTCCCTTTACATATTTCTTATGCACACTTCTTTCCCTTTACATATTTCTTATGCACACTTCTTTCCCTTTACATATTTCTTATGCACACTTCTTTCCCTTTACATATTTCTTATGCACACTTCTTTCCCTTTACATATTTCGTATGCACACTTCTTTCCCTTTACATATTTCTTATGCACACTTCTTTCCCTTTACATATTTCTTATGCACACTTCTTTCCATTTACATATTTCTTATGCACACTTCTTTCCCTTTACATATTTCTTATGCACACTTCTTTCCCTTTATTATTTCTTATGCACACTTCTTTCCCTTTACATATTTAACTCGAGGGCTTGTCCCGACATCATGTGTTTATTTCTTATGCACACTTCTTTCCCTTTACATATTTCTTATGCACACTTCTTTCCCTTTACATATTTCTTATGGACACTTCTTTCCCTTTAGATATTTCTTATGCACACTTCTTTTCCCTTTACATATTTCTTATGCACACTTCTTTCCCTTTACATATTTCTTATGCACACTTCTTTCCCTTTACATATTTCTTATGCACACTTCTTTCCCTTTACATATTTCTTATGCACACTTCTTTCCCTTTACATATTTCTTATGCACACTTCTTTCCCTTTACATATTTAACTCGAGGGCTTGTTCCCACATCATGTGTTTATTTCTTATGCACACTTATTTCCCTTTACATATTTAACTCGAGGGGTTGTTCCCACATCATGTGTTTATTTCTTATGCACACTTCTTTCCCTTTACATATTTCTTATGCACACTTCTTTCCCTTTACATATTTCTTATGCACACTTCTTTCCCTTTACATATTTCTTATGCACACTTCTTTCCCTTTACATATTTCTTATGCACACTTCTTTCCCTTTACATATTTCTTATGCACACTTCTTTCCCTTTAGAAATGTCTTATGCACACTTCTTTCCCTTTACATATTTCTTATGCACACTTCTTTCCCTTTACATATTTCTTATGCACACTTCTTTCCCTTTACATATTTCTTATGCACACTTCTTTACCTTTACATATTTCTTATGCACACTTCTTTCCCTTTACATATTTCTTATGCACACTTCTTTCCCTTTACATATTTCTTATGCACACTTCTTTCCCTTTACATATTTCTTATGCACACTTCTTTCCCTTTACATATTTCTTATGCACACTTCTTTCCCTTTACATATTTCTTATGCACACTTCTTTCCCTTTACATATTTCTTATGCACACTTCTTTCCCTTTACATATTTCTTATGCACACTTCTTTCCCTTTACATATTTCTTATGCACACTTCGTTCCCTTTACATATTTCTTATGCACACTTCTTTCCCTTTACATATTTCTTATGCACACTTCTTTCCCTTTACATATTTCTTATGCACACTTCTTTCCCTTTACATATTTCACTCGAGGGCTTGTTCCCACATCATGTGTTTATTTCTTATGCACACTTCTTTCCCTTTACATATTTAACTCGAGGGCTTGTTCCCACATCATGTGTTTATTTCTTATGCACACTTCTTTCCCTTTACATATTTCTTATGCACACTTCTTTCCCTTTACATATTTCTTATGCACACTTCTTTCCCTTTACATATTTCTTATGCACACTTCTTTCCCTTTACATATTTCTTATGCACACTTCTTTCCCTTTACATATTTCTTATGCACACTTCTTTCCCTTTACATATTTCTTATGCACACTTCTTTCCCTTTACATATTTCTTATGCACACTTCTTTTCCTTTACATATTTCTTATGCACACTTCTTTCCCTTTACATATTTCTTATGCACACTTCTTTCCCTTTACATATTTAACTCGAGGGCTTGTTCCCACATCATGTGTTTATTTCTTATGCACACTTCTTTCCCTTTACATATTTATTATGCACACTTCTTTCCCTTTACATATTTCTTATGCACACTTCTTTCCCTTTACATATTCCTTATGCACACTTCTTTCCCTTTACATATTTCTTATGCACACTTCTTTCCCTTTACATATTTCTTATGCCCACTTCTTTCCCTTTACATATTTCTTATGCACACTTCTTTCCCTTTACATATTTCTTATGCACACTTCTTTCCCTTTACATATTTCTTATGCACATTTCTTTCCCTTTACATATTTCTTATGCACACTTCTTTCCCTTTACATATTTCTTATGCACACTTCTTTCCCTTTACATATTTCTTATGCACACTTCTTTCCCTTTACATATTTCTTATGCACACTTCTTTCCCTTTACATATTTCTTATGCACACTTCTTTCCCTTTACATATTTCTTATGCACACTTCTTTCCCTTTACATATTTCTTATGCACACTTCTTTCTCTTTACATATTTCTTATGCACACTTCTTTCCCTTTACATATTTCTTATGCACACTTCTTTCCCTTTACATATTTCTTATGCACACTTCTTTCCCTTTACATATTTCTTATGCACACTTCTTTTCCTTTACATATTTCTTATGCACACTTCTTTCCTTTTACATATTTCTTATGCACACTTCTTTCCCTTTACATATTTCTTATGCACACTTCTTTTCCTTTACATATTTCTTATGCACACTTCTTTCCTTTTACATATTTCTTATGCACACTTCTTTCCCTTTACATATTTCTTATGCACACTTCTTTCCCTTTACATATTTCTTATGCACACTTCTTTCCCTTTAAATATTTCTTATGCACACTTCTTTAACTTTACATATTTCTTATGCACACTTCTTTCCCTTTACATATTTAACTCGAGGGCTTGTTCCCACATCATGTGTTTATTTCCTATGCACACTTCTTTCCCTTTACATATTTCTTATGCACACTTCTTTCCCTTTACATATTTCTTATGCACACTTCTTTCCCTTTACATATTTCTTATGCACACTTCTTTCCCTTTACATATTTCTTATGCACACTTCTTTCCCTTTACATATTTCTTATGCACACTTCTTTCCCTTTACATATTTCTTATGCACACTTCTTTCCCTTTACATATTTCTTATGCACACTTCTTTCCCTTTACATATTTCTTATGCACACTTCTTTCCCTTTACATATTTCTTATGCACACTTCTTTCCCTTTACATATTTCTTATGCACACTTCTTTCCCTTTACATATTTCTTATGCACACTTCTTTCCCTTTACATATTTCTTATGCACACTTCTTTCCCTTTACATATTTCTTATGCACACTTCTTTCCCTTTACATATTTCTTATGCACACTTCTTTCCCTTTACATATTTCTTATGCACACTTCTTTCCCTTTACATATTTCTTATGCACACTTCTTTCCCTTTACATATTTCTTATGCACACTTCTTTCCCTTTACATATTTCTTATGCACACTTCTTTCCCTTTACATATTTCTTATGCACACTTCTTTCCCTTTACATATTTCTTATGCACACTTCTTTCCCTTTACATATTTCTTATGCACACTTCTTTCCCTTTACATATTTCTTATGCACACTTCTTTCCCTTTACATATTTCTTATGCACACTTCTTTCCCTTTACATATTTCTTATGCACACTTCTTTCCCTTTACATATTTCTTATGCACACTTCTTTCCCTTTACATATTTCTTATGCACACTTCTTTCCCTTTACATATTTCTTATGCACACTTCTTTCCCTTTACATATTTCTTATGCACACTTCTTTCCCTTTACATACTTCTTATGCACACTTCTTTCCCTTTACATATTTCTTATGCACACTTCTTTCCCTTTACATATTTCTTATGCACACTTCTTTCCCTTTACATATTTCTTATGCACACTTCTTTCCCTTTTACATATTTCTTATGCACACTTCTTTCCCTTTACATATTTCTTATGCACACTTCTTTCCCTTTACATATTTCTTATGCACACTTCTTTCCCTTTACATATTGCTTATGCACACTTCTTTCCCTTTACATATTTCTTATGCACACTTCTTTCCCTTTACATATTTCACTCGAGGGCTTGTTCCCACATCATGTGTTTATTTCTTATGCACACTTCTTTCCCTTTACATATTTCTTATGCACACTTCTTTCCCTTTACATATTTCTTATGCACACTTCTTTCCCTTTACATATTTCTTATGCACACTTCTTTCCCTTTACATATTTCTTATGCACACTTCTTTCCCTTTACATATTTCTTATGCACACTTCTTTCCCTTTACATATTTCTTATGCACACTTCTTTCCCTTTACATATTTCTTATGCACACTTCTTTCCCTTTACATATTTCTTATGCACACTTCTTTCCCTTTACATATTTCTTATGCACACTTCTTTCCCTTTACATATTTCTTATGCACACTTCTTTCCCTTTACATATTTCTTATGCACACTTCTTTCCCTTTACATATTGCTTATGCACACTTCTTTCCCTTTACATATTTAACTCGAGGGCTTGTTCCCACATCATGTGTTTATTTCTTATGCACACTTCTTTCCCTTTACATATTTCTTATGCACACTTCTTTCCCTTTACATATTTCTTATGCACACTTCTTTCCCTTTACATATTTCTTATGCACACTTCTTTCCCTTTACATATTTCTTATGCACACTTCTTTCCCTTTACATATTTCTTATGCACACTTCTTTCCCTTTACATATTTCTTATGCACACTTCTTTCCCTTTACATATTTCTTATGCACACTTCTTTCCCTTTACATATTTCTTATGCACACTTCTTTCCCTTTACATATTTCTTATGCACACTTCTTTCCCTTTACATATTTCTTATGCACACTTCTTTCCCTTTACATATTCCTTATGCACACTTCTTTCCCTTTACATATTTAACTCGAGGGCTTGTTTCCACATCATGCGTTTATTTCTTATGCACACTTCTTTCCCTTTACATATTTCTTATGCACACTTCTTTCCCTTTACATATTTCTTATGCACACTTCTTTCCCTTTACATATTTCTTATGCACACTTCTTTCCCTTTACATATTTCTTATGCACACTTCTTTCCCTTTACATATTTCTTATGCACACTTCTTTCCCTTTACATATTTCTTATGCACACTTCTTTCCTTTTACATATTTCTTATGTACACTTCTTTCCCTTTACATATTTCTTATGCACACTTCTTTCCCTTTACATATTTCTTATGCACACTTCTTTCCCTTTACATATTTCTTATGCACACTTCTTTCCCTTTACATATTTCTTATGCACACTTCTTTCCCTTCACATATTTCTTATGCACACTTCTTTCCCTTTACATATTTCTTATGCACACTTCTTTCCCTTTACATATTTCTTATGCACACTTCTTTCCCTTTACATATTTCTTATGCACACTTCTTTCCCTTTACATATTTAACTCGAGGGCTTGTTCCCACATCATGTGTTTATTTATTATGCACACTTCCTTCCCTTTACATATTTCTTATGCACACTTCTTTCCCTTTACATATTTCTTATGCACACTTCTTTCCCTTTACATATTTCTTATGCACACTTCTTTTCCTTTACATATTTCGTATGCACACTTCTTTCCCTTTACATATTTCTTATGCACACTTCTTTCCCTTTACATATTTCTTATGCACACTTCTTTCCCTTTACATATTTCTTATGCACACTTCTTTCCCTTTACATATTTCTTATGCACACTTCTTTCCCTTTACATATTTCTTATGCACACTTCTTTCCCTTTACATATTTCTTATGCACACTTCTTTCCCTTTACATATTTCTTATGCACACTTCTTTCCCTTTACATATTTCTTATGCACACTTCTTTCCCTTTACATATTTCTTATGCACACTTCTTTCCCTTTACATATTTCTTATGCACACTTCTTTCCCTTTACATATTTCTTATGCACACTTCTTTCCCTTTACATATTTCTTGTGCACACTTCTTTCCCTTTACATATTTCTTATGCACACTTCTTTCCCTTTACATATTTCTTATGCACACTTCTTTCCCTTTACATATTTCTTATGCACACTTCTTTCCCTTTACATATTTCTTATGCACACTTCTTTCCCTTTACATATTTCTTATGCACACTTCTTTCCCTTTACATATTTCTTATGCACACTTCTTTCCCTTTACATATTTCTTATGCACACTTCTTTCCCTTTACATATTTCTTATGCACACTTCTTTCCCTTTACATATTTCTTATGCACACTTCTTTCCCTTTACATATTTCGTATGCACACTTCTTTCCCTTTACATATTTCTTATGCACACTTCTTTCCCTTTACATATTTCTTATGCACACTTCTTTCCCTTTACATATTTCTTATGCACACTTCTTTCCCTTTACATATTTCTTATGCACACTTCTTTCCCTTTACATATTTCTTATGCACACTTCTTTCCCTTTACATATTTCTTATGCACACTTCTTTCCCATTACATATTTCGTATGCACACTTCTTTCCCTTTACATATTTCTTATGCACACTTCTTTCCCTTTACATATTTCTTATGCACACTTCTTTCCATTTACATATTTCTTATGCACACTTCTTTCCCTTTACATATTTCTTATGCACACTTCTTTCCCTTTATTATTTCTTATGCACACTTCTTTCCCTTTACATATTTAACTCGAGGGCTTGTCCCGACATCATGTGTTTATTTCTTATGCACACTTCTTTCCCTTTACATATTTCTTATGCACACTTCTTTCCCTTTACATATTTCTTATGCACACTTCTTTCCCTTTACATATTTCTTATGCACACTTCTTTCCCTTTACATATTTCTTATGCACACTTCTTTCCCTTTACATATTTCTTATGCACACTTCTTTCCCTTTACATATTTCTTATGCACACTTCTTTCCCTTTACATATTTCTTATGCACACTTCTTTCCCTTTACATATTTCTTATGCACACTTCTTTCCCTTTACATATTTAACTCGAGGGCTTGTTCCCACATCATGTGTTTATTTCTTATGCACACTTATTTCCCTTTACATATTTAACTCGAGGGGTTGTTCCCACATCATGTGTTTATTTCTTATGCACACTTCTTTCCCTTTACATATTTCTTATGCACACTTCTTTCCCTTTACATATTTCTTATGCACACTTCTTTCCCTTTACATATTTCTTATGCACACTTCTTTCCCTTTACATATTTAACTCGAGGGCTTGTTCCCACATCATGTGTTTATTTCTTATGCACACTTATTTCCCTTTACATATTTAACTCGAGGGGTTGTTCCCACATCATGTGTTTATTTCTTATGCACACTTCTTTCCCTTTACATATTTCTTATGCACACTTCTTTCCCTTTACATATTTCTTATGCACACTTCTTTCCCTTTACATATTTCTTATGCACACTTCTTTCCCTTTACATATTTCTTATGCACACTTCTTTACCTTTACATATTTCTTATGCACACTTCTTTCCCTTTACATATTTCTTATGCACACTTCTTTCCCTTTACATATTTCTTATGCACACTTCTTTCCCTTTACATATTTCTTATGCACACTTCTTTCCCTTTACATATTTCTTATGCACACTTCTTTACCTTTACATATTTCTTATGCACACTTCTTTCCCTTTACATATTTCTTATGCACACTTCTTTCCCTTTACATATTTCTTATGCACACTTCTTTCCCTTTACATATTTCTTATGCACACTTCTTTCCCTTTACATATTTCTTATGCACACTTCTTTCCCTTTACATATTTCTTATGCACACTTCTTTCCCTTTACATATTTCTTATGCACACTTCTTTCCCTTTACATATTTCTTATGCACACTTCTTTCCCTTTACATATTTCACTCGAGGGCTTGTTCCCACATCATGTGTTTATTTCTTATGCACACTTCTTTCCCTTTACATATTTAACTCGAGGGCTTGTTCCCACATCATGTGTTTATTTCTTATGCACACTTCTTTCCCTTTACATATTTCTTATGCACACTTCTTTCCCTTTACATATTTCTTATGCACACTTCTTTCCCTTTACATATTTCTTATGCACACTTCTTTCCCTTTACATATTTCTTATGCACACTTCTTTCCCTTTACATATTTCTTATGCACACTTCTTTCCCTTTACATATTTCTTATGCACACTTCTTTCCCTTTACATATTTCTTATGCACACTTCTTTCCCTTTACATATTTCTTATGCACACTTCTTTCCCTTTACATATTTAACTCGAGGGCTTGTTCCCACATCATGTGTTTATTTCTTATGCACACTTCTTTCCCTTTACATATTTATTATGCACACTTCTTTCCCTTTACATATTTCTTATGCACACTTCTTTCCCTTTACATATTCCTTATGCACACTTCTTTCCCTTTACATATTTCTTATGCACACTTCTTTCCCTTTACATATTTCTTATGCCCACTTCTTTCCCTTTACATATTTCTTATGCACACTTCTTTCCCTTTACATATTTCTTATGCACACTTCTTTCCCTTTACATATTTCTTATGCACACTTCTTTCCCTTTACATATTTCTTATGCACACTTCTTTCCCTTTTACATATTTCTTATGCACACTTCTTTCCCTTTACATATTTCTTATGCACACTTCTTTCCCTTTACATATTTCTTATGCACACTTCTTTCCCTTTACATATTTATTATGCACACTTCTTTCCCTTTACATATTTCTTATGCACACTTCTTTCCCTTTACATATTTCACTCGAGGGCTTGTTCCCACATCATGTGTTTATTTCTTATGCACACTTCTTTCCCTTTACATATTTCTTATGCACACTTCTTTCCCTTTACATATTTCTTATGCACACTTCTTTCCCTTTACATATTTCTTATGCACACTTCTTTCCCTTTACATATTTAACTCGAGGGCTTGTTCCCACATCATGTGTTTATTTCTTATGCACACTTCTTTCCCTTTACATATTTAACTCGAGGGCTTGTTCCCACATCATGTGTTTATTTCTTATGCACACTTCTTTCCCTTTACATATTTCTTATGCACACTTCTTTCCCTTTACATATTTCTTATGCACACTTCTTTCCCTTTACATATTTCTTATGCACACTTCTTTCCCTTTACATATTTCTTATGCACACTTCTCTCCCTTTACATATTTCTTATGCACACTTCTTTCCCTTTACATATTTCTTATGCACACTTCTTTCCCTTTACATATTTCTTATGCACTCTTCTTTCCCTTTACATATTTCTTATGCACACTTCTTTCCCTTTACATATTTCTTATGCACACTTCTTTCCCTTTACATATTTCTTATGCACACTTCTTTTCCTTTACATATTTCTTATGCACACTTCTTTCCCTTTACATATTTCTTATGCACACTTCTTTCCCTTTACATATTTCTTATGCACACTTCTTTCCCTTTACATATTTCTTATGCACACTTCTTTCCCTTTACATATTTCTTATGCACACTTCTTTCCCTTTACATATTTCTTATGCACACTTCTTTCCCTTTACATATTTCTTATGCACACTTCTTTCCCTTTACATATTTCTTATGCACACTTCTTTCCCTTTACATATTTCTTATGCACACTTCTTTCCCTTTACATATTTCTTATGCACACTTCTTTCCCTTTACATATTTCTTATGCACACTTCTTTCCCTTTACATATTTCTTATGCACACTTCTTTCCCTTTACATATTTCTTATGCACACTTCTTTCCCTTTTCATTTTTCTTATGCACACTTCTTTCACTTTACATATTTCTTATGCACACTTCGTTCCCTTTACATATTTCTTATGCACACTTCTTTCCCTTTACATATTTCTTATGCACACTTCTTTCCCTTTACATATTTCTTATGCACACTTCTTTCCCTTTACATATTTCTTATGCACACTTCTTTCCCTTTACATATTTCTTATGCACACTTCTTTCCCTTTACATATTTCTTATGCACACTTCTTTCCCTTTACATATTTCTTATGCACACTTCTTTCCCTTTACATATTTCTTATGCACACTTCTTTCCCTTTACATATTTCTTATGCACACTTCTTTCCCTTTACATATTTCTTATGCACACTTCTTTCCCTTTACATATTTCTTATGCACACTTCTTTCCCTTTTCATATTTCTTATGCACACTTCTTTCCCTTTACATATTTCTTATGCACACTTCTTTCCCTTTACATATTTCTTATGCACACTTCTTTCCCTTTACATATTTCTTATGCACACTTCTTTCCCTTTACATATTTCTTATGCACACTTCTTTCCCTTTACATATTTCTTATGCACACTTCTTTCCCTTTACATATTTCTTATGCACACTTCTTTCCCTTTACATATTTCTTATGCACACTTCTTTCCCTTTACATATTTCTTATGCACACTTCTTTCCCTTTACATATTTCTTATGCACACTTCTTTCCCTTTACATATTTCTTATGCACACTTCTTTCCCTTTACATATTTCTTATGCACACTTCTTTCCCTTTACATATTTCTTATGCACACTTCTTTCCCTTTACATATTTCTTATGCACACTTCTTTCCCTTTACATATTTCTTATGCACACTTCTTTCCCTTTACATATTTCTTATGCACACTTCTTTCCCTTTACATATTTCTAATGCACACTTCTTTCCCTTTACATATTTCTTATGCACACTTCTTTCCCTTTACATATTTCTTATGCACACTTCTTTCCCTTACATATTTCTTATGCACACTTCTTTCCCTTTACATATTTCTTATGCACACTTCTTTCCCTTTACATATTTCTTATGCACACTTCTTTCCCTTTACATATTTCTTATGCACACTTCTTTCCCTTTACATATTTCTTATGCACACTTCTTTCCCTTTACATATTTCTTATGCACACTTCTTTCCCTTTACATATTTAACTCGAGGGCTTGTTCCCACATCATGTGTTTATTTCTTATGCACACTTCTTTCCCTTTACATATTTAACTCGAGGGCTTGTTCCCACATCATGTGTTTATTTCTTATGCACACTTCTTTCCCTTTACATATTTCTTATGCACACTTCTTTCCCTTTACATATTTCTTATGCACACTTCTTTCCCTTTACATATTTCTTATGCACACTTCTTTCCCTTTACATATTTCTTATGCACACTTCTTTCCCTTTACATATTTCTTATGCACACTTCTTTCCCTTTACATATTTCTTATGCACTCTTCTTTCCCTTTACATATTTCTTATGCACACTTCTTTCCCTTTACATATTTCTTATGCACACTTCTTTCCCTTTACATATTTCTTATGCACACTTCTTTCCCTTTACATATTTCTTATGCACACTTCTTTCCCTTTACATATTTCTTATGCACACTTCTTTCCCTTTACATATTTCTTATGCACACTTCTTTCCCTTTACATATTTCTTATGCACACTTCTTTCCCTTTACATATTTCTTATGCACACTTCTTTCCCTTTACATATTTCTTATGCACACTTCTTTCCCTTTACATATTTCTTATGCACACTTCTTTCCCTTTACATATTTCTTATGCACTCTTCTTTCCCTTTACATATTTCTTATGCACACTTCTTTCCCTTTACATATTTCTTATGCACACTTCTTTCCCTTTTCATATTTCTTATGCACACTTCTTTCACTTTACATATTTCTTATGCACACTTCGTTCCCTTTACATATTTCTTATGCACACTTCTTTCCCTTTACATATTTCTTATGCACACTTCTTTCCCTTTACATATTTCTTATGCACACTTCTTTCCCTTTACATATTTCTTATGCACACTTCTTTCCCTTTACATATTTCTTATGCACACTTCTTTCCCTTTACATATTTCTTATGCACACTTCTTTCCCTTTACATATTTCTTATGCACACTTCTTTCCCTTTACATATTTCTTATGCACACTTCTTTCCCTTTACATATTTCTTATGCACACTTCTTTCCCTTTACTCCCTTTACATATTTCTTATGCACACTTCTTTCCCTTTACATATTTCTTATGCACACTTCTTTCCCTTTACATATTTCTTATGCACACTTCTTTCCCTTTACATATTTCTTATGCACACTTCTTTCCCTTTACATATTTCTTATGCACACTTCTTTCCCTTTACATATTTCTTATGCACACTTCTTTCCCTTTACATATTTCTTATGCACACTTCTTTCCCTTTACATATTTCTTATGCACACTTCTTTCCCTTTACATATTTCTTATGCACACTTCTTTCCCTTTACATATTTCTTATGCACACTTCTTTCCCTTTACATATTTCTTATGCACACTTCTTTCCCTTTACATATTTCTTATGCACACTTCTTTCCCTTTACATATTTCTTATGCACACTTCTTTCCCTTTACATATTTCTTATGCACACTTCTTTCCCTTTACATATTTCTTATGCACACTTCTTTCCCTTTACATATTTCTTATGCACACTTCTTTCCCTTTACATATTTCTTATGCACACTTCTTTCCCTTTACATATTTCTTATGCCTTCTTTCCCTTTACATATTTCTTATGCACACTTCTTTCCCTTTACATATTTCTTATGCACACTTCTTTCCCTTTACATATTTCTTATGCACACTTCTTTCCCTTTACATATTTCTTATGCACACTTCTTTCCCTTTACATATTTCTTATGCACACTTCTTTCCCTTTACATATTTCTTATGCACACTTCTTTCCCTTTACATATTTCTTATGCACACTTCTTTCCCTTTACATATTTCTTATGCACACTTCTTTCCCTTTACATATTTCTTATGCACACTTCTTTCCCTTTACATATTTCTTATGCACACTTCTTTCCCTTTACATATTTCTTATGCACACTTCTTTCCCTTTACATATTTCTTATGCACACTTCTTTCCCTTTACATATTTCTTATGCACACTTCTTTCCCTTTACATATTTCTTATGCACACTTCTTTCCCTTTACATATTTCTTATGCACACTTCTTTCCCTTTACATATTTCTTATGCACACTTCTTTCCCTTTACATATTTCTTATGCACACTTCTTTCCCTTTACATATTTCTTATGCACACTTCTTTCCCTTTACATATTTCTTATGCACACTTCTTTCCCTTTACATATTTCTTATGCACACTTCTTTCCCTTTACATATTTCTTATGCACACTTCTTTCCCTTTACATATTTCTTATGCACACTTCTTTCCCTTTACATATTTCTTATGCACACTTCTTTCCCTTTACATATTTCTTATGCACACTTCTTTCCCTTTACATATTTCTTATGCACACTTCTTTCCCTTTACATATTTCTTATGCACACTTCTTTCCCTTTACATATTTCTTATGCACACTTCTTTCCCTTTACATATTTCTTATGCACACTTCTTTCCCTTTACATATTTCTTATGCACACTTCTTTCCCTTTACATATTTCTTATGCACACTTCTTTCCCTTTACATATTTCTTATGCACACTTCTTTCCCTTTACATATTTCTTATGCACACTTCTTTCCCTTTACATATTTCTTATGCACACTTCTTTCCCTTTACATATTTCTTATGCACACTTCTTTCCCTTTACATATTTCTTATGCACACTTCTTTCCCTTTACATATTTCTTATGCACACTTCTTTCCCTTTACATATTTCTTATGCACACTTCTTTCCCTTTACATATTTCTTATGCACACTTCTTTCCCTTTACATATTTCTTATGCACACTTCTTTCCCTTTACATATTTCTTATGCACACTTCTTTCCCTTTACATATTTCTTATGCACACTTCTTTCCCTTTACATATTTCTTATGCACACTTCTTTCCCTTTACATATTTCTTATGCACACTTCTTTCCCTTTACATATTTCTTATGCACACTTCTTTCCCTTTACATATTTCTTATGCACACTTCTTTCCCTTTACATATTTCTTATGCACACTTCTTTCCCTTTACATATTTCTTATGCACACTTCTTTCCCTTTACATATTTCTTATGCACACTTCTTTCCCTTTACATATTTCTTATGCACACTTCTTTCCCTTTACATATTTCTTATGCACACTTCTTTCCCTTTACATATTTCTTATGCACACTTCTTTCCCTTTACATATTTCTTATGCACACTTCTTTCCCTTTACATATTTCTTATGCACACTTCTTTCCCTTTACATATTTCTTATGCACACTTCTTTCCCTTTACATATTTCTTATGCACACTTCTTTCCCTTTACATATTTCTTATGCACACTTCTTTCCCTTTACATATTTCTTATGCACACTTCTTTCCCTTTACATATTTCTTATGCACACTTCTTTCCCTTTACATATTTCTTATGCACACTTCTTTCCCTTTACATATTTCTTATGCACACTTCTTTCCCTTTACATATTTCTTATGCACACTTCTTTCCCTTTACATATTTCTTATGCACACTTCTTTCCCTTTACATATTTCTTATGCACACTTCTTTCCCTTTACATATTTCTTATGCACACTTCTTTCCCTTTACATATTTCTTATGCACACTTCTTTCCCTTTACATATTTCTTATGCACACTTCTTTCCCTTTACATATTTCTTATGCACACTTCTTTCCCTTTACATATTTCTTATGCACACTTCTTTCCCTTTACATATTTCTTATGCACACTTCTTTCCCTTTACATATTTCTTATGCACACTTCTTTCCCTTTACATATTTCTTATGCACACTTCTTTCCCTTTACATATTTCTTATGCACACTTCTTTCCCTTTACATATTTCTTATGCACACTTCTTTCCCTTTACATATTTCTTATGCACACTTCTTTCCCTTTACATATTTCTTATGCACACTTCTTTCCCTTTACATATTTCTTATGCACACTTCTTTCCCTTTACATATTTCTTATGCACACTTCTTTCCCTTTACATATTTCTTATGCACACTTCTTTCCCTTTACATATTTCTTATGCACACTTCTTTCCCTTTACATATTTCTTATGCACACTTCTTTCCCTTTACATATTTCTTATGCACACTTCTTTCCCTTTACATATTTCTTATGCACACTTCTTTCCCTTTACATATTTCTTATGCACACTTCTTTCCCTTTACATATTTCTTATGCACACTTCTTTCCCTTTACATATTTCTTATGCACACTTCTTTCCCTACTTACATATTTCTTATGCACACTTCTTTCCCTTTACATATTTCTTATGCACACTTCTTTCCCTTTACATATTTCTTATGCACACTTCTTTCCCTTTACATATTTCTTATGCACACTTCTTTCCCTTTACATATTTCTTATGCACACTTCTTTCCCTTTACATATTTCTTATGCACACTTCTTTCCCTTTACATATTTCTTATGCACACTTCTTTCCCTTTACATATTTCTTATGCACACTTCTTTCCCTTTACATATTTCTTATGCACACTTCTTTCCCTTTACATATTTCTTATGCACACTTCTTTCCCTTTACATATTTCTTATGCACACTTCTTTCCCTTTACATATTTCTTATGCACACTTCTTTCCCTTTACATATTTCTTATGCACACTTCTTTCCCTTTACATATTTCTTATGCACACTTCTTTCCCTTTACATATTTCTTATGCACACTTCTTTCCCTTTACATATTTCTTATGCACACTTCTTTCCCTTTACATATTTCTTATGCACACTTCTTTCCCTTTACATATTTCTTATGCACACTTCTTTCCCTTTACATATTTCTTATGCACACTTCTTTCCCTTTACATATTTCTTATGCACACTTCTTTCCCTTTACATATTTCTTATGCACACTTCTTTCCCTTTACATATTTCTTATGCACACTTCTTTCCCTTTACATATTTCTTATGCACACTTCTTTCCCTTTACATATTTCTTATGCACACTTCTTTCCCTTTACATATTTCTTATGCACACTTCTTTCCCTTTACATATTTCTTATGCACACTTCTTTCCCTTTACATATTTCTTATGCACACTTCTTTCCCTTTACATATTTCTTATGCACACTTCTTTCCCTTTACATATTTCTTATGCACACTTCTTTCCCTTTACATATTTCTTATGCACACTTCTTTCCCTTTACATATTTCTTATGCACACTTCTTTCCCTTTACATATTTCTTATGCACACTTCTTTCCCTTTACATATTTCTTATGCACACTTCTTTCCCTTTACATATTTCTTATGCACACTTCTTTCCCTTTACATATTTCTTATGCACACTTCTTTCCCTTTACATATTTCTTATGCACACTTCTTTCCCTTTACATATTTCTTATGCACACTTCTTTCCCTTTACATATTTCTTATGCACACTTCTTTCCCTTTACATATTTCTTATGCACACTTCTTTCCCTTTACATATTTCTTATGCACACTTCTTTCCCTTTACATATTTCTTATGCACACTTCTTTCCCTTTACATATTTCTTATGCACACTTCTTTCCCTTTACATATTTCTTATGCACACTTCTTTCCCTTTACATATTTCTTATGCACACTTCTTTCCCTTTACATATTTCTTATGCACACTTCTTTCCCTTTACATATTTCTTATGCACACTTCTTTCCCTTTACATATTTCTTATGCACACTTCTTTCCCTTTACATATTTCTTATGCACACTTCTTTCCCTTTACATATTTCTTATGCACACTTCTTTCCCTTTACATATTTCTTATGCACACTTCTTTCCCTTTACATATTTCTTATGCACACTTCTTTCCCTTTACATATTTCTTATGCACACTTCTTTCCCTTTACATATTTCTTATGCACACTTCTTTCCCTTTACATATTTCTTATGCACACTTCTTTCCCTTTACATATTTCTTATGCACACTTCTTTCCCTTTACATATTTCTTATGCACACTTCTTTCCCTTTACATATTTCTTATGCACACTTCTTTCCCTTTACATATTTCTTATGCACACTTCTTTCCCTTTACATATTTCTTATGCACACTTCTTTCCCTTTACATATTTCTTATGCACACTTCTTTCCCTTTACATATTTCTTATGCACACTTCTTTCCCTTTACATATTTCTTATGCACACTTCTTTCCCTTTACATATTTCTTATGCACACTTCTTTCCCTTTACATATTTCTTATGCACACTTCTTTCCCTTTACATATTTCTTATGCACACTTCTTTCCCTTTACATATTTCTTATGCACACTTCTTTCCCTTTACATATTTCTTATGCACACTTCTTTCCCTTTACATATTTCTTATGCACACTTCTTTCCCTTTACATATTTCTTATGCACACTTCTTTCCCTTTACATATTTCTTATGCACACTTCTTTCCCTTTACATATTTCTTATGCACACTTCTTTCCCTTTACATATTTCTTATGCACACTTCTTTCTCTTTACATATTTCTTATGCACACTTCTTTCCCTTTACATATTTCTTATGCACACTTCTTTCCCTTTACATATTTCTTATGCACACTTCTTTCCCTTTACATATTTCTTATGCACACTTCTTTCCCTTTACATATTTCTTATGCACACTTCTTTCCCTTTACATATTTCTTATGCACACTTCTTTCCCTTTACATATTTCTTATGCACACTTCTTTCCCTTTACATATTTCTTATGCACACTTCTTTCCCTTTACATATTTCTTATGCACACTTCTTTCCCTTTACATATTTCTTATGCACACTTCTTTCCCTTTACATATTTCTTATGCACACTTCTTTCCCTTTACATATTTCTTATTCACACTTCTTTCCCTTTACATATTTCTTATGCACACTTCTTTCCCTTTACATATTTCTTATGCACACTTCTTTCCCTTTACATATTTCTTATGCACACTTCTTTCCCTTTACATATTTCTTATGCACACTTCTTTCCCTTTACATATTTCTTATGCACACTTCTTTCCCTTTACATATTTCTTATGCACACTTATTTCCCTTTACATATTTCTTATGCACACTTCTTTCCCTTTACATATTTCTTATGCACACTTCTTTCCCTTTACATATTTCTTATGCACACTTCTTTCCCTTTACATATTTCTTATGCACACTTCTTTCCCTTTACATATTTAACTCGAGGGCTTGTCCCGACATCATGTGTTTATTTCTTATGCACACTTCTTTCCCTTTACATATTTCTTATGCACACTTCTTTCCCTTTACATATTTCTTATGCACACTTCTTTCCCTTTACATATTTCTTATGCACACTTCTTTCCCTTTACATATTTCTTATGCACACTTCTTTCCCTTTACATATTTCTTATGCACACTTCTTTCCCTTTACATATTTCTTATGCACACTTCTTTCCCTTTACATATTTCTTATGCACACTTCTTTCCCTTTACATATTTCTTATGCACACTTCTTTCCCTTTACATATTTCTTATGCACACTTCTTTCCCTTTACATATTTCTTATGCACACTTCTTTCCCTTTACATATTTAACTCGAGGGCTTGTTCCCACATCATGTGTTTATTTCTTATGCACACTTCTTTCCCTTTACATATTTCTTATGCACACTTCTTTCCCTTTACATATTTCTTATGCACACTTCTTTCCCTTTACATATTTCTTATGCACACTTCTTTCCCTTTACATATTTCTTATGCACACTTCTTTCCCTTTACATATTTCTTATGCACACTTCTTTCCCTTTACATATTTCTTATGCACACTTCTTTCCCTTTACATATTTCTTATGCACACTTCTTTCCCTTTACATATTTCTTATGCACACTTCTTTCCCTTTACATATTTCTTATGCACACTTCTTTCCCTTTACATATTTCTTATGCACACTTCTTTCCCTTTACATATTTCTTATGCACACTTCTTTCCCTTTACATATTTCTTATGCACACTTCTTTCCCTTTACATATTTCTTATGCACACTTCTTTCCCTTTACATATTTCTTATGCACACTTCTTTCCCTTTACATATTTCTTATGCACACTTCTTTCCCTTTACATATTTCTTATGCACACTTCTTTCCCTTTACATATTTCTTATGCACACTTCTTTCCCTTTACATATTTCTTATGCACACTTCTTTCCCTTTACATATTTCTTATGCACACTTCTTTCCCTTTACATATTTCTTATGCACACTTCTTTCCCTTTACATATTTCTTATGCACACTTCTTTCCCTTTACATATTTCTTATGCACATTTCTTTCCCTTTACATATTTCTTATGCACACTTCTTTCCCTTTACATATTTCTTATGCACACTTCTTTCCCTTTACATATTTCTTATGCACACTTATTTCCCTTTACATATTTCTTATGCACACTTCTTTCCCTTTACATATTTCTTATGCACACTTCTTTCCCTTTACATATTTCGTATGCACACTTCTTTCCCTTTACATATTTCTTATGCACACTTCTTTCCCTTTACATATTTCTTATGCACACTTCTTTCCCTTTACATATTTCTTATGCACACTTCTTTCCCTTTACATATTTCTTATGCACACTTCTTTCCCTTTACATATTTCTTATGCACACTTCTTTCCCTTTACATATTTCTTATGCACACTTCTTTCCCTTTACATATTTCTTATGCACACTTCTTTCCCTTTACATATTTCTTATGCACACTTCTTTCCCTTTACATATTTCTTATGCACACTTCTTTCCCTTTACATATTTCTTATGCACACTTCTTTCCCTTTACATATTTCTTATGCACACTTCTTTCCCTTTACATATTTCTTATGCACACTTCTTTCCCTTTACATATTTCTTATGCACACTTCTTTCCCTTTACATATTTCTTATGCACACTTCTTTCCCTTTACATATTTCTTATGCACACTTCTTTCCCTTTACATATTTCTTATGCACACTTCTTTCCCTTTACATATTTCTTATGCACACTTCTTTCCCTTTACATATTTCTTATGCACACTTCTTTCCCTTTACATATTTCTTATGCACACTTCTTTCCCTTTACATATTTCTTATGCACACTTCTTTCCCTTTACATATTTCTTATGCACACTTCTTTCCCTTTACATATTTCTTATGCACACTTCTTTCCCTTTACATATTTCTTATGCACACTTCTTTCCCTTTACATATTTCTTATGCACACTTCTTTCCCTTTACATATTTCTTATGCACACTTCTTTCCCTTTACATATTTCTTATGCACACTTCTTTCCCTTTACATATTTCTTATGCACACTTCTTTCCCTTTACATATTTCACTCGAGGGCTTGTCCCGACATCATGTGTTTATTTCTTATGCACACTTCTTTCCCTTTACATATTTCGTATGCACACTTCTTTCCCTTTACATATTTCTTATGCACACTTCTTTCCCTTTATATATTTCTTATGCACACTTCTTTCCCTTTACATATTTCTTATGCACACTTCTTTCCCTTTACATATTTCTTATGCACACTTCTTTCCCTTTACATATTTCTTATGCACACTTCTTTCCCTTTACATATTTCGTATGCACACTTCTTTCCCTTTACATATTTCTTATGCACACTTCTTTCCCTTTACATATTTCTTATGAACACTTCTTTCCCTTTACATATTTCTTATGCACACTTCTTTCCCTTTACATATTTCTTATGCACACTTCTTTCCCTTTACATATTTCTTATGCACACTTCTTTCCCTTTACATATTTCTTATGCACACTTGTTTCCCTTTACATATTTCTTATGCACACTTCTTTTCCTTTACATATTTCTTATGCACACTTCTTTCCCTTTACATATTTCTTATGCACACTTCTTTCCCTTTACATATTTCTTATGCACACTTGTTTCCCTTTACATATTTCTTATGCACACTTCTTTCCCTTTACATATTTCTTATGCACACTTCTTTCCCTTTACATATTTCTTATGCACACTTCTTTCCCTTTACATATTTCTTATGCACACTTCTTTCCCTTTACATATTTCTTATGCACACTTCTTTCCCTTTACATATTTCTTATGCACACTTCTTTCCCTTTACATATTTCTTATGCACACTTCTTTCCCTTTACATATTTCTTATGCACACTTCTTTCCCTTTACATATTTCTTATGCACACTTCTTTCCCTTTACATATTTATTATGCACACTTCTTTCCCTTTACATATTTCTTATGCACACTTCTTTCCCTTTACATATTTCTTATGCACACTTCTTTCCCTTTACATATTTCTTATGCACACTTCTTTCCCTTTAGATATTTCTTATACACACTTCTTTCCCTTTACATATTTCTTATGCACACTTCTTTCCCTTTACATATTTCTTATGCAAACTTCTTTCCCTTTACATATTTCTTATGCACACTTCTTTCCCTTTACATATTTCTTATGCACACTTCTTTCCCTTTACATATTTCTTATGCACACTTCTTTCCCTTTACATATTTCTTATGCACACTTCTTTCCCTTTACATATTTCTTATGCACACTTCTTTCCCTTTACATATTTCTTATGCACACTTCTTTCCCTTTACATATTTCTTATGCACACTTCTTTCCCTTTACATATTTCTTATGCACACTTCTTTCCCTTTACATATTTCTTATGCACACTTCTTTCCCTTTACATATTTCACTCGAGGGCTTGTCCCGACATCATGTGTTTATTTCTTATGCACACTTCTTTCCCTTTACATATTTCGTATGCACACTTCTTTCCCTTTACATATTTCTTATGCACACTTCTTTCCCTTTATATATTTCTTATGCACACTTCTTTCCCTTTACATATTTCTTATGCACACTTCTTTCCCTTTACATATTTCTTATGCACACTTCTTTCCCTTTACATATTTCTTATGCACACTTCTTTCCCTTTACATATTTCGTATGCACACTTCTTTCCCTTTACATATTTCTTATGCACACTTCTTTCCCTTTACATATTTCTTATGAACACTTCTTTCCCTTTACATATTTCTTATGCACACTTCTTTCCCTTTACATATTTCTTATGCACACTTCTTTCCCTTTACATATTTCTTATGCACACTTCTTTCCCTTTACATATTTCTTATGCACACTTGTTTCCCTTTACATATTTCTTATGCACACTTCTTTTCCTTTACATATTTCTTATGCACACTTCTTTCCCTTTACATATTTCTTATGCACACTTCTTTCCCTTTACATATTTCTTATGCACACTTGTTTCCCTTTACATATTTCTTATGCACACTTCTTTCCCTTTACATATTTCTTATGCACACTTCTTTCCCTTTACATATTTCTTATGCACACTTCTTTCCCTTTACATATTTCTTATGCACACTTCTTTCCCTTTACATATTTCTTATGCACACTTCTTTCCCTTTACATATTTCTTATGCACACTTCTTTCCCTTTACATATTTCTTATGCACACTTCTTTCCCTTTACATATTTCTTATGCACACTTCTTTCCCTTTACATATTTCTTATGCACACTTCTTTCCCTTTACATATTTATTATGCACACTTCTTTCCCTTTACATATTTCTTATGCACACTTCTTTCCCTTTACATATTTCTTATGCACACTTCTTTCCCTTTACATATTTCTTATGCACACTTCTTTCCCTTTAGATATTTCTTATACACACTTCTTTCCCTTTACATATTTCTTATGCACACTTCTTTCCCTTTACATATTTCTTATGCAAACTTCTTTCCCTTTACATATTTCTTATGCACACTTCTTTCCCTTTACATATTTCTTATGCACACTTCTTTCCCTTTACATATTTCTTATGCACACTTCTTTCCCTTTACATATTTCTTATGCACACTTCTGTCCCTTTACATATTTCTTATGCACACTTCTTTCCCTTTACATATTTCTTATGCACACTTCTTTCCCTTTACATATTTCTTATGCACACTTCTTTCCCTTTACATATTTCTTATGCACACTTCTTTCCCTTTACATATTTCTTATGCACACTTCTTTCCCTTTACATATTTCTTATGCACACTTCTTTCCCTTTACATATTTCTTATGCACACTTCTTTCCCTTTACATATTTCTTATGCACACTTCTTTCCCTTTACATATTTCTTATGCACACTTCTTTCCCTTTACATATTTCTTATGCACACTTCTTTCCCTTTACATATTTCTTATGCACACTTCTTTCCCTTTACATATTTCTTATGCACACTTCTTTCCCTTTACATATTTCTTATGCACACTTCTTTCCCTTTACATATTTCTTATGCACACTTCTTTCCCTTTACATATTTCTTATGCACACTTCTTTCCCTTTACATATTTCTTATGCACACTTCTTTCCCTTTACATATTTCTTATGCACACTTCTTTCCCTTTACATATTTCTTATGCACACTTCTTTCCCTTTACATATTTCTTATGCACACTTCTTTCCCTTTACATATTTCTTATGCACACTTCTTTCCCTTTACATATTTCTTATGCACACTTCTTTCCCTTTACATATTTCTTATGCACACTTCTTTCCCTTTACATATTTCTTATGCACACTTCTTTCCCTTTACATATTTCTTATGCACACTTCTTTCCCTTTACATATTTCTTATGCACACTTCTTTCCCTTTACATATTTCTTATGCACACTTCTTTCCCTTTACATATTTCTTATGCACACTTCTTTCCCTTTACATATTTCTTATGCACACTTCTTTCCCTTTACATATTTCTTATGCACACTTCTTTCCCTTTACATATTTCTTATGCACACTTCTTTCCCTTTACATATTTAACTCGAGGGCTTGTCCCGACATCATGTGTTTATTTCTTATGCACACTTCTTTCCCTTTACATATTTCGTATGCACACTTCTTTCCCTTTACATATTTCTTATGCACACTTCTTTCCCTTTATATATTTCTTATGCACACTTCTTTCCCTTTACATATTTCTTATGCACACTTCTTTCCCTTTACATATTTCTTATGCACACTTCTTTCCCTTTACATATTTCTTATGCACACTTCTTTCCCTTTACATATTTCTTATGCACACTTCTTTCCCTTTACATATTTCTTATGCACACTTCTTTCCCTTTACATATTTCTTATGAACACTTCTTTCCCTTTACATATTTCTTATGCACACTTCTTTCCCTTTACATATTTCTTATGCACACTTCTTTCCCTTTACATATTTCTTATGCACACTTCTTTCCCTTTACATATTTCTTATGCACACTTGTTTCCCTTTACATATTTCTTATGCACACTTCTTTTCCTTTACATATTTCTTATGCACACTTCTTTCCCTTTACATATTTCTTATGCACACTTCTTTCCCTTTACATATTTCTTATGCACACTTGTTTCCCTTTACATATTTCTTATGCACACTTCTTTCCCTTTACATATTTCTTATGCACACTTCTTTCCCTTTACATATTTCTTATGCACACTTCTTTCCCTTTACATATTTCTTATGCACACTTCTTTCCCTTTACATATTTCTTATGCACACTTCTTTCCCTTTACATATTTCTTATGCACACTTCTTTCCCTTTACATATTTCTTATGCACACTTCTTTCCCTTTACATATTTCTTATGCACACTTCTTTCCCTTTACATATTTCTTATGCACACTTCTTTCCCTTTACATATTTATTATGCACACTTCTTTCCCTTTACATATTTCTTATGCACACTTCTTTCCCTTTACATATTTCTTATGCACACTTCTTTCCCTTTACATATTTCTTATGCACACTTCTTTCCCTTTAGATATTTCTTATACACACTTCTTTCCCTTTACATATTTCTTATGCACACTTCTTTCCCTTTACATATTTCTTATGCAAACTTCTTTCCCTTTACATATTTCTTATGCACACTTCTTTCCCTTTACATATTTCTTATGCACACTTCTTTCCCTTTACATATTTCTTATGCACACTTCTTTCCCTTTACATATTTCTTATGCACACTTCTGTCCCTTTACATATTTCTTATGCACACTTCTTTCCCTTTACATATTTCTTATGCACACTTCTTTCCCTTTACATATTTCTTATGCACACTTCTTTCCCTTTACATATTTCTTATGCACACTTCTTTCCCTTTACATATTTCTTATGCACACTTCTTTTCTCTTTACATATTTCTTATGCACACTTCTTTCCCTTTACATATTTCTTATGCACACTTCTTTCCCTTTACATATTTCTTATGCACACTTCTTTCGCTTTACATATTTAACTCGAGGGCTTGTCCCGACATCATGTGTTTATTTCTTATGCACACTTCTTTCCCTTTACATATTTCGTATGCACACTTCTTTCCCTTTACATATTTCTTATGCACACTTCTTTCCCTTTATATATTTCTTATGCACACTTCTTTCCCTTTACATATTTCTTATGCACACTTCTTTCCCTTTACATATTTCTTATGCACACTTCTTTCCCTTTACATATTTCTTATGCACACTTCTTTCCCTTTACATATTTCTTATGCACACTTCTTTCCCTTTACATATTTCTTATGCACACTTCTTTCCATTTACATATTTCTTATGCACACTTCTTTCCCTTTACATATTTCTTATGCACACTTCTTTCCCTTTACATATTTCTTATGCACACTTCTTTCCCTTTACAATTTTCTTATGCACACTTCTTTCCCTTTACATATTTCTTATGCACACTTCTTTCCCTTTACATATTTCTTATGCACACTTCTTTCCCTTTACATATTTCTTATGCACACTTCTTTCCCTTTACATATTTCTTATGCACACTTCTTTCCCTTTACATATTTCTTATGCACACTTCTTTCCCTTTACATATTTCTTATGAACACTTCTTTCTCTTTACATATTTCTTATGCACACTTATTTCC